>BGPT01000016.1:235048-386081 GCA_003297045.1 Symbiodinium sp. clade C Y103
AAATGATCACCTTTGTGGCTTCCCCCATAGACACGGCGTTCCGGCCCCCAAAACGAACGCGAGGCTACGACATCATGGAAAACGTTGGCATGTCACAAAGTGCCACGCCTGCCACACGAAACGATACTTCGACACGTTTGAAACGTNGAGGCTACGACATCATGGAAAACGTTGGCATGTCACAAAGTGCCACGCCTGCCACACGAAACGATACTTCGACACGTTTGAAACGTCGAAAACATGCTCGCCTTTGTGGCTTCCCCCATAGACACGGCGGTCCGCGCCAAAACGGACGCAGAAGCCACATGAAACGAACACAGTCCAACCCCCAGACCCCCAAGGTAAANTCCGCGCCAAAACGGACGCAGAAGCCACATGAAACGAACACAGTCCAACCCCCAGACCCCCAAGGTAAAACGAGAACCCTTTGCTACGCATTCGGGAAATAGCTAAATCATGAGTGTATAGCGAATATAGTAGAATTCGTATATTTACTGATTCAAACAATGAACAAATATGGAAAATAAACAAGAGCAAGTTATACTTTACCCATCCAAAGATGGACCTCAGTTTCTGTGTCACACGCAGACGTGGCCTTTCTCAGGCCGATTCTCGAGTGAAGCTTAACAGGTGAACACCTAGCAGCAGCTATCATACAATATTTGACTTACTGGTGCTTAGCAGGGAATGAGGGAATGACCTATAATAACCATTAATAATCATCCCATTCCCCCATTCCCTACGTTTCGCACCAGTAAGTTGAGGGGATGAACGTCCACAAATCCCAGCTATTTAAGGGGCTTCACCAGGCTACATGGTGTGGACTCGTGGGCTCTGCTCCAGAAGCGGAGTTTTCTTAGGAACAGAAGAACTCAGTCCACGCTCTTTGAAAATATGTAGCTGGGTGAAATCTGGGAATAGTATTTCTTGGCTCCCTCTGATTGAAAACAAAGGCAATGCTATACTATATGCTATACATTGCTATACTACACTTCTGAAATTGGGCCTGTTTGGGACATGCACGGAAGCCCAAACAGGCCATCGCATGTAGGGACCCGTGCACAGAATCCCGTGACAAGCTGCCCAGAAAAACACGATCACAACCCACAACCCAGTAAACATTCTCAGCGTTCTGAGCCAATGTTACACCGTTTATACCCCCCAAACTTTGTCATCCCGGAAGGGCTGACTCAACTGACCAACATCTGCAGTGCAAGGCACTGATTGAAACATATTCCCCAGCGGCGCGTTGCCGATCCTCAGGGAGGACCCATGTTTTTTTTTTTCTGGGATCATCATTGCAAGCAGGGATGAAAAAGACAATACTCTCTGGTTATTTAACATAGCCATGGAACATCCCCGCACTAAATGGAGGTTTCTAGCTGGGAAAATCGTCCAAAATTTGCCAGCTATTCCATGGCTATGTTAGTCACAACCAGATGGTATATCTGAAAACCACCAGTTACCAGCTTGTATCACCATCTGAACTGGAATTCCAGGTGAATGGCACCTCGTGGCATTCCATTTATAGTGGATTTTCCCACGAAAAATGGTGATTTTCCGTAGTTATGTTAGTTTACCAGAGGGTAATTCAAAAATACACTTGATTGGATGTGATGCAATTCCAACAGCTGTCACAGTCTGCAAGGTCAATGCTTTCTTTGAGCATGCCTTTGCAACACTTGTGGAAGGTGAAGGATCACAGGCCATGAACAAGTCCAAACTGGTCCGCTTTTCGGACACCAACACTTAAACTACACAACCATGCTCGAGCACATGGTGCGAAACTTGGCAAATATCCATTGGCATCAGCCATCAAGCCCCTCAGGTACCCTCCATTTTTTGTTCTAGTGAGTTAGATGTGTCATGTTTCCGCATTTAGAGCTGCAACCATCAAAATAAACAAACAAAAACGAGCAGTTTTACCCAGAAATCTCCTCACAACCACCTTCGAAGATCTTCATTTTTGTTGGCTGAACATGCCCGTGTGTGTTCCTGAAGAATATTATTCAATAATTTAATATCCTCCCTTTCGCTGATTAAAGTTTCGAATTGATTATGATCGATTTGATGGAAAAACAACACATTTTACCATCATCCAATGCTACCATATTCTCCCTGATATGTTCCAACCCATATGCTCCATGCGCGGAATATTTCAAAACATGAATCCAAAAAAAGTGACCCCGTTTTGTTTGCCAAAATATTCCAGGACCATGGAGCATGTATCATATGGCTATGATTCGTTGTCCATCCGAATCCGCTGCGTTGAATCCGGCGCGTCTTCTGCGGCAAGGTTCATATTCAACCCCACCTTGGCATTGCCCACAACTCCGCCCAAGTTCACCTGATCTTGGCCCAAGAAACCTGGGCAAGGCGGCCATGGGACGGGCCAAGTCTTGGATTCACCGGAATGGCCATGCAAAAAGCTACGGAAAACATCGGTAAACCATCGCTTTCCCTAGGTAAATGATCTAGAAATGGAGGATGTTCATGGATTTTCCAAATCTGCGGAAGATAACAACATGCTGTGAAATTCATGCATAATTTATCATAATTTCATAAGAACAATAATTAGCAGTTCCTGTGAACATGGGCTAACCATTCCCCCACAAATAGCCAACTGAATGCGAAACATATGGAAACATCATGGCTAAGCAGTGGATTTGGGGTGTACCGTATACCCTATTTCAGACAAATCCATATGCACGTAACCAGTGGATCAATGGTAACATTTGCAAACCATACCGAGATTCCAAGGGAACAATCAACCCCCAAAAGCCCCGGCAAAACCCCAACATCACAAGTCATCATATGGTTTTGCATGGTTTTGAGCCATTCTGATTGGAAACACGACACCTTTGATGTTTGGGGGGCTTTCCAACGATCAACCTGTAAACAATTGTAAACATGGATAGTGTAAGACTAGTTGGCACCCAAAGATAACAAAACAAGTTGGACACCTTGCGATTTATGAGAGAAAGAAATAAGAACCTGTCCAACTATAACATTTTTGAAAACATCACCAAGCATCACCAAGCATTACATTTTTCAAAAAATACTGATCCAACTATAACATTGTTACATCCTAAGTTGGTTTTTAAGATTTGTTTGAATTTTCGTTTACATCACCAACGTTTGCGAGTCGAGGGGCCAACGAAGTAGCTCCAGAGAGGGTTTCCATAGCCCTGCCTGGGCTCTCATCCGAGATGTCCCCGTCGTGCATCCCCTAAACAGACCAGCAAAAATGTGGAAAACCAGTGGTTTCCCCGGAAAAATGATCCAAAAATGCTGGGTTTTACATCTATCATCATCTATGTTTGTTGACAGCTACGAAATAGACTCAGTAAATTTGATCATTTTTTTACTAAACCCGTTTCTTGATAAAATCCCAGTGTTGATCTGATCAAAATCCTTTTTTGGCCGCCATAGATCAGATTCAATACTAGATCTACTAGAGTCAGGGTTTCTGAGGCGCATATCATGGGAAAGGGATGGGATCTGCTTGATCCTGACTAGAATAAAGATCCCAAACTTGACCGGCTTAGAATGGCCCGTGAGGAACTACATATTGGATGAGGTCATATCTCAAACTAGCACGTTTGCGAGTTTCAGGCTGGTCCACCTGGCCTGGAAAAACCATAATTTGAACATCAAAATTTATCTGGGTAGCCCAGTAAATCCATTGAAGAATCAGCATCTTCCCTTTGGAAATGGCCGAATCTGGCCGACAATTTACCATTTTCAGATACACCCATCTACAGATGGGCTTTGGAGAGTAGTTGAATCAACGAGACGAACCTTCAGATACCTTAAATCTCAACCCATGAGGTTGCTTGTTTGATTCTTGGTCATCCAAGGCTGAAAAACCATTCGAAAACCTTGTTTTCTCCAAATGGCTCAGTTCAGCCCCGGTCAGCCCTGGACTGAGGCACCAATACAAATTATTCGATAGGACCACGGCATGGTTCCTGGGCGTGTTGACTTGGAAGTTCGGAGTCCAACATCTCAAGTGGCAAAAAAAAGATGTGGTGAATTCTATGATTTCTGGTAGATATCTATAGTTAGTGGATGGTAATGGAGGTTATATATTATACCTATATCTATAGTATATATATATATACTTACTGGATGTGTCTCTTTTTTTGGTGCTTATAAACCAAGAACCACAAGTGGGGGAACCACCGAGAGGTTTGGCCACCGAGTGGTCCCCTACACTCTGAACATTGGCTGCTCAGTGGGGGACGATCCATCTATCAAAGATGTTCAAATGTTCAACTAACATTGCTACTATGCGATCCCCCCGCCAGTTATAAGTTAGTCTATAAACCACATTAACTATAGTATGCTATTGTTATAAGTATCATAAACCATACTTGTTGGAGTTATAAGCCCACTTAGCTATCTAGGGGGTCCCACTTTGTAGTCTTAGATACCCTGCAGAACAAAATGGAACTGGGTATCATGTTGTATCTTGTTTCCGCCGGCAATCACCAGATTGGACGGAACCCATTCTATCATGACGCCACAAGTCACCTTGTGGATTATATTCTTTGTTGATTGAGCAACAGTGGGCAAGGACATCTGAGTGGTGCTCCGAAGCCTCTGTCATCTCCAAACTGACTGTTTTTCTTAAGCAGGACTAGCTTATAATCTTCCATATAGTTTCCATCAAACACGCCAGCATAACGGGAAAAAAAAAAAAAAAACAGCCAACAAACATTTAGGGGGTAGGTCCTTCGTTTTGTCTATATCACCATCCATTCTACCACGTGCTTGGTCTCTCAGGGTCAACTCCAAGGTGGTGCATGCAAGAATCAGTTGGTACCTAACCACCAGCCTAACCACCAATTAGTAGATATATCCTGAAATTTTCATGATATATCTGCAATAAACCCAGTCCAGATCCATACCTTGGTGTGTAACCACCAGATATATCATGATATACCAAATTCACCCGAACTCATCGAACATTTCCCCAACTTAGCAAGTCTTATGGGTTGGTATACCAACCCCTGGGGCACCGTTTCTTGCAGCTCAGCGGCGCACGCTTCGCCAGAGATCGGTTGTAGGCGCTCCGCTGCGTCGTGAGGCCCACCTTGCGCTGGTCCACCTGCCTCATCAACGTGGAAACGCCATGGCCATGCGAAAATGATCCAGCCATGGCCATTGGTTAGTGAGGTCACAATAGAGTTCTTAGTGATATACACACATATATATACAAATACATATATATTCTATATATAATACAATAGATATATTGTGATTCAAAATAGATATACCATGTATATATAATGATAGTCTGATATGTTCCGTTATCATATATATATATATTATGTTTGATAGATAACATATATTTATACATGCATCACATATATTTCGTTATCATGTAACACTGATATTTAGGGACACAAATGATGCCAAATTTCAGACAAACTCACTTTGATGTCCGTCCAAGCTGGCAAACCGGGTAAGAATCGCAGTTGAACCGGGCAAGGGGTGATAAGAGATTCATGGCAACGGGACTTTCCAATCTGCCAAAAACATATCAGAAACCAACAACTGGGCCACGGCAAAAGAAAAACAATACTCCATCCCCGCAAAAGGTATAGTATCATAGTTTATCCCATTATATGCCAATATATTTTCTCAAAAATAAGTCCCATTATATATTCCATTCAATCCCATAACTTTGGTAGCATTGTTGGCTACATCACCATGTCGGAAAACTCCATTGGTAGCTCCAACTGGCTCCCCATTAACGTCAGGCCCAGCAGCAACTGTGAAACCACATCATTGATGCTGTACTCACAGCTGCAGCTTGCCACCAGGCTGAGCAGTAAGAGACAGACACCTGCATGGTGGTGCAAACGGGTTGGCAAAATGATTTTGGGTGGATGTTTTCCTATTTATACAACTATGTATATATACACATATACTTATTCAACGGGTTTCCTTCCCCAAAAAGGTTTAAACTTACTTTTTTGATCTTTTTTGCTTGGGTTCGTGCGCTTATTTGGGGGGCGGGGGCACGTGCACGAACCGAATGAAAAAAAGTTAAAGTGCAGCTACTCGCTGAGTAGGTGTATGTATGCAATTTTGTCTAATCAACAAAAAACAATCTGTTGGTTTAGATATACATATACATATATATATATATACATCTAAATGTGTCAATCCGAAACCCTAATGCACTTACTGAACTGAATCAACTTCGCGATTCCAACCTGGGACACCAAAACAGTTTCACTCGACAGGACAGTCACCGTAGATGGCCACCCGGGGGAGGTGCGCCGGATCTTCCCTGGTTTCAAGTCTAGCGGTCATGTATAAACTATGTGAGATCCCTATGATGGTGAAATTCCCCATTATGATGGTTAAATCGCCATGATGGTTCAAAATCAACTACGTTAAATCGTATTAAATCACTATTAATTCCAAAATGTCACACACATCTTAGGGAATGGCCAGTAACCATCATGATTCTGGGATTTGGTCTGCCAGGTCGCGTACCTAAGGAACTCAGTTTCCAGCCCAGTTCCCAGCCCAGTAATTTTGCGGTGGTGTGCCCCCAGCAATAAGCTGGGTTATGAGCTCCATTCACAGGTACCATCCCAGCCCGAGTGTTAGGCCCGAGTTATCCCCCTCTAGGATTTGGATGAATCCGGGATACAGTAGGGCCCCGGGGGGGGGGTCGGTCTCGAAGCGGCGCGTTTTAAAAACGCGTTTGTATCATCCAAAACAAAAACTGTACATAACTATAAATCATGTGGCATGCCAGTCCAAACCTGTCCAATCTTCAACGAAGATGTGATTCCTGTTTGTTTCCCACTATGGCATCTGCTTCCATGTACAGCTGAACATGAACAAAGGTCTTGCAAGTTGGAGCAAGTCACGTCTGCATAATCTGAGTCATTGGGTCTCTCCATCCGTTCCTCAGCCGGCCTCCCATCGCGGTGCGCGGGCTCAACGTCCCTCCGGTCCCGGTTCGGTTCGCGCTGGCGCGGCAGAGAAAAAGGGATACGGACTCTGGGACGGCTCTAGTCACTGGTAGACATTGTTGTTTGCAAACCCCCCACCGTTGGGTAGTCACTTTTGGGGGAAGATGGGGGAAGGGATTCAAGGCATTTGGTCGTTGGGTGCACACATGCCACTCAAAATGCAGTGGAAATGAGTGTTCCACTGTTGCAAAAACTTGTGCGAAACGTGTTCATAGTTGAAGTGATTGTCTTGAAGTAACATATCCTGAAATCAAGTTTGGATAGCTATATATAGCTTTGATGTTGATGCTTTCCCTGCCCCTCACTTGCTCTTGGCTGGTTCAGCTAGCACTGCCATAGGCCATGGATGAACTTTTGGCCTCAACCGGTCTGGTATATCTGGTATGTCTGTCCATGTGATTGATGAACAAACAAAAGCTGGACAGTTTGACACACCATAGAGTGAGGTCAACATAAAACAAACATCCCACAGATTTGAAGTGTGTTTACTATATATATATATATAACTATATTCCATCTCCTCATCCAAGAGTGTCCAGTTGTGACTTAAGATCCCAATGCTCGTTCTTTCGATCATGTTCTTCCAATATGGCCAACCTTAATCACCCTTCAATCAACCTCTCCTTTCATGAGATAGTGAGATAGTGTACTTCTCCATCAAACTGGCAAAACAATGAACCGGATGGCATACCCACCACTGAATTTTCCACATCATGTGACAGTTTCATTTTTATTAAAGCTCCCGCCTTCAATTTGCAACATGTCCCCAGTCATGCTTTAAACCACTCAAGGGGATCCTCTTTTTCTCGCCCTGCCATGGTTCTCTGACTTTTATAGCGCCTGAAACGGTTCGACAAGCCTGACGTGCCGCATGACTGGACCATTCGACCATTCGGTGACTGCAGCTGGTTGGTTTCTGATTCACACATCACCCAAACAAATGTAGAAGGTGCTTGTCCCCGTGATAAGTCAGTCTATAAATCCATCTAAGTATAGATATATCTTTTATATAAACCCTGATTACCGAACCATCTTGGAGATATCTTGTCTGGTTGGTGGCTCTAACCCCATGAAACATACGGCATTTCGGGATCATCCCATGTAAAACGATGGTTGACGATAAAGAACGCTTAAAAACCACCAGCCAGCATTTGAAATTGTGTACTGTAAGTCCCTGAACCACTCCATTTACTCATCCCATAGGATGGAAGATTCAATACGAGATTCATTCCCGAGGCTGCTGGCTGAGCGCTAGCCTTGGGATCAGTTTTCGATCGACTTGCGAAAGAAACGGATCTACACCATTTTGAGACACACTCTAAGAATTGCTGTGTTTTTTCAATCCTTTCAATCTTGGCGATCACGGGGTTGGGCGTTGATTCGAATTCACATGATCCCCCCCAAAAAAATAGAAAAATTGTTTATTACCTCTTTGTGGGATTTTACATGTCTATCTTTTTGGGGATTGCGGTACCCTTGTTATTTAAGCAAAAAAACATTAGTGATACCGATCCCCAAAACAACAAACAATTTGACCCATAAATAGACTTCTCAAATATCCCCAAATGGTGTCTTTCCCATTGGGAAAGTAAGACATTGCCTCAAAACAAAACTACACAAATCCATCCCATCCGCCCCCAAGGTCTACACCAAAATCATAAAATCTTAGAAAATCATGTTCGCTTGGACATTGAGAAGAAAAACTGTGAACATCCCGAAACTGGGATGATATACACACTGAAAAGAAAAACTAAACTTAATGATTCAGAAAATAGAACAGGAAGCAAATGGATGTCATGGTTGGTGGTTTGTAAACCCCGAGTTCTGTTGCTTTGTTTATAATCACCCCCAAAAAAAAAACATTAAGTATCGATACCAATATCTACCATAGAATTTAGCATGTTCTCTACCCTAAATCCAGTCCGTTGTGGAGCTATGACCTGTTTGCCACGGTGGATCCTGCTGAAGTCGTGGCAAACCCAAAGCCATAAACCATCCCCAACTGGTAGGTTTACGGCATTGGGTTTACCACATATTGCACATATTATACGATCAAATTTGAGAATCG
Source organism: Symbiodinium sp. clade C Y103 (assembly GCA_003297045.1). Lineage (NCBI taxonomy): Eukaryota > Dinophyceae > Suessiales > Symbiodiniaceae > Cladocopium > Cladocopium sp. clade C. The sequence continues at coordinate 244,118 of BGPT01000016.1, forward strand.
TTTCCATACCAAAAGCAACAAATGACATGATCAAGAAATGGGAAAAAACACATGCAACCAGTGACAACCAGTCACAGCTGCTTCATCAGACGCAACTCGCGCCTCCAATCTCAGGTAGACAACCGACTTACCTCAGAGACGTCGGAACGGAGGCCCTCAGCTTGGCAAATTCGATGGGTTTGTAACTTTGAACTGCGGGTGGATCACCTTCGAGCTATCTGAAATGTACTGATTTTCCATATATGCCATGGTCACATTAGATGGTAGATCTGTATACCTGAAACTTCCTTCTGGTACCATTTTTTGCTTGTTTAGTCAAACCCCAAAAAAAATGGGTATATCTATGTCATGGTATATATCTGGTCTGGTCATCCCAAAAAGGGGAATCCGAGCTGAGTCGGTGTAGACACAGAAATCCCGATCTGGATGAATTACAATGCTTCACTAACCTGAATGCAGGTCATTTTGGGATAGTTACAACAATCCAAGTCCCATCACTTCAGTGACGTCACAATGAGGTCGGAATTGAATTCATTCAGATATCATTCATGAACCAACGATAATTTCTGGATGACATTCTCATGTTCGAGGATTAAAACCACTGTAATCCCTGTTGATTCGTGGTACTAATAACTTATGACCACCGCGGATATATACTATACTGTATATATAATTATAATAATAATAAAAATAAAAATAATAATAATAATAATAATAACAATAGTAATAATAATACTACTAAATAACAATAACCAAAATAATAGCAATAATAATATACATTGTATATTTATAGTTGTTTGCGTCTCCCACGTTTTGACCCTGGCTATTGCCTACCAAGCTCTCCACCATCCTGACGGGCCAGTTCATCACGTTGAGGTAGGTCGTATAAACTCTATCTCTGGAGGTGGTGATTGTGTGGAGTATCTACCCTCTGGTAAAGTGACACAGCTATGGAAACATGGCCATTTATAATATTTAAATAGATATTTATAGTGGATTTTCCCATTAAAATGGTGATTTTCCAAAGTTATGTTAGTTTACCAGAGGGTAATCACCAGTGTTTTGACACTGTTTTGGACTGTCTGGCGGACTCTGCAATTTTGCGGAGCCAACGAGTGAACCGTAGAGTGTCATATGCCTGCCAAATCGCCGACCTTNTGTCTGGCGGACTCTGCAATTTTGCGGAGCCAACGAGTGAACCGTAGAGTGTCATATGCCTGCCAAATCGCCGACCTTATAGAAACCCGGTTGGTGAGCAGCAAGCAGTGCATCCGCATCATCACTGACTTGTTCTCGAAAACGTCCTGCCACGCACATCGTCCAGAATTTGATTGTGAAGCTCCTTGGTCTGGAATGGTGGACCTGCAGGCTATTTCCAAAAACTCCCTGAAGCCACCGGCTTAGGTGGTTGGCTCTTCGGTTGAATGGTGGCATCGTCTCTTTTGTAGACTGGAAATATCGTTTGGAAGAAGGCTTATACATGATTCCACAAGATCCAGAATGATGTTCCCAAAGAATGGCTATCTGAAACCAGCTTAAAAACGTCACCTGGGAAGAAGAGTCAAAGAGGCCTTCGAACCACTGCAAGATTTCTGATGCATTCGGAAGATCAAAACGCCTAGACAACTGTGTTACATCCACATGAAAAGGGACAAAAGGTGGGACCTGCACGGATGTCGGCTGAAGAGGTTCCTCAGCCCTAGCAACATTCGACAGAATTGCTTTTGTACCTATGGAGATGATGACTTTATGCAGCATGTTCCTAAGGATCTGCACATCAGTGAGGTCATTGACAAGTTGATTCCAAATGTTCATAAGTTCAGGATGTCGTGCATATGCTGAAGATGCTACTGCGTCTGCTGCTGAGTTTCCACGAAAAAGCCATGCATCACATTCGTTTTCTGCGACTTCTTGCTGCTGGTGACTCACTATCTTGCCAACAAACATCAGTTGACTGCCTAGTCTCTGAACCAAAATCTGCAACCTTTCCCACAAGTCAGCATCTGTCTGATTGCGGGCAATTCTCATGCTTCCATGTTGAAAACGTCGCAACCTTTTGAAAACCAGGTCATTGTCAACCCACAGAGTGATGGACACTTTCATGAGCACTGCAAACTCGCAAGCACTTATGACGGCCAAGGTTTCAGCCCTAGCCGCTGATTGTCTGAACCCATGCAAAACTCCATTTGCTAATGGCCAGAAGGTCTCTGAGTCGAGTACCGACTACTACCCCCCAACTAGCCAGCCTGGCGCTCGCACTGGTAGGTTGCAAACACGAACCATCTGTGAAAACATGAAAATGATCAGGAACGGTGGTCGGCAACACAAAAGATTGAGAGTCATCCGGAAGAGCCAGGCACGCAGCTTGAAACTTCACTAGACTCGGTGGTTGTGGAACCCATCCGTGATTAGACACGATGGGCGGCATGCTACGAATTGCTTGGACCTGATTTGGTGTTAGGGAGGCACGGCAGTCCGCAAAATGCGGACACTCCCAATGTCTGTGCATCATGGCTGTCTTCTGCATGACAAAACTTACATCTACTGCTGATCTGTTCGTTCTGGTGGTGCGCATGGTCTGCAGTGAAAAAACTTCCGTTGAGTGACGTTCTGAGAATGGCTTGCTGGTCTGGTGGGTACTTTTGCATGGCAGCANGTGAAAAAACTTCCGTTGAGTGACGTTCTGAGAATGGCTTGCTGGTCTGGTGGGTACTTTTGCATGGCAGCAACTGTCAAACTTGGAAAAACAAAGGGAGCTCCTTCAAACGTTTGTCGTTCCTGGAGAATTCCTAGCACACGAGATTGCCAGCCCTCTACCAATCTTGTCTTCAGTTCCTGGATGGGACAACGCAGGATGGCAATTCTCATGCCATGATGGTCACGGAACACATCAGAGTACATCCAACCCCAACCTATCTGATGTAATCTCGACAACACCACGTGACAAGGTCCTGGTGGAGGCAACCCTTGCAGTCTAGGCACATGTAGCTGCTGCATAACAAACTCAAAATGGTCAAGGCCTGGGCCAGTGGTACGAAAGAGCATCATGGTCTGCAACAGAGCATAGTATTGCGGGTCGTGAGTCGGATGTTCAACTAGGCTCAGAGGGGCCATCGGGTTCATGCCTGCGCTATGCTCTTTGAATCCTTTGGTGGCTCCTGTTCTCAAGGTGGAAAAATGATTATCAGCGATCATGGCGGCTTGGATTCCGTGCAAAGCTAGAGGCCATGCTTTACTTTTGAGGGCTCGAAGTTTTTGGGGGTATGGTGCAAGGGACCTAGCAAGAAGATTCCACAAGTCAGGCATTTTGATCAGGCGTTTGGTGATTGTTTGGTTGGTATGTTGAAGGGAGTAGGTCATGTGACCTCCCAGATCTCTCGCCCGATATTTGATTTGCAACTTGCGGTCATCCTCTCTAAGAAACTTTCGCCCCCCCGAGTCGAACACCACACATATGTTTTGGCATGGTCAACAACTACATCCATGATACACGCAAAATCAAGAAGCCCATCCAAGGAAACGGCAGCTTGAGTGGCACTAGGGCACGTTATTTCCATGTTATCGACATACGTCCATAAACATGTGTTAACATACCGGAGCTGCATCCATCGGTGCGCCACCAGGTTGAGGGATAGCATTGCGCAGGCACTAAGGCCACAGCCTTCGGCGAACCCCGTTGAGCTGGGGATGGGGGGTCCCACTTGGGATCTCAGCTTAAACCTACGGCGCATGCTCACCAGCCCTGCACTCCAAGCTCGCAAGATTTCCGGAGCAATCTGCAGGTGGCTCATGATGGTCATCAAAGGGAACCTAGGTAGTAGATTAAAAGCTTTTTCTAGATCCACTACAGCGCCGGCCATCTCTTGTCCGGAGTGTTGGGCCATCTCCAGATCGGACAAAATGCCAAACCATATATCCTGAGCTGAGCGGTGCGGAAGGCTTCCAGCACATGTGCCTGGCGCTAGTTTGGCTAGGTGTGCTATGATTTGCTTAGCACGGATGCTGGACCAGTTGCGGTATGCTACTGGGAATATGGAGATCGGTCTGAAGTCATTGACTTCTGCAGCGTCACATGTTTTGGCCAGTCCAATTACAAAAGCTTGGACGAGCTGGGTTGGCCAACTGGCTCCTTCTGTTTCGATGGCCTGAAACATCTGCAACAACTAATTCGTCAAGTGATCTGGCATGTGAAGGAGATCGGCCCTACTCAGCCCATCGGGGCCAACTGCAGCTTTCTTTGATTTTTTCCTCAGTGTGGATTTCCAAAGTTCCAGAGTGATGGGTGCATATTCCATCTTGGCTGGGGGTGGGATTGCCATGTGAACGAAGTCAACTACTGGTTGCCAAAAGGAGTCAGGGGTGTGCAGGTGCTTGTCCCATCGAGCTGTCCATTCCTTCCGAAATTCTTCAAACATTTCCATGATGTCACTGACTACTGTTTCCTGAAAAATTTTTGATCCTTCGAGGTTCTCCGGCATCCGATTGAGCCACAACTTGTCATTCTCAGCATGCAGGATCCTGCAAGCTCCCTGGTCGGTGAGTAAAGGTTGGCTTTCATCCCAAGGTTGGGGGGGAGAAACTACAATGGAACAATCGGAATCATCTACTTCCGTCACTTCCGCCGGGTGGCGATGCAACAAAGTCTGGCATGGCAGTTGAGTTTCTCCTTGCAGGTCACGAAAGATGTTTTGGGGGTCATTGGATCTTCTGTCTCTAGCATCTTTTGAGCGCTGGTGTTGGAGAATTTTTTCAAACTGACGCAAACGTTCATCAAAGACTTTTTGCAAAACGGCTGCAACCGCAGGGCCGGGACATTCACTCCCAAGTGCAGCATGTGATCCACAGTGTTCATTCCACCAGGAGGCAAAGTTAGGTGTAAAATCCTTGGCATCAAGGATACTATTCCATAACTTATTTCTATGGTCAAGCTGCTTCGCATTTGGGTGGGGTACTTGGCATAACCCCGTCAAGTTGACTAGCCGCCTCATTTGTCGCATCCATTTGGCATGACCTGCATCTATTCCATGGTAGGAAGGTTCCCAATCGCCTGGTCTACCTTTCTTGGGAGGGGACGAGTATTCTGTTACCAAATGAACTTCATAGGTACTTCCCCGGCCGGTTTGTCTGGGATGGAGTTTTGCATTCCCCTTGGCTGTCAGGGCTGCATTGACTTCTGTTTCAAGTTGTGACAACAAAGCTTCATATTTCTGGGAAGGATCTGTAGGAAGGTCGCATGGACAATTGGTATCAGGGAGTTCAGGGACACTGCTCCAGTTGATCAGTTTTGGCATTTGCCACAGAGGCAGTTTCGGAGGTTCTCCCAGGCAAGTGAAACGTGCTCCTAGGATTGCATGGTCTTTGAAGTAGGTATCATCTACAAACGAACTCGCAAGATAAACGGCTAGTTCCGGGCTCAAAAAGAGATGGTCTTTGGTGGTTTTACCTTTGCAGGTAGGGGCCACTGGGATACCATATTTTTGATAAGACCATTGTTGCAAGTTGATCCAACCTTGATCTAGCCAATATTTCATGTTGGTGAGTCCGTCAGTGTCTTGATTAAAGTCTCCGGCTATGAATCTCAATCCTGAAGAGCTGTCAATTCATTCTGGAGGTGACATCCTGCAAATGCTGTCTGTCGCTTCTCTGGTGGCAGTTGAGTCTGGGTGTGCTGCGTGTCCGTAGACAACTGCACCCTGTACCCACCGTCTTCCTATTGCAAAGCATGCCATGTGAAAACGGCCTTCATTCCATTCTTCTTTGGTCCAAGTGGGGGTCAACGGTCTACTTGGAGTAGAGCTAGAGGAAAGGAATCCTACCCCCCGTTGTTTGCCACCTCTGGCACTCACATTAGCTGATTTTGGGGCGACAGGTGCGCCTGCTTGCAATTTGTTGTACAACAAAGCATTCTCTGGTCCATGGAAAGAGCCTCGCACGGTGAAGAACTTGTTGATCTCCGATTTCGTGGCCGCGTGGAAAGTGAGCGAGGTGCGACAGAGGTGTGAAGGTCTCGCGCCAACGAGCTCCAGCACCAACCCGGAGTGCTCGACCGGATGCACGAGTTTCCTCACGGGAACGCCACTGCCATCTTCCAGCTGCTTGTGTTTCTTGCGCTCCTCTTCCTTCTTAGCGCCGCAAATCGCCGCGCTGTAAGCAGCTCCGACGGTGCTTCTTTCTGTCATGGATGGGGTGGCGGAGTGCTTGTATGACTTCCAGTCTAAGGCCCCATTGATGGCCACTGATAAAGCGTGCTTGAGCAACACTCTCACTTGGCCTACGTCGTCCAGCAGAGCAAGATTGGTTGGAGCTCTTGGATTGGGAGCTGAGCGCAGTTCAACTGAGCCAGTGGTTCTGATCAATCCCTGAGCCAGCATGAGCGTGAAGGTGGCTATGTCGTGATCCACCGCGTTATTCGGCAAGAGCGTGGCAGCCATCTTCGGGAATGCGTCCTTCATGTTGGCATTGAGGGCTTTCAGTTTGCCGCCGGTGAGGCTGAATCCCTCTGTGGGGATGTGGATTGAGTTGACCACTATCATGGTAGTAGCGGCGTCACCCTCGAGAATGTCGATGTGCACTGCCAGGCGCAGATGGGGCAGTCGCCAGTTCTGCTTGGGTTTTCCAAACCAGGCCAGTGGCCCCGCCGCCAAAATCCCTAGTGAAAGCTGCGGCCGCGACGATGACAGCGTATCTGCCTCGCTGAACACTTGCCGCATCCAGTCCGGAACGGCTGCCCTACCCGTTGCGAGACCGAAGGGTGCTGTCACTGGCGAGTCTGCGTACGCTACGAATCCGCGCGTGCGGGTCGCGCTGAAAAGAGCCACTTGTGCTGCCGGTGTGATGTTTCCACCGGACTCCATGGCTCTAACTATCGCAGCATTTGATATGCCTTGCACATGCCATTGATCAGACAAGTATGCACCAGCCATCTGAGTGTCACCGATCTGGTGAAACCTCTGATCACTCAAGATGGCGACAGCCGCGTCAGACGGTGGCGGCGGAACCCGCGGTCCGGCCAACATCGTGTGCGGGATTGCCGAGCCCGTGATGTTGGGGTATTCAGACGCCTTTAGACCAGCCAAGGTGTCGAGAACCCAGAGATCTTCACTGGCGTTGCTCACGAGCAGGGCCGCACTCGCTGCTGCGGTGATTGCCATGTTCGATCACCTCTTGCAGTCAAAAGCTTGAGCCAAAATGGCTACGGAGGGGGGGGGGGTAATCACCATTCAAATAAAAACTGGAGACAATGGAGAAAAAAAAAACACGTACCTGCAATAAATGAGGTCATTCTGGGATACTTTCCCCTTCTTACTCTTATCATTTCTTTTCTGATGTCCCGACTTCAGGTCCTGAAAAAAACATGACTCAGACATTAATCAATGGAGGATGTTCCAATCAAACTAATGTGGCATTGCCACGTATTTCCCAGAACCAAGTTGGCTATCCAGGTCGGTTTCTCTCCCAGGGTTGGCGGGAAATTAGAGATAAAACCACCTCAAACCACAAAAAAGAATTGAGCAAAAATCCCAACCCAAAAACATGTGGCAAACTACCAATGTCTATCTTTCTTTGGTGGCTACTTGATAGACGGCGTTCACATTCAACTCCCAGTCCGAGGCAGCCGAGGCACTTAGGATTGCGCAGTACCAGAATCACAGAATCGCCGCGCAGGAACATCTTACTAATGAATCGGTCCTGCGAAACGCTGCGTGAAAAAGTGAAGGGTCTGGTGGTTCATGTTTACCCAGCCAGTGTTGTATTATATGTAGGTAGGTAGGTAGATAGATAGGTAGAAAGCTAGCTATCTAGATAGATAGAGATAGATATAGATTATAGATTGAAGAGTATAGAGTATGGATTATAGATTACATGCAGATTATAGATATGTGAATATATCATCACGAATAAAGTCAATTTCTGTTGGGATTTACTGGTGAGAATGGTGATTCTGATTCTTTTGTGGGAATTGATGGTGATTTCATGGGATTTGGTGATGTTTCTTGGCTTGTGTTTACTCGTCCAAGTGATTCATCTATCATAAAGCCCTATATAAGTCGCCGCTCGCCTATGAAGTCTGGCATCGGAAAGAGTTGGTTTATTTTGGCACTGTATGTGAACCAACTTAGGTACCTAGATATGTGTACCTAGGTTGAACATAAACCATAGTTGAACATAAACCATCTAGACTTGGGCCAGAAGTTTGCCCAAGATTGGGGGGATGCTGGCAGCAAGACCTGGAGATGATCATCAGAATATCATCTGAAGAAATCGTTCAATGAACAAGTAAAAACAAGTGAAATATAAGGGCTTTTGAGACAACTCCCCTGGCTAACTGGCTTATCAACCCAAAAAGGTTGAAAGCCCACCAAATGAAACCATGCATCTAACTCTAACTATCATCTGGCTTCTGTAGATACCCTGTCAAGATGTTCCTTTTCTGATTTTGAGGTATCAGGGCAACCATGAAATTACACACTATTTCACCAACTTTGGCACCAAAGTTGGTGAAACCGACTCTGCGGACCAGGAGAAACAACAGTTGGCATCTGTTGGCACCTTTGGATTGCCATGCTCCGTGCTCAATTTGTGCACTTTGGCTGGATCTTCAACTCCCCATTAAACCCGGGTTCAACATTGGATGTGTTCTCAATCCGCGTGTCTACAACAATAAGAAACAAACAATTTCACATAATTTAACCATATTTAAGCTATCTTTCATGGTCAAATGACATGTTTCATGCTCCTCCACCAGTTGATTGAATCAGAATTTCCCATGGTTAAGTCCCAAAATGTGCTTTTCCACCACCCTTCTAGGTGACATCATTGAAACATATTGAAACCATCCAATCCCATTGTACTGGTTGGTTGATAGATATCCCTATCGTGGGTTCTACTAATGATCCTCCAATCAACCGGTTAGTTTGTTCATGACCCCATGAGAATCCGTTTCCCCAAATATCAAGAAAACCGAATGTTTGGGACTCAATAGATTCATAGATCCATAAACCAGGCTTTCGTGTTTTTTCGGCCATGTTAGATTTGTCCAACCAACACATGGGCAGGTCCCCTTTTCTCCCAGGTTGTGATGATCAGCGGTCCTTGTTCACCGGCTTGGCCTTCTTTTTGCCACCATGCGGCACTTCCGTCCACATCTCCCGCACGTTCTCGAGGACCTGATGTGAAGGTTGGTTGGTGAAGGGAAGGCCTGGACAAAAGCCACGGATTTGACATTAATTTGCTTGTCAATTGTGGAGGATTCCTGTGGAATTTCGCTTGAAATCTCTGGAAGCAATGGAGCCATGCGGATCTTTCAATGATCCATCAATAGGATTCAATAGGTGGGAAAACAAATCACAAACACGGGATACTTTGAAGCCCAGAAACTACTCTACAACCTGATATTGTTTGAATATATAGGAAAATACTAAATTAATGCTAGCCATTGAAATCACATACTTTCTGGTAATCTCAGATAGTTATGGAAAACAATATTGTATTGTAAATAAAATCATCTACCAATGGGTCATTGTCATTTATTTTCCATAGCTATATGTTAGATTACCAGAGGGTAACACTTCAAACCAAATGGCCCTTGTCACAATATCCTGCATCGCCACGAACTAGGCACTGGTTGCTCTCATCCCAGCAGAGTATTTCAGAAACATCGTGATCTCTCTCTCCTGGAACAAACTTAACTGAAACTGAGAATATCACAAACTCACAAGGAGTCGTTGTTTTTTGTGGCCTTCACTAATTTCAAACATTGCAAAACTTACTGGTGCTTAGCAGGGAATGAGGGAATGACCTATAATTACCATTAATAATCATCCCATTCCCCCATTCCCTACTAAGCACCAGTAAGAAAACCATCAAAACACCAAGACCTTTCCCAACATCCCAAGCAGCGCCGTTGCCCGTTCTTCAGCTAAGGATCCATGTTGGAGTGGCGATCGAAGGCCTTCACTCGCGCCAAAATCTTCCGGTTGTTGCGGCAGTTGATCAGCACCTGCCGTGGCGATTCCTGAGAAATGCCCAAAACATCCATAACAGACGAATTACATGGAAGTTTTAGTTGGACAAGCATCTATAAACGGATGTTTTTAGGGGAAAAAAACTAATCTATAACATTGGTATTGATGGGGAAAGAAGCATCCGTAAGAGGGGGAACTTCCATTGTCATGTTTGATTGGAAGGGTATCATGTGGTTGGGAAACTCTGATTCTAGCCCTGGCCCCCTAGTGGGGAATATGGATGCCCAGGCATGACTAGAATATCTGCAAAGATGAAACACATCATGATTTGTTTTGGCTGGGCGTTCTGGTATCACTGCGCGTTCATAGCTATTGGATGCTACGAGTCATTTCATGAACCTGCCAGCAAATCATGGAGGTGCAAGTCAGCAAGTCCCTGATCCAGGAATGATGTCAAACAGTACGTGAACCAACCATGGTTACCTTGAATCGACAAAACCTGAGCAGGGCAGAGAAAATCATGGGGGAAGCATCGAGTAAGCAAGCTTGGGAAGCATTTTTTCAAGTGGGATCGCCTGGAGCAGCCATTCCGATAGGGATACCCCATGTTCCACTGAATGCTGATAAAGACTGCTTGCGTATTGATGTATACGGTCCGGTAATCAAACATGGCAGTCGGAAATTTGCTATAGATGGGCAGTTAAATACCACTATTTTATAAATAGTCGCAACGGTTTTGAGCCCCCTATAGCCATAAAACACTGTAAATACCACTATTTTATAGCATTTTTAGAGCAAAAATCACCCCCCCATGAGGGGCCGTTCTGGCATGGAATGGGTCCATTGCCATCATTGATTAACATGCAGATAGTATTCTATTTTCCGATGTGGTGTCGTCACTTCCATAAGTTTGTCGATTAATCCCATACTTCTCTCACACATTTCTTCCATCAGAACCAATGCATGTTTGGCGGTGAGCCTTCATGCCAGTCTAATATCCAGTTAGAACTTTTTTGGGAAGTAATTTATGTAATAATTAATATAGTAATTATATACATCACACGTGGAAGTTGAAATGCAACAAGAAACAGTCCCGTGCAAACCACCACAATCGCTCCCCTTGCTTTCCAAAACGTTCGCCTGGGAGTTGTCCTTCACACACTTCTGCAGGACAGACCTGTACATGGGTTCATGGCCTCAATCCATCTAAAATGGGGAATTCCATTCCATGGTGGTACCCCAATAGCTGGATGATTTATAATGGAAAATCCCAGACACAAAAATGATGGTTTAGGGGTACCTCCATTTTTTCGGAAAGCTCCAAATCAATTGGCAAGAACTACTGATGGACTTTTGATTTGACCATTGCTCACTAATGTCTAGTAATGTGGTAAACGCACCAGTCAACTTGTCTATGTTACCAATGAATAAATTCAATCATCATCCCATTTTGGGACCATTACTTGGTACTGTTGTAAAGCCACTAGTCAACCATACCTTTCTGTTGCCAGAAATGCAAGTTATGAAGCTTCCAACAATTGGAGGCTTCTAGTTGGGCGGTAAGCGCATCAAAGTCTTGGAATGATGACATGAATGCTTGGGACATCAGGGACCCTGCGACTTGAATGGTCTCAAATCCCCTTTTTTTGGGGTGCAGGTCATTTCACATTACCAGTGGATGAGTTTCACTGTCCACCTACCATGTGGGGCCCCCGTTGGATAGCTAAGTTGATTTATAACTACAATAACAAGGGTTGGTTGGGGCATATCTATATATATATATATATATAGTTGGATGGGGTTATTGACCACCTTCTAACTAGGGGGCTCCACCATGTATTTTGTACTGAATGATGGCAGAGGTATGGATCTTGGATTGCAAGTACGACTGTAGATGGCTGAAAACACGAATCTCATCAGCACTTTGGCATGAACCATAGATCGTTGCAAATGTCTCAACGTCCCAGTGAGGCACCTCACTGTGAATATCGAACCCAGAAATCTCTGGATGTCAAAAGACTTGTTCCAAAGAAGTTCTGCCAAATGAACTTCATATATATATATATATATATATTCACTGTACCATGTAAAAGTTCGTGCTTATATATTTGAGAATGAAACACTCAGCAACCACCCCAAAGCAATTTAGTATTGAAGCGGTTTTCTTACCTTGTGAATCACACTTGTCAACGGTTGCTTTTTATGGTCTAGACTTCGCCAAAAAGAATCATCACTGCAGGCGCCAGAAGCTACCTCTGCAGGTTCACCCTCAGGTTTCCAAAGCGCCCACCAGTTGGAACCTAGTTGTGAAGCACTTATTCCACCAGTTATTCCAGGTTTTTAGAGACCAAACTATATTGGGTGTGTCTGAAAATTGGGTTATATCCCCCAATGATGGCCATGAACAATGGGGATAATGAGTATTAACCATCAGATATTTAGGGGTTTTCCCCTAAATTGTCAGACCAAACCCATTTGCTGCATCTTGGAGCCACACAATGGGCCCACATCAAAGTTGTCCTTCTCCTGGCATTCGGCGTCAGCGCTCCCCTGAGAACCTTCTGAGGCAGTGTTTGGGGTCTGGAGGCTTGAGTACGTTCTGTGGAAAAAAAAACGTTGGGATTGATATTCATTATACATACATGTGCATATATATGTATATCATATGCAAAAGGCGTTTTACACATAGATAGACATTATATATACACATGTATACATACATATCTATATATAATAAATATTTATTTATAGTTATATATATACAACATATCTGACTTATATCGACATATTACCACATTATATAATGTACTATGCACATGACTCTGGCCCATTTTTTGCTCCTCCACTTTTGCATCCTCGGCCATGACCTGTGCCCAGGGAGGAGATTCATGGCTGAACTTCGCCAACAAAGATGTGGATTTAAGGGGATTTAGTGGGATTTAATGTAGATTCAATTGGATTTACTGGAGATTTAATGGGATTTAAGGAAATTGACCGAGGAATTAATGGATATTAAACGGGATTGAAGAGGATTTCACATTGACAACACAATTACGAGGTGGTGGCCCTCAGTTGTCATTGGTGGTTTATGAGTTTACCCATCTGCCCTTTTCGATATATCGACCATAGACACTAGTTGAGATAGTGAAATGAACCAAAAGCTTCGCTAACATAAACTGGGGGCACCAGCTTGTTGGTCCATGTTTATCCAACTAGTTCAATATATGCGAGCGGATCGTCCTTGAGAAACCGAAGGATTTCATAGGATTTCCAAAAGTGGAGCTTTCTAGCCCGGATACGGGAAAATCATGGAACATCATCTGTATAGTGAAGGTTTGAATATGCTAACGAATGGAAAACAGAACATTCCGTAACATTCCCGAAGCAAATGGAGGTGATCCCCAGCTGGGAAAATCATCAATGGGGGATTCCCGCAATTCCAGCAAGCCATCCTTGGTGCGGTGCCAGATCTTCAGGGAGCCATGGAAAATGACCCATTTGTAGATGATTTCCCTGGTAAACATATGGTTGTGTTGATTACCTGAGGGTACACATGTATAAATATATATATATATATATGTAAGTATATGTATATGACATATGCTCGTCAAACCGTCTTCTTAATTTAGGCTGCAATGTCAACCTGAATCATAAACCCAGGTTGATTGATTGCTGGTTTGCCCAAAAAATCCCCCAATGGATCCTTTCCCATCTGAGCCGCAGACATGAACAAATTGGTTTCTGCAAAAATAGGCCACCCAACAAATTTGATGTTTGATCATCATTTTCCTTATCAAAACTACTGTCTTTGGAGTACGCCTCAACTTCGGAGGAAACAGTCAAATCATATCAAGTTGGTCATAGTTGTATATATATATATATTTGTACATATATTCCATCAAAATATCCTTTCTCTCTACATGTATATATATAATTACATATAAGATCATATAATTACATATCTGCCTCTCATATTAAGTGGGTACAAACATTCCATGAACTATCCACGTGTAAAGTTATACATACATCGCCATGACAGGGTTGTGCCCTCCAGTTATAAGTTGGTTTCTAGATTCAAAAAAAGCATCAACTATATATATACATATACATATACATATACATATACATATACATATACATGTACATATACATATACATATACATATCCATATGCATATACATATACATATCCATATGCATATGCATATACATATACATATACATATAATATCTACCACAAACCCGACTCATTGGAGTTATAAATTGTAAACCAGATTCGCTATCTATGGTGCACCACCTTCCAACCAGCCCCCTCTCTCTGCCTTGGACGATGGCGTAGGCTTCGCCGGCGACGCGAAACGATACAGCTGTGAACCAAAACCGGCGCTGCGCAGTGGCGAGACAATGTCGAGACAAACGATGGGTACCCCTCCCCGTAAAAATCAACCGTCATGAGTCATGAGGATATAAAGGGATACTTCATGGATCTTTATGTTTTTTTTGTTATGAGATACATACATGTATATAATATATACTGCAACTATTAGTAAGTATATTCAGGAAATCGGTAAACTCCAGATTAAAACTTTCATTTACAAGGGGTTTTCCATTGGCACGTTTGATTTTCAGAGGGTCAGCAGCTACAACAATGGGTGCCAAAATGCCAGCCTTCCAGTTACCTCTGAGATAGGGAGCCGTTGGGTGATTTTCTCTGAGATGATCTTGGGGCTAGTGATATACACATATACACCTATCTGACAGATAAAAATGTAAATTCATGGACCAAAATGATAAATCACACTAAATCAGTCAGCAAAGATGGTGATTGCACCAAACAACTGCGTGTTCACCAAAAACGACTTGGATGATAGCTTGGGGTCACCAATGACTTAGGAAACCTCCACCGACAAATGATTTCATCATAGACGCGAGGTGGCGAGGTATAGTTTTGGGCTTATGTTTACCCATCGAACTACTTCAATATATACAGTATCTACCATACACCACGGTGGTGGCGCTTGAGACTCATAAATGTCCTGCAACCAAGTTTTCAGGTTTTAAGCCAGCTATAAATGGCAAGAAAGGGCTTGAAACCTGCAGCACATCCTCCAGGCATCCGCCGAAAATTTTCGCCCCCCGATCAATCGTCGAGGTGTCGACGCTTCGACGGCCGTCCTGACTCTGGTGGTCAGAGCCACGGCGTTTCGGGGTTGATGGGTCTGGTTTAGTCATCCTTCATTGAAGGTTGAGATGATCATCTTAAGTTGATCCTATATACCTGCCATTGTACCACCATGATATGTGGTCGGTTATAATGATAATTAATGATATATCCAATTCTTCTTGGCTAAATCCCATGTATCTGGTTGCCACTCAAACGCTCTCAGCGGGAGTTTTTCTGTGACCCTCACAAACGCCCGTGTCGACATACCAGCTTAGCATAGCTTAGCCAGGCTGCCAATAGGCCAGGAACTCCTGGATATTTTGAGGTCCACCTTTGTCACATAATCCAAACAAGGAAGTCCTGAAATGGGTATGGCTCAAAATTATTAACCCCATAATTGGTTGGTTTATGTTAATTTACCATTAAAGATGACCATTTTGGGTACCATAATTTTGAGCCATAGCCAAATAAGAACAGGCTGGCTGTTCAGCCAGGATACTTTTCATCATCATCTCCAGTAAGAGGCTGAAAAGGAACAAACATCTTCGAAACCAGCAGCGAGCAGCGAAGTTTGTTTATCACTCCAATATCTATGCGTTTTTTTTTGTTCTATGATAGATGTATCATGATCAGATCTAGTTGGGTGGCTTAGCATAAATCAACAAACACAACTGGGAGGACCCCAGCCACCTTGAACAATGGTTTTAAACGCGACAAGTGTGGGGTGTCACTAACGAACATGGGGATCATGACGGGTCACGGTTTTAGCCAGAGCAGCATTGAAAAAGTCGATCGTCACCGAGAAACAAACACATATGTTCCCATCCAATGGAAAACAACAAACTGTGTTTCCAAACATATTTGCTCTTGAAAATTTTTGTTGAGGGGTTTTGAGTTTTGCCTTGAAACCCATCTGTCAAAGAATGAAAAGCAAACTTTGGTGGCCAACTGTACCCGAGATTGCAAGAGGCCATGTAGTCACCCAGCTCAACCCCTTTAAAAACTGCCCGTAAAGATAACATGATCAGAAAATGACCATACAAATGAATACCCAAACTCAGCACCTGCCATAAATGACCCTAACTTCATTGGTTGACAGTCCGGACCAGGGTCAGCCCATTGGCAACTTGGCTGGACTGGATGGAGCAATTTTTCGATCCTTTCCAGAACCGCTGGGCGGCGCACCGGTCAGACTGTTGATGGAGATCTACCCTTCACCACCAGAACAAGCTGGTTCGGGGTTGAACCATGTCAATGAAGGGACGGAGAACATTTTGTTTTTCAACATTTTTCAACCATTACCTGGCGGTTCAGCCCCCAGAAACTCTGCTCTTCATTGGCGATCGTCATCCCATTTCTCTGGTTGTAATAAACAACCAACCAACCAGTCAAAAAAACTGGGGTCTATGTGAAAAAACAAGGCACTCCATCCAGTCTGGCTGAATTACAACAATAACCATATAAGTAACCTGAAATACGTATGTAATGCTATTTCCGCTAATGCTGGTAAAACAATTATATACAATAATAAACCAGCCATTTGGGAAGGGTTTACACCACCTATCTATGGTGAAATTGGGATGGTTTATGAGTTCGTTTTACACCCATGAGAGTTTTCCCTACTAACCATCATTCCAGTAATCTCAGATCAGGTGGATTTGGGGATTTTTGCTCTCCATCAATAGCAGGGAAGAGCTTCCCTTCTGATTCGTGGCTGAGGAGCGCGGTGGGACGGTGGGAACCTGATTTGGCGGTCCGCTCGTTTTTGGGAGGCGGCCAAAGAGTCAACACCCTCTTGGGAATGGTTTTACGGTGAAATTGGGGATGGTTGTTGTTTGACAGCATTAAGTTGAATCAGTTGACTCCCCAAAGTTCCAATGACATATCTAATTGACATCATCAATCATAATCACTTTGGGGCTGCAATTCAAGCCCGCAAATACCTTGAAGCCCTGCGGTCTCTCAGTCCACATCAGATGAAAATTCAGATCTTGAACTTCCGCATGCAGGCAACTTTGGCCGAATCTTTCGCGGTCGCAAATTAGGGTGTACTCTCCAGGCAACGTGCTTGGCTGAAAATATTCATGCTGAATAGATAAATAAGTAATTCCTAATGGTTGGTGGTTTCAAGCTCCCTGAAAAATAATCATTTGGGCAATCATTGCAAATAGAGAAAAGCCTGCAGCCAGATGAAGGAGCAATCTTCAAGCAAGCCAGGCTGTTACTGGAGGGTAAGGGTCCAAGCAGTTTGAAGTTAGAAGCATGTAGCAAGCCTCCCGCAGCTTTTTTTCAGCCGCTGAGGGTCGCGTCGAAAGGTGCCACTACCCAAAATTTATACCTAGGTGGCCAAGTTGTTGAAGCTTCAAACATCTCGAGGCACCCCGAAACTAACCAGGTTTTGAGTTTGTCATATCTTTTTGGTCATGCGTTTTGCAGATGCCGCGGTGGATGTCTTTGGAATCTTGCGAAAACATTATAAACACTGTACAACTTGAGAAAAAATAGGAGTCAATGGCTCCAGCACACTCTCCATTTTGAGCACACATTTCAGGCACAAGGTCCCACGTCTGAGTTGTATCCACACAATGACGCATTCATGTGAAAAAAACAAGAACACCCTATCCGAACTACAAAACTGTGTGCAAATTTTGACACAAGAATAAAAACATCCAACCACGTGCCTATGCTAGCATGGACGGAATACCATTCTTTGTGACAAACATGTTTGGCTATTGCAGCAACTCCAAAAAAGATAGACGTGCTTTCAGGATGTTATAGTTTGTACTAACTTGGTATTTCCAGGTTTCTCACTTTTCTATCTATTTTGGGGTTGGTGTTCGACTTGTTCAATCAGCATTGGCTCTTTGTTTCGTGTCCAGAAGCTACTGTAGGCACCTTGGATGCAAACAAAAACTCAGATATCTGAAAAGAAAAAACGCAGTGGATATACTCTTCCTATTCCTGCAACAAAGCAACAACCTTCAACCTTCCATTTACCTTGCAGTTTTTCCTGCTGGAGGTTTCAACAAATATTTAGAATCACATGGAATCGCTGAAACAAACACAAAGGAATGCCACTTCACCAAACGTGTTCTACAAAGTCTTTCAACCTTTCTTTTAATTGGTTACCCTCTGGTAATTTAAGAGTTCGCTATTGAAATGGCGCAGTGAGTTCAATGATGTATATGTCCTATTATTTAGAGTTTAAATGGTGTGATTTTCCGTGCAAAGTGAGGCCCCCCAGTTGTAAGTTGCAGTATAAACCCAGTAACTAGTTCAATACATCCCCCATCAACCCGACTGCAGGGTAGGCACCACCCATCCCTTTAGCGCCCCCAGAACTGGGGCCCAAGATACCGCTGGGTGGCGTGAACTGATCCCCTGGGGTTGCGAAAGGAGCGCTCGGATTTCCGGCCGTGGGGTTGGGATCGGCATTCCAACGCCTGCGGAAGACGACGAGAGGCGGGCAGACTGCTGGTGCCATAAGAAGCATGGAAACGATGGCATGATGGGAATTTCAATTTGGGGTCATGATCTATCTAGATCATGATTTTGCAGTTGCATACTGAATACTGTTATTTAATGTTAATGTGTGTATATATATATATATGACTATTTACAAAGGCATTATAGAAATTATGTATATAAAATGTAAATATAGTAATATATATATATACATATGACTATTTACAATGGCATTCTAGAAATTGTATATCTATACAACTTGATACAACTTGTAAACATCCCTAAGCAGTGATAGAAAAAGGGGTTTCCTGTTTCATGAGGGTACCAAAAAATAGAAAATCCTATTGAAATGAATGTTTTGGAGCTACACCCATTTTAGGAAACCATCATCTAGTTTGAGATCAGCATCCTATATCTGGATCTCCCAGATCCCCTGGTCCCCGCCAAGGCACACCACTTCTACAGCGCTTGGGTCTAGGCCTTCTTCCGCCAAATAACCTCGGGGCGTACCGTATCAAGGCGTAGAACGGGGGAAGTGATTAAATTTTCCCAAACACATCCCCGAATCATCATTTGTTTGGGCAGCTAAGCTAAGTCATCAGTGTCGATGCTTATATATACATATATACATTCCCCCGGAATGCAGATACGTTTAGCTGCTCGCTTTTTCTTGGTTGGCTTTCAAACCAATCCAATACCATCCAATAAATTCACAAAATGATAAAACCCATGGGAACACCCCAAACAGATGATCCGGAAATGGTAGACATGTTCATATCTAGATAAGGATTCTGCAGATTACCATAATGGTCATCAAGTCATGATTGACAATTTTTGATAAAAACCTAGCAACAAATGAAACCAACCGTGATTTCTGGATTACATGTCCGATGATATCATATATCATAGACCAATGTCTGATGTTTTCACCCTCTTCTTGATGGTGAAAATCGCCGGCCGAAGTCAACTGTGATCAGTTCTGTCTTCATATCTTTGCGATGCGATATTAAAACCCCAATGACAAAACCCAACCTGCATGTTCACTGCTTAAACCTCCATTTTTGTTGGAAACAAATCACAAAATTGGTTGGTCAAGATCCTACTTCATTAAGCGTCAAGAAGTGCCTCAAGACATACTGGATTCTATTCCCATTAATGGATTACCTTCCGGTAATTGAACACTTTCCTATGGAAAGTCTCCATTTTTGGAAACTCATCTATTTTTTGTGCAATTTTCCAGTTCCCAAACAGTGAAATGACCAGCTGGTATATCCCCATTTTTGGCGGTTAAAGAACCCTGTAAACATACCAGAAGATGTGGAAAAACCACCATGAAAGTAGATCTGTTTCCAACAAAAGCCACAGGTTTTCCATCATTTTCTCAAGGAAACCATAGGTCTTCTATCATTTTTCAAGCCATCCACCGGGGTCAACTGGTCACCATTTTGGGTCACTGGTCGCCCCCAAGGAACGGTTGATGATGCGCGCGGCCACGGAGGAATCGAACGAGGACAGCCGTTGGCAGACTTCCTCACCTGGGAGTTATCTCTCAGTTTTTGGCATCCAATATCTATGCATATAGTAGGTAAATAATGTATCTCTATATCTATGCATCTATCATTATGGATTGGTTTAAGGGAAATTTTACAGGAAACAATGTTTCTTCCCATAAAAATATTGAGGTTTCCGGTTTAAAATTTCCCTCAAACCAATCCAATGCATATAGTAGGTAAATAATGTATCTCTATATGTGTTGTAAGAACTATAAATATATATGTAAATAATGTATCTCTATATCTATTGTGGTAAATAATGTATCTCTAAATTCATATACTACATATATCTACATATCTTAAGATTAATTAATACATATATATATATATATCATATAATGGAAAACCATCTACACACATACACATATCTATCTATCTATCTATCTATCTATCTATCTATCTATCTATTTATCTATCTATCTATCTATCTATCTATCTATCTATGATAATATCTTTATTGCAATATGTATGTATATATATATATACATATATTGACTTTGACATTTTTAATCCAGTAACAGTACATATATAATTATATATATATAAACATATACTTTCATGTACTGAGGGGAAATTTTCTCCCAGTGCGTTTGCAAACGTTTGCAAACAGCTCTTGAGTCTAAGATTAAAAGATTGAATGAAGATTGAAGGCTCGAAAAAAGCTTCTTCAATCCAGAGTCCTTCAATCTTTGGCCCAAAACAAAACCATCTGAATCCAACCCTTGGGCCCTTGAAGCTTGAATCCATATCCTTGGATTCAAAAAGCTTTCTCCGAGCCTTGAATCTTGAATCCAAGGGGTTGGATTCAAGAAGTTCTCTGAGAACCTTGAATCCAAGGGGTCGCACTTGGAAAAAAAAATACCCCAGGGACAAAACTATAGTATGGAAGAAAATGACATTCCTTGGAGAAAGCGGCATCATTTTGTGCAGTCCCCTTCTGCGCAGCACTTCTTTGAAAGGAATTTAAGGTTGTTTTACAAGAGACTGGCAGCTGTGTCAAGTGAAAAGTAGTGCAGCATTTCTGAAAGGAATATTTATCTATATATATATATATATATGTATTTTCAAAGAGACTTGCAGTTGTGCAAAGTTCTGATAAAAGAGGTAAAGGAATCTATGGAAGAAGGACAGCCTTATTTCGGAATGGAATCCTTGAAGTACCCACTTTAAACCATTTTAGTATTCCTTGAAGAAAGTGTTGGTGCAAGTATGGGCAAAGTGTCCTTCACAAGGGGGTGAACCATTTGATCGAAAGACATGCAATTGTACAAACATAACATTACTATGAATTGTAGCCCTTGGGTGTATGTAGCATTTTTCAAAAGAAACAGATCGTGGTTGTATATGTGCAATATACTGAAGGTATATATGAGGTTTATTCAAGTAAAAACCACATGTAGTTATACAAATGTTACATGAAACGATATACTAAATGTAGATTAAATGGTATTTTCCAGGTGTATTGAGCTGTTTTTTTCAAGTTATCTTGAAGGTACAATCATAAACATGGTTTCATGGCCAACAAAATAGTATATCATTTAAGGTACATATATTGAAGGAAAACCAAGGTATATTCATGATATATTAAGTTAAGATGTACTAAAAGAAGGTGACATGGTATATAAAAAATATGTTAAAAGAAATATCACAGATTGTAAAGATATATTCAAGGTATATGAGAAATAATATATCCAAGGTGTTCTTGTGTTTTGTTAAATGGTATACTAAAGGTATATTGAATGGCATGTTAAAGGATATGCATTAAAGTTATCTTCAAGGTATTCTAAAGTTATTTTCAAGGTCAAGTAAAAAATGTATCAAAGGTGGATTCTGTGGTACATTAAAGGTATATCAACTTATATATTAAGGATATATTGCGAATGTTTCAGATGGTATTTAACAGGTATATATTAAAGGAAGGTATATTAGAGTTCTTAGAGGCAAAAACATGGCCAATAAAACTATATTTAAAGAACTACTATAGGCATATTACATGGCATATTAAAAAAAATATTGAAGGTGTTCTACATTATATTTCAAAGACATATTAAAGGTATATCAAAGAGATGTTGATAGCCAATAGAATGGTATGTTAGAGGTATATTGAAGCTAAACATATATTGATCGTATATTAAATTTGTTTGACTGAAACATCATTCATACTTTGTTACCTCTACTTCATCAAACAACCAAAAAAACAAACGAATAGATGAACGGTTAAACAGTATGGAAATCTCAAATTCAATTCGACGCTAAAAACTGTACCTCCCTGCTCCAGCCATCCCCTGGTCTCATACACCCCTGCATATCAAGGAACACATCATGATACGTTGACATAAAGAGTGTGAAAACACTTTACACGAACAAAACTGGGAAATATTCATCTCCATCCATGCTAAACATATATCCTTTCATAAAGGTCGCTGGAGCATGTGGATTACATCTGTTCATACAATTCACTGAAATATTTGAATTGGATCACAATGTCTCCTAATATATATATATATGCATCTAAAAAAAAATAACTACAAAAGAGGTATACCTTTTTTTTGGGGGGTAGCATACATACATATATATATATATACATGTACGCAAAGACTAAGAATGGCCCAGTACATTCAATAGCAAGATCTTATAGATCTTAAAGTTCTGAAAGAACCAAAGACAACCCATTCACGTGATTTAAACCCAACAAAAGAAACTAAGCTACGGCGTGGTTAAGGCTCTGAGGTAATTTGCTATAGTTGCATCCAAGGTACTTGTGCAAAAAATGTGGTATTTACCACTTTTTTCTTTCCACCCATGAAGCGATAACATTGTTCAATTCGCAGGTCCCCTTTGGGAAGCATTCGAACAAAATAGAACAACATGAAATTACGATGAGAAGTGACGCATCTGCACTTTGTTACCATCAGCATGGTTTCTCGTTTGACGAGATGTCAAAATTGATTTCATCAAGCCATGCAGTTTGTCAGCAAGTTCCAAAAATCAAAGTCTGCCAGCAAGTCCACGTAGCATTCAAATCTGTCATGAAATTCAACGTACCTGTACGTAACATTTACAGGCGAGCAGAACGCTCATGTGTAGCGTGCATCATGTGAGTGTACAAGGGCAAGTCCCCATCCCACCCCTCTCCAAGCCAAGAATAAAAAGTAGCGCTTCGCACCAGGTCGCTAATGACGTTGTTGGCAAAAACTAGCCCAGTATACAGCGGTGTCAATCTATAGGTAATAAGGGATGCTCTAAAGCAACCACAAAAGGTTGATTAAAGACGCAGAACTTTGGAAACTATAAGTTCTGTATCATCTGACTCATCCTCGCAAAAAATAAAAAAACAATCTGGGGTTTCCTGCATATCCCAATATGCACTTGAGACAGGTTTTGATATGTAAATAGATACTTTAACATGTATAGGTTCAACATGATTCAACACATATGTATATGTATATATCGCACTATATTCAATATCGTTCATACACGTACAGGGCATTTATAGTACCCTATGAAGATATCTTCAACGTTGAAGAGGTCCAGTTCATTGCAGCTTCCGAGGCGCTGATCTCTTGACCCTGCAGCTCCACCTGAGTTCCAGCGCCGGAGACTGGAGGTTGAAGAAGTACCGATTGACCCGGACCCTGTACCGCGGAAAATTGGGTAATATATTCATTATCACTTGGGAGGTTTACCATGCTTTATGGGTACAAATTCTCACTTGGGACATCTTCCATTTTTTTCATGGCTACAAACGATTTGGGGTAGATATGTTCACCCCAAAAATTCACCCCCGACTGCATCCCATCTGGGTTTCTAGCCCCAAATTGCTTGAGGCTCCCGTTTCAATGTTCTCTTCACAACCAACTCTGGGAGGTAAAAACCAAATTCATCAATTTGACACGGCCGGGTAATGGCAATGTTCAACAAACATGTTTGTCCCCAGAAAACCAGGAAATACCATGATTGACTGACAGGGGATAGTCACCAAATCATGCTCCCAGAATGGGATAAATAATGGGGAAACAGGAAAAACATATATTTTGCAGTGGTGAAATGAAAATCTCAGAAGGAGAATAGGTGGTGCATCCATTATACATACACTAAGTCGGGTTGGAAAACCGTGTAATTACCCACCCTACTTTGCTGTCCAATCCATTTACAAATACGATCATGAACAATGAAGAACAGTGAAACCATGGGCCCATCAAGGTAGAATCTCTTGGCCATGAAAAGTGGCTCATCCTACGATGGCTAATGGTATACCAAGCACGAGCAAGGCGAATACCAGGACCGAACACACATCTAGTTTCGCAGCATTCCACCCAAACAAGCAGAAAAGAAGTTTGAAATCCTTCAACAATCCAACACAAATGTCGACCGGCCGGCCGGGCCTGGAAGCAAATGTCAAGCATCCTGGGGGCGAATGGACGGGTCTAACAATAGCAGGGTTGCTCCAAACACCACAGCTACAGGGGGGATAAATTGGATAAATATAGAGGTAAAATTAATAGTTTACACCCCTTGTAACCCTGGTTCATGTGAAAAGTCATCATTTAATTTTGACGCACCCGCGTTTTGGATAAACCCACGATAATATCTGCCAATCTAACTCACAAGTGATTGCACCATGTTGCAACCATGACTGGACACTTCCTGGCTGAATGATGTGGTGAAGTGGAAAATTTCCTACGCCTAGTTTCACGCGCCATTAAAGTTGGATCAACTATCGATGAAGGTGGGGAATTCATTCATCATACACCTAAGTTTTGAACCGTATATAGTTGAGATGGAAAAAAATACAACAAATACCATAGCATATCAAAACATATAATACAATTTGTACGTCATAATCAAACTTGGGGAATTATTCTGATGTCAAACCTGGAAGAATAAACCCTGACTATTCATTGGCCGGGTTACCCCAAAATTGGTACACCCCCGCCGTATACACAAACTGCAGGTTCATTAATCCTGTAGTTTGCCCCAAGAAACCACCAACCTGTCAGTAGTTAAGAAATGGACAACACCAATGAATCAATAACAACCACACAGTTGTTGCTTATCACGAGTATGCCAATCGCTGATGGTTGTTAACAATCCCCATGGCTGATGGTAGTAATCATAAAACAAATCATCAACTTCAAACATATAAACTAATTACTAATACATGATAACCACGACCACAACAATGACAATCATACTACAAATAACACAAAAACTATCTGCTAGTAACAATGCTACTGCCAGTACTCATGATATAAGTATAGGATCCCCTAAAAAGATAGAAACGTAAAATTCCGCAAAACTAGCGATATGTTTTTTTTTTTTATTATATATATATAGATTTACATATGTTTGAGGGTTGCTGAAATACAACCCAAACATGGTCATGCAAATCATGCGTGGTTAAAAGAACACACACACACAAACAGTTGGTGATTTCTATAATCCCGTCCGGTAGAATCCTATCGTATGATCATACAGCACAAATGATATTAACTAAGATAACTAAGATAGCCATTAGCAAATAGCCATTTACCAGAGGTAGTGCTGGGCTAGATAATCTATGATTCTTACAAATTATATAAATGTTGAATGATGTTGATAGGTACTCTTTGGGGATTGGCATCCTATAGATGATAGGGAAAACCACCCCTACTTATTAGACATTATTAGACTATGGTCGGTGAACAAGCCCACTGATGGTTACCTCTTAATGAATACTGATTTATATATCTTGGCAAATTAATTGAAACAAATGTTCGGTAAATTATATATTCCTAGCCAATGGGAATTCAGCAGTTTGCTCTGGAAAATCACCAGTTGAACATCGAACCATTTACCAGAGGTAATGCTGGGCGAAATGTGTATATATATATATACATATACATATACACATATACATATTCATACACATATATATATATATATGTGTCATTGATGTAAGTGATATGAATATCAGTAGATTAATTTGATACAAATCATTGATGATTACTCCTACCAATGCGAAATCAAATCCGTAAGAACAGTGTATCATAGTATATCATGACAAATAATCAAAAACCATTGATATACCACCGTCCCGTTGTGATTACTCTTACAATCTCATTGGGAAGTTCGGGAACCATCCAAGCCATTGGACCAGTTCACTATTGAAACCTATGGTTTTGGGAATCCTCCATAACTTAAGACACCCTCAAATACAGGGTTTGATGGAAAACTGGAGATACAACTATACTAATCATCCATACATCCATACATCCATACATCCATACATCCATACATCCATACATCCATACATCCATACATCCATACATACATACATACATACATACATACATGCATAGCTACATACACACATACATAGCTACACACACACACAGACAAACAAACAGACAGACAGACAGGCAGGCAGACAGGCAGACAGACAAACATACATACATGCATATACACACACATATGCATGCATGCATCCATACATCCATACATCCATACATCCATCCATCCATTCATCCATCCATCCAGCCATCCAACCATCCATCCATCCATCCGTCCATCCATCCATACATACTAGGATTGCGAAAATAGCAAATCCGACTTTCAGGCGAGCATCTGCTGCAGAGCGCGGCCTCCAATGCGCACCCCGCGCATCAATTTGCGGGCCGTGGCAATGCAGCCGAACGCCAGCGTCACGGCAGCCTGTTGACGGACCACGCCGAATGATGAAGCAGAGAATCCAAAAAATCCAACCCCTTTAAATCCACAAAAAAATCACATCAAAATCACATCCAAATCCCATCAAAGTCCCATGAAATACACCACCATTCTTCTGTGGATCCCATAAAACCCCACCATGTTTCACCATTGCCTCGGTGACCTGCGGCCCAGCAAGCTCCGCAATGGCACGTCTCAAGGCCCGCGAGGCGCGCGAATCACCTCGACGGTGGCCATACCCTTGGAATTTTCGGTTCGTCCCAGTAACTGCTTCTTCTTTCCGATTCTTTTTCTTATGCGTTTTTTCCCTGTAATCTTCTTTTTTTGAATGGGATACAATGTCACCAAGTGCCACACCTGCCACACAAAACGAAGGTCCATGTCAGCAAGTGCCACGCCTCCCACGCAAACAGCCCCGGCGCGTCACCAGAGCCATCCCAGTGCCATAAGTGCCACGCCTGCCACACAAAGTGAAGGTCGGTGTCACCAAGTGCCACGCCTGCCACACAAAACGAAGGTCCATGTCGCCAAGTGCACGCCTGCCCCGCAAAAAGCCCCTGCCGCCCAAAGCGACCAAGCGCGTCACCAGTACACATGTTTTTCTGGATTTTGAATGTGGAATAGTATAGATTCAGATAACCAATTCATACCAAGTTTAGGAAATGTGGGGTGCTTTCGGCAGATGCCTGGAAGATCTATAGACGTGAAAAAAATACCAGATTCTGGATGAAGAAAACTGCCCCAAGAGCCTGGCAAATCCGGCAAGATATGCCATATGCCATTGTTTATTCACTGAGATATGGGAAAACAATGGGAACCACCTAAGAACTGATAGTTAAACGCTTGACTATCCACATCTATGTTACTTGGATCGTAAACGTTGCATGTATGATATTAAATGGCGTCATTGACCGTGGTACAGATAAATGAACCGTCAGAACCAACACATGATGAAACCGTCTGAAAGCTGTGGAAACTGACCATTGACAATAGGTACATGTAAAATGAACAAAATGTGTATATGTCTGCATGTCAGTATGTCTGTATGTCTGTCTGTAGTATGCAGGTAGGTATGTAGGTATGTAGGTAGGTATGTAGGTATGTAGCGGTATATAGGTATGCAGGTATGTATGTAGGTATGTATGTAGGTATGTATGTATGTATGTCTGTATGTATGTCTGTATGTATGTAGGTATGTATGTAGGTATGTATGTATGTATGTGTGTATGTAGGTATGTATGTATGTGTATGTATGTGTATGTATGTGTATGTATGTGTATGTGTATGTATGTGTATGTATGTGTATGTATGTGTATGTATGTGTATGTATGTGTNTGTATGTATATGTATGTATATGTATGTATATGTATGTATATGTATGTATATGTATGTATATGTATGTATATGTATGTGTATGTATGTGTATGTATGTATGTATGTATGTATGTCCGTCTGTCCGTCCGTCTGTCTGTCTGTCTGTGTGTCTGTCTGTCTGTCTGTCTGTCTGTCTGTATATCTTTCTGTATGTATGTATGTACGTACGTACGTACGTACGTACGTATGTATGTATGTATGCACTTAGGTATGTACTTACAGTAGGTATGTATGTTTGCATGCATGAATGTATGTATATGTATAGAAATGTAAATACACGTGTATATCATTCTGTCCGTATGATGTATGTCTGTATGTGTGTAGGTATGTATAAAAGTATATCTGGATGTGTGTCTATGTGTCTGTCTGTCCGTATGTATGTTTGTTTGTTTGTCTGGTTGTCTGTATGTCTGTATATATACATGCATGCATGCATGCATGCATGCATGCATTCATGTATGTTTGATTTTTGTTTTGCACATATACATTTATAATCATTTATGTATGTATGCCTGTATGTCTGTAGGTCTGTATGTCTGTATGTGTAAATATGTATGTAAATATGTATGTATGTCTGCGTGTAGGTAGTATGTATGTAGTATGCATTGTAATGCATTGTAATGTAATGTGATGCAATGTCAATAATTGCAATCTAATGCAATGAACATGTATACAATGTAATGTAATGCAATGTAATGTACTGTACTGTCTGTCTGTCTGTCTCTGTCTGTCTTTCTGTCTTTCTGTCTGTCTTAGGTAGGTTAGGTAGGTTAGGTAGGTTAGGTAGGTTAGGTAGCTTAGGTAGCTTAGGTAGCTTAGGTAGGTTAGGTCGGTCGGTAGGTCGGGAGGTAGGTAGGTAGCTAGCTAGCTATGTAGCTATGTAGCTATGTAGCTACGCAGCTATGTGGCTATGAAGCTGTGTAGCTATGTAGTTATGAAGCTATGTAGCTCGGTAGGTATGTATGTATTCATGTATGAATGCATGCATGCATCTATTTATGCATGAATGTATGTATGTATTATTAAAGTAATGTAATGTATGTATGTAGTGTATATATTGTATGTAATGTATGTAATGTGTGTAATGTATGTAATGTATGTAATGTATGTAATGTATGTAATGTATGTAATGTATGTAATGTATGCCATGTATGTAATGTGTGTAATGTATGTAGTGTATATACTTTATGTAATGAATGTAATGTATGTAATGTCTGTAATGTCTGAAATGTCTGTAATGTTTGTAATGTCTGTAATGTCTGCAATGTCTGTAATGTCTGTAATGTCTGGACTGTCTGTTATGTCTGTATGTCTGTATGTCTGTAATGTCTGTATGTCTGTATGTCTGTATGTCGGTCTGTCTGTATGTATGTTTGCATGCATGCATGCATGCATGCATGCATGCATGCATGCATGTATGTATGTATGTATATATAATATGTATGTCTGTATGTCTGAGCGTCTGTATTTCTGTATTTCTGTATGCCTGTCTGTCTATGAGTCTGTATGTCTATATGTCTGTTTGTATGTAGATCGAATGTAGGTATGTAGGTATGTATGTATGTAGGTGCGGACCTATGTAGGTGTGTAGGTGTGTAGGTGTGTACGTGTGTAGGTATGTAGGTTCGTAGGTTCGTAGGTACGTAGGTACGTAGGTACGTAGGTACGCACGTACGTAGATAGGTATGTAGGTATGTAGGTAGGTATGTAGGTAAGTAGGTATGTAGGTATGTAGGTATGCAGGTAGGTAGGTATGTATCTATGTATGGTTGTATGGTTGTATGGTTGTATTGTATGTATTTTATATATTAGTTTGTGTGTACGTGATTCGCGTATTTGGAAAAATATGATTCTGCATACTGACTTTGAATTACCAGAGGGGATTCCATATTAAATCATTATAGGAAATCATCTCCTGTTTCTGCCGCGACACGCTGGAAGTCCTGTATATCCGGCACCGATATGGTCACTTGGCCTTGGCCCGGCCCCCCTTCAGAGGCTGTGACTAAAATACCCAAAAATTATCCAACTATGCGCAGTATGTTACTGTATGTTTCTATGAATATAGAGTCACCATGAGCCACCTATCTTCAAGTACAAATAGCTTCCGGCTTTGTAACTTTGTGATATCCCCTTATGCTGAAATATCCCGGTTACCAAAGGATTGTGCTCAGATAAAATAAACACTAAATAAACCATGTTCGTCTCATACTTTTTCTAGGCAAATTAGAAAAGACCCTGAAATGATAAACAAGTCTCTTCAAGGGTGATTTGCCCTGTCTTCATTCACGGAGCTTAGGCAAAGGGATCACCAAACAAATACCCAGGTTAAATAACCTCGCAAAGTATGGAGAAGGATGTTGAATTCTTCTAGAGGGGATCATGTATCATCATACATTTTTTGATTTATGGTGAAATATCCCTAGTAATCCTTTGCCGGATATACGGTGAAACTACTTACATTCATCATTTTAAAGAAGAAACCTCGGACTTCCAAGGTTTGCAAAAAGAGGAAAGGTCACATCGCTCACCACATGTTTTCACAAAAATGGTGTATGGCAAATTGGGGGTGATCGGTTAAAGCAAATGCACACAAATATATGACATGAGCTTCAAAGAGGGTATGGCTATTTGGGAAGGTCCCGTTGCTTACCTTATGTTTGCGCAACTTCTCAATACCAATCTTGGTCCCTGACATTCCGGAGTTTGTGTGGTGGCTATATGCTTTCGTCAACAACATAGCGGCGCACAAATCGGGCTCATCGTCAGTTGTTTTTCAATTCTTCACTACCCAACATCGAAATACTATATACTGGATCATCAATCATTCATATAGCTCATATATAGCTCATACCGTCCTTCCCTGCGAGTTATTCATTCGACATTTCGGGCTATAGCCCGGGCTATAGCCCAACCAACTGGACTTTTAGACCCATCTACCGCGATCGTCCCCGCAGGGGATCAGAGGATCAGTCGCCCAATTCTGGGTGAATTTCCCCGTGAAACCCAAACTGGCAGCAGTTTAGATTCACCAAAACACATGTCCCAAAAGTTTCAATATATCCCAAAGTCTCCAAAACACATCAAAACACCAAAAAACACACAACCTGAACTTGGCTTAAGGGAAAATCTACAGGAAACCATGGATTTTCCCATGAAATATAGGGGTTTCCTGTAAATCTTCCCATCAACATAGCTATTGAAAATGGCCATGTATAGTAGATTTTCCCATGAGAAATGGTAATTTTCCATAGCTATGTTAACGTTTACCAGAGGGTAACCAAAAACACACGACCTGACCTTTCCCAAGCCTTTCCCTTTAACACCAGTGCACCGTTAGCCACGAAGATCGCAGCCAATGCTGGAGCCAGGCCCAGACCCACTCCCAACGCGATGCCAAGGGCGCCTGCTGCGCGATGCCAAGGGGTGGTTGACGGGAGAATGGTTACCCTCTGGTAAACGTTTACATAGCGAACTGGAAAATCACCAGCTATTTAATGGAAAAATCAACTATGTCGATGGCTCTTTTCAATAGCTAATTTAAATTACTAAAGGCTAATTACTGGACAATGGAT
This sequence comes from Symbiodinium sp. clade C Y103, assembly GCA_003297045.1. Taxonomy (NCBI): domain Eukaryota; class Dinophyceae; order Suessiales; family Symbiodiniaceae; genus Cladocopium; species Cladocopium sp. clade C. Next base: position 275,922 of record BGPT01000016.1, read on the forward strand.
GGATCTTTTATGGTGGCTATTTGTTATTAATAGATGTTATCAGCAGCGAGCATGGCTATCAGTTATTAGCCATTAACCATCCGATAGCCAACAATTAGTTATTTGGTCATAAATGGCAACCTCAAATCGCTGGCTTAAAAAGATGGTCATTCCCCCAGGCACCAAAAATAGTGTAAACATAGCTTTTGACGCATCCCCAAATTCATAGTAGTGGTGGCTAATAATAAGATCATTCAATGATGGCATATAGATATATTATATCATCTATCAATGGATTGGTGCAATGGAAAAAGTCTGCAGGAAACCATTGTCTTACAACCCATCAAAAAAAGAGGGGTTGTGGTTTTAATTCTCCTTGAAACAAAGCCAACTATATATAAAAAATGGATATTACACAATCTAATGGACGCTGGATATATATATATATATATACATATGGGAAAAAAGTATGTCCTAAGCCAGATGATTTCAGCCATGTATAGTCGATTCCCCTAACCATCATCTATGGTGAGGTCAAATTGGTTGCTATATTTTGCAATGTTACAACAATTTACCCCTATATCTATGGATCCAAATTCCTTCTTAGATTCTGCTTGACTCCCTATATAAGTGATTTAAGCAACCAACAATGGAGTGTAACATGGTGTAACCAACACAACTAAAAAAAAGGGGAATATCATCGAGAAAGTGTGAATCATCACATATTCTGCATTGTGATGCATTGTGTAGATAAGAATAGATGGAGATGGATACGGTTTAACACCATGATTCAAAGGGGACTGCGAGGTTCTCAACATGGGAATACCATCCAGACATAATGGTTGGCTGATATAATGTCGCAGTATGATGGATTACCTACAACAAACCAACTAAATCCATATTTTGGGAATATATCTTGGAATGGAAGGTCTACAAGGTGGTGCTCGACTTTGTAATTCATTTGGTTTATGCCCACCATAACGATACATATATCGAACATTATCAAACCACTTCAGGGAAGTTGTAAATAAACTGATAGCTGGGGGAGCACATCCATTGATAGATAGTGCGTACTGATACGCTGCGTACTGTACGGTGTAGTGTCATTCGCCAGCTCGTGCCAAAGGCATGTTCTTGGTAGAAAACAGGTCCAAACATCATCAGACATCTTCACCTAAATTAAAAGCAAATGCCTGTAGGTGCCCCTTAAGACTGATAGACACTATGCAGTGTAATGTGGTAAACCCAATACCAGACATCTTCATTTGCGGATGGTTGTCAATCAATCATCAATGGTAAAATTGGGGATGGTTTATTGTTAGGTTTACCATAGATAGATAGATAGATAGATAGATAGATAGATCGATAGCTAGATAGATAGATAGATAAATAGATAGGTAGATAGATAAATAGATAGATATGTAACACAATTAATTGTACAAGTAAGTCATCATGGGATTTCTTGGAGAATCTAGAGGAAACCATGTTTGTTTTCCCTGAAAGATAGGGGGTTGCTGCAAACTCTCCCACTCAAGCACCCAAGAGTTGAGTGTAATCCATCGCCAACTTCAGCAGAAATGGATGCTACGAAGCATCCAACTATTGGAGGTTGACGATTGTGTTTAACACATTTGATACACTAGTTATGTAATAATAATTAATAATATGTAATAATTGCATAGAGATATAGATAGACTAATAGACAATTGGCAAACATGAAATGAACCCTCGGGTTGCGCGGAAAAAGGATTCTTTGTGCCAACATATTTTTGCACTAGATTGTGGGGTACTTCGAGGGTCATCCATATCCTAGAGGCCCTAGAGTATGTATCTATACATAATATCAAACCATATGGCTATGAGTCAAAACCCTGGTACCTAGTGAACATCAAAATAGCTGGTAAATGGATGTTCACCCCACTAAAATGGATAACAATAGGGTTTGATCCACCTCCATATGACAACATGTAAAAAATCTTCAAAATCCCTGTGTCATTCTATTTTGATTAAGAACCGGATTTCCCTAGATGATTCGAATCCCCCATTTCTCAAATCCTAAAATCCCCGCAGAAATCATCAATCACCTCCGTGGCGCACGTCAATCAGGGGAAGTACTACCCAATGTTTGCGGCTTCATAAGAACTATGAAATAAATCTACCATCAACCCATATCAACCCTCTTGGGTTCTGCTCACTTAGCTAGATCCCGTTCAATCCCGAAAACTCCTCATTATTTCCGGTAAAGCCCAACTTTTACGCGATTCTGTTGGGGCGCCACCCTTAGTGAGTACCCTGATCTATCTTCAAAATCTTGAAGCCGCTCACAGCGACCATTGGCAACACATATGTGTTTCAACCACAAAAATGAGCCAGAGGCCAAGAAAAGTCTAATAATGAATCAAACTCCTAGCATTTCTTATAAACTTCTATAACGCCTCAAAACAAACATTATGTATAAAACTGTATATGATATCTGTATATGGGGGGTTCCTAAAATGGGGGTACCCCTAAATCATCTATTTCAATGGGATTTTCCATTATAAACAATCCATTTTGGGGTACCCCCATTTGTGGAAACCTCCATATCTGTATATGATCGTCTGTGTCTTCTTAGCCAGGCTGTTGTTGCCTCATGATGTTTCTCCAGGCAACGGCAGCCGAGGTGAATGAAACTCGCAACGCTTTTTTTGGTTGAATCCCCAGTCAAATAAGGGGATCACCCACTCCTTTAGCAAAAACAACACCAAAAAAAATGATTATACACATGCCGTATTCTATCTGGTAAATAGCAATCTATTATATATAACTCATTATATATCTCCGTGTACGACTTGGACGGTCAAAAGAATACTAGCTCGTGCCCCTGCCCTAATTTTTAAAGGTGGTTTATAAATCCTATTCACTATAGGTACCCTCTGGTTTTTTAACATAGCCATTGAACATGGCCCATTGATAGATGATTTTCCCAGTCAAATCAGCATTTCGTTCGGGAATTCTCCACAGCCATGTCAAATAACCAGAGGAAAAATAATTACAATACACCATAGTGTCAACCCCTGATCAATAAACCATGTTTGATAAGTTGGGGGGATAATCCCCCAATACCCTCTGGTGAACTAACATAACTATGGAAAATCACCATTTTTGATGGGAAAATCCACTATAAATGACCATTTTCAATAGCTATGTTAGTTTACCAGAGGGTAGTCACAATCTAGTCCTTCCATAGGAAATCATCCCAGGGACCCACCTGCAACGCTGGTCCCTACAGCGGTAGCGATGACGGCGTCCTGCAAAACGGCGAAAACGGGAGGTCCATTGAAATACGCCCGGTAACAGATACGACGGGCGATAAAAACCCATCATTTAAATAATCAAATAATATGTATATAATATATATATATATATGTAGATGTAGATATATCTAACCGTACTTGCAGGGAATAATAATCCCATTTATAAGTGCTAAGGGCCATAACCATAAGATATTTGGATTTGAAAGTTGGGTTACCATGGGATTGCGATACCCTTTTTGCTTTTTCGATCTTTTTCGGGTCCTTCTATGGGATGCACATCACACATCCCTCATCTTCCAAATAATTGCAGGTCAAATTACCCACGGTGATCGGAGTCAGAGGTGACTCAGGGGCAGTTTTCAATCCCTGAAATGGAGTTGTAGTGAGAAAATTAATCACAAGAAACAGGATATTAATGGATACTCACTACAGTTTCAGAAACATTTGGTAACAACTAGGTTGCTAGACCATGCATCCTAGAAGATATATCCTCTGGTTACGTAGCTATGGAAGCCGTGCCTCATTTATAGATCATAAGAATGACGATATGCGTATTAACAATGATGATTTTCCAGTTCGCTACGTGAAGCAACCAGCGCGCATGTAAACTGCAAATCATTGTCTCAGTTTTCCTGACAACAAAACATGTTCTCAAGCGCCAGATTGGCTCAAGAACAGGATGCGACGATTGGAAATTAACAGTTGCCAGCTTCCACAGAAGAGGTTGTATTTAAATTCGGCGCCCCACATGGCTACGAGTCAAACCCCTGGCACCCAAGGTACCTAAAATAGCTGGTTAATGGATGTTTATGGCCCCAAATATGATAGTAATAATATAGGTTTGTACTCATCCTTGGATTGAAGCCTCATTTTCCTATTGTTCGATGGCCGTGGGGTAATCCATGGTTAATCCGATGGCCATCTTCCCATTTCCGGAGCCAAGAACCGAAGACATGTTCCTTAAAGGGACTGTCCCAGCTGTGGACAAAACACACTCATTGACTCATTGGACATAAACTCATCGCAGAGTTCTTTCAAAATGTTTCAATGAATGGCTGCTGGGATGCATAAAATCAACTTCAGTGATGAATGTGTTGCACTCTCTCACTCCTAGTTCGAGAACCCTTAAACACGTAGTTTTACAGCACCCTAAAGAGTCCTTCTACAACCGGCTGATTTGACCATCGAAACTCAAAATGCCCATGGCGAACCCCCTGTTTTCTGCTCTATTTCCACGTTGGTAGACTCCCAACAACCCACAGGACTCATCTCTGTCCGGCGGTGGCTTGGGAGGCAGTTTTGGTCTAGGCCGTCTCACCTCGTGATGTTTGCCGCATTGTGGTGAGATTTGATGGCATACAAGGTAGTGCCCACCAAGTTACAGTATGTTTGCTGGCATGTAAATATAAACAAGATACCCTCTGGTATATTAACATAGACCCTGAGAATAGCTATTTTTAGAGGAAACTAATCTTCCAATCCCTATCTGCCAGGGTCTATGTCAATCTACCAGAGGGCAACTATACGGGCAAACCCCTCAGTTTGACCGCGCCGACGTCCACGACGTGTCCGAACATCAAAAAAGCACTGTGTGTTGTGGTACAAAATGCACATGTCCATGATCACGGCTTTCATCTTGCAACGCACAGCATAGGGACCTGTGTGGGAATCTTGTACATCATCATCACACTAATCATCATATGATCATCATGATCATAAAACCCTAAACCCTAGAACCCCATACCCTTATGCAATAAAACCTTGAAACCCTAAACCCTAAAAACCTAAACCCTAAAAACCTAAACCCCTAAACCCATGATGTGCCCCAAATGGTTGTGGGCAAACTGGGGGGTTTGCGTCTAACTATATAGATGTATCTGCCAAACCAACTTAGCTATGTGTGGGGCACCACCTTGTAGAACGGGATGTATACCTAGACCCTTCATTTTTCACCTTAAAAATGGTGTTTACCCCATAACATGATTCTAATATTTGATACTTTTACCAATTCTATTGGGTCTATTTGGAAGGTGTTGGTACAACTAAGCACCCACGGATTTTAATGCGACATAAATCATCGGCTTCTTAGCCCTGAAAATGGGGGCTTATCAAGATTTTCTTTTGAATCCAACCAATAAATGGAAATGTTGACATCAATGCTATGGGACTTTCATTGGATCTTAATGGGATGTGATGGGATATAGAACCAACTAATACAAATATATATGATATGGAGCATTATATTCCATTCAGTGGATTTGATTAAGGGCACATCTGCAGAAACCATGGTTTTACCCACCACATGTGATGGATGTCCTGGAAGCTTTGCCTTTAATTCTGGGAGATTGGTCGCTTTGACACCTTCCAATCACATTGATGCATATGGATAATCATCCCACCTGTGTATACTCAAACATAATCTACACAGTATTAGAAACCACCTGAAACACTTTAGCTGGAGAATTTCAATCCTTGGGAAATCAATATACAGTACATAAAACATGTCAAAATCATCCGAGAAAAAACATCGAAAATCCTGCCGAAACCATCAACGCTCCCATCATCATGGCCGAGTGATGAGAGCCAGCAGTCTGGCTGATTCCCAAGTGCGGCTTCCAGTTGCGTCCAAATTAGGTAACAGTTGGTTGATTTTGCTGGAGATGATTATGAGGTGAGTTACCCATCTGACAGCGAACTGGAAGATGAGGGATTTATGAGTGCTTGGGATGACAACTTGGGCCATTTGAGTTCCTGTTGGTCCATTTCCGTTGATCTTGTGGCCGTCGGTGTATTCAAATGGATGGGACACGTTGACAGAAACACCAATAGGATTCGATGCTGTTGTCGTCAGCTTTAGAAATGGGTATCAAACTGGTGTGTCTTCTGACAGGAGTTTATGAATTATATAATGAAGCAAACCCAATACTACACCATCCCACGTTTACTATTGCGTGTACCCCTATTTGGGATGATGTAAAATGACCCTGAAATGGCTGGAAAATGGGATGGTTTACCATTCGGCATACCATATTACACTATATAGTAAGTTGTAGTGTCTACATATCATTGAAAGAAACTGAACAGAGTTTTCAACGGTCCATCTAGGCATGTTATTGTCTACATTGTCTCAAAGCTCCAACAGCGTGACCCATTGGCGACTCCTAAGAATTCCTACGGGTCCCTTTTCAAAAACTTCCCGTGCTTTTCCAGACACAAGTGTGGTTGAGGTGGTACTGGAAGTTGTCGAAGACGTACTGGAAGTTGTCGAAGACGTACTGGAAGTTGTTGAAGACGTACTGGAAGTTGTCGAAGACGTACTGGAAGTTGTGCTTGAAGATGTTGTACTTGTGGCGGTTGTTGAGGTTGTGGATATGCTTGTGGAGGTGCTACTGATGGAAGTGGTGGTGATCGAGGTTGTGGATGATGTGGCTGTAGTACCTTTTTTTCGGCACAGACTGAGAAACTGTTGACATAGGAATGCTTGGACAGATGGCGGACAAAAAAACTGACCCCGTATGCATGTGGAAACAACCGGAATCTATGGACAAACCAATAGATGGTCCTAAATAGCAGACTAATAGTACAAGGAGGTGCCCCCAAGTTCTAGTAGTAATAAGTTGGTCAAAAACGCCCTAGTGAACTAGTCGATATATGATATGGCGCGTATCTACCATAAATCCTAGTTATAGCTGTTGGAGTTACTGTACAACCTTGGCGAACAGACTGGGACAGCACCGACAAAAATCTGAATGCTGGGACCCTGTTGACATGATCTCTTAGGATTGCTGGCAAAAAACATATCCATCCCGGTGGTCTAATTCCTCACAGCTTTCTAGAATTTAAAAGTGAAGATATTTGTTCATCTCAATTTTCTTGATCCTATAAACCGCGCATGCATTTTAGTACGTTGTGAAATTTGAGTTTCATGGCGTGCAGCGGTACGAAATGGTCTTCCTCTCTTGTCTCGAAACCTCAACATTGTCTTGAAACCAGGATCAAAGGTGGTTTTCAACAGAACCCTGTAGTCACATGGCAAATGGCAAAACATGGAAGTGAATCCTGGACATTTCCGTGGCTTCATCACTGTCTGAGACTCTTGGCCATTCTTGTTATCAATGTACTTCTCATACCGCAAAAGCGACTGCAAGTGCGCAATGAAAAGTCCCTAGTGCAGAATAACATGTCTTCAAGTGTGTAGTCATGAAACATCTCCGGCGTAGAGGTACAGTATGTGTACAAACTTCATTTATTCTCTACGGTAGATTTTAACATGTGTGCAAGCGCAGAATGAAATTTATCGATATCTTTGACGCACTGGGTTCATTGGATGGGCAGGGGAAATGTACAGCAAGGATTTTCTCATCAACTGCAGGGGTTTCCGGTACATTTTAGGATTTCAATTCTAGGAATAGGATTTCACCAGCACAAATTTGGTGTTGACCTGCTTTAACCAACAGAAATGGGTCGTTGAAGTCATCAAAATAGGGATTTTGATCAGCCGTATCTGCAGCCGAAAAACTTGAGGTGCTTACGGTGCTGGAGGTGGTGGAGATGCCACCTAAAGCTTGGTCACGATGTCCAAGTAGGTTTCTTCCTGTAATTCTAATAATAAGAACAATGAGGCTCTCACCTCCAACCCACAAAAATTAGGGGGGTTCATGGGTTTTCCCTGACTTTTGTCGATTTTTCCCAGACTTGTCATACGAAAGCCAAACGTCATGACAAGAAATCATAGCTGACTGAAGTCTACGTAGTCGAGACGGGCCGAATCCAGTGAAGGGTGAAGCCATCCCGCGGCTGGAAGATCCATGATCCTATATGGGGGTTTGAATGGGAACATCATCCCACAATTGAAGGATTGCCAAGACGATGCTTTATTGCCGAATGTAACTCTTCCTTCTCCCAGGGAAGCATTGCCAGTGGCGTCTTGAAATGGAGACACTCACAATATCTGCGGAGGCGGTGTCGCAAGACTATGGGTCAATCGGTATCACCACCTGAGGTATTGATGGGAAATGAAAAATCCATCGAGAACCACCAGGCAATTGAATTTGGTCATGCCGGGTCATGTACCCTGTATTTGCCGTATTTTTGTTGGCGATTTGTGACCCCTTGTTATGGTTAAACCAAAATTCACCAACATGTTTTCACAACCCTGGCATGGTTTGGACAAAGATAAACTCGACACGTGATCCAGGAAGATGAGCAACGTGCTAAACCCCATGTGCCAAACCAGCCCCAAATGTTACATGAATGGCTGGTTCAATCCAGGGTTTACGTGGGTTTACTGAGAATATTGAGTACAACACTATATATATATATGTATATATATAAAATCCGATTGCTGTATTTAATTCCATTTGTCGTGTGTTCTCCTGTTCTCCATGATCACATATCATAACCCCACCTTCTTCCTTTATGTCCCCCACTTTCTACCTACCAAGCTGCACGTTTCACAGGTCCATTCGGTATCGATCTCGTCCTTGCAGCCAGGACAATCCTGGCCGAGGGCGTCATGGTTCAGCCATGGTTCTGGTCTAAGGGAGATCTCTGTCATGATCCCTGAAGTTCAATGAAGTTCATCTATATACAAACGATATATTTATCAATGATCGTAGCAAGTCTGCATATCGTCTAAGCAGTGCACCAGATTAGCACCCTCTACACGAAGTCTCACATAGAAGTCCCACCGGAAGTGGGCCTTCGAGGTCCACATTCACTGGGCGCCATGTTGTTTTTTCAATCTGTTTACCAGGGGAAGAACAAGAAATTAGCAAAACCCATGCCAAGTGTGGGTTGAAAGCATGAATCAACCATCGCCATTTCGTAGCCGAGCTTCACAGAAGTCGTCATTCTTAAAGTCGATCGGGATTTTGCATGAATCTGGTGAAGCATTGCACCTTTGCCGACCGCAAGGAGGAAACATGAAAAACTAAAGACAAGCCTGAAACAAGCAGAGCGAGTTTACGTTCCTGTAATCAAACATGGCAATGGACAATCCCCAATTCAATCCAATTCATAGTTCATATGTTTTCACGTTAAAAAGTCCATCTTTGACAACCAACGGGTCATCGTTTTGTCCCTCATTTGTAGGTTCTTCCGAAAGGGAAAAACAAATCTGGGAGCCGATCACCTGATTTTTCAGTCAGAAAACTGCGTATAACTTGATGCTTCACCCCAGGCATCGTTGGTTCGTTCACAGCCTGAACTAATCCCACTATATCTCACCCCTAATGACCAGCTGCGATGAACCACCCAAGCAGGTTCTCTGTTTTTGAGATCTTCCAAAATGATCCAACATGTGAGATGGAAATGGCTCTTTATCAGCTAAAAGTCAGTAAGTCACCCCATGTAGGGAATGATAAGCGCACTTATAACATCTTATAACCATTTATTACATACATATTAATATAGAACAATTTATAACTGGTAAAGGGGCGGAACCGGATGGAAATGGGCTGTCGCAGACACCAGACACCTGAAGACAAAGTCCTCCCCATTGGGTTCAATCGTCAACCTTGCGTCGCGTCGTAGGATCGGCGCCAGGGGTATCAATCAAGTGATTTCCAAGGAGAAAATTAACGAAACCACGGGGTTTAACGCCAGTTTCCTGTACATGTTCCATTGAAGCAATTCAGGGATATCATGTGAAATCCACCACAACCGTCTCATCCCTTGTGTTAAGAATACAAAACAAGCTTAGCTATACATTCCATAAACAAAACACAAAGTTACATAAATTCACAGGTTTCTCCATTGTTTTTGCTGTCAAAAAGGCTGCAGTTTTCCCTGCTCCAATACACTCCAAGGAGCAAAGTGACGCGAAAGATCACGTCCTTGGGTCCTGTCGTCTTCCTTTGCTCTATGGTATCCTTCTTGAAATTTCTGCTCCTCACGTGNAAGTGACGCGAAAGATCACGTCCTTGGGTCCTGTCGTCTTCCTTTGCTCTATGGTATCCTTCTTGAAATTTCTGCTCCTCACGTGACTCTGTCCAGGGATGTTTTCCGCTCCAATCTGTCCGAATTCTGTGAACTTGTCTTGGCATATGAACCCCCAAATGAAACCAAACAACATCCGATTTCAGCGTCGACCAACAAAGGTCAAGAGGCTTTTAAAATCTCATTGGCAAGGTGGTTGATAAATCTGGATGGATCAAATCTCATCAGTCAAATCCCCACAATACGATAATATCATATTATCTGCAACTTTGGTGGAGTCGAGTCACGATGATTTTCATGATAGCAACAAACGACAGAACTGAGATGAGGCATTTGACCTCCTGTTCAAAGAAACACAGGGATCCCTGCAGCTTTCCCAAATTTGTAGGTTTCTTGCAATGGCATGTTTGCGTGGTCCATCTTCATTCTTTGAGAATGGCCATCAAAGACTTAACCATTTTGGTAGGACTTCATACACAGGGGGATAAAAATACAAGAGGATAAAATTATTGTGCTTGTATTCAAGGTGGTATACTCAGGTGTGATGTACTAGATTCCAAGTACAAGGTGGTGCCCCCGCAGGTCTGTTTGTTGACTTACAAGCCCCAACTATATACTTCGATACACCATCCGTACCCAACAGCTATTGGAGTTATGTTGACCAGGTTAGCTATTCCAAACTGGGGCGCCCTGTAAAATTCATTTAGATTTATGGTTAATTCCACTTGTTGTGATAGCATTATGGATTAATACCGTTATACCCCTGTATCCAATATGTTATTGGATAATATAGCAGTTGTATCATGGTGAATCCAATTTTCTTGTTTTTTTTCTTTTTCTGGGATAAATCAATCCTTTCCCGAAGCGATCATATCCCCATCATATCCCCATTTGTGCTGTTTAGATCAAAAGTTTGATTGTTAAATCACTTTTGGCCGCAAGCAAACTGATTTTTCAAACAATACCAGTTTCTATGGTTTTCCGTGTTTTTTTCACATATCATTACAACATGATGAATAATGTTGGTAAAACACAGCCATAAAACATCCCCAATGACTCCCCATTCATAAATAGGTGGGATAAACATGGATAAACCAACCATTCCCAGTCATGGCTGTTTTTTGCCATTGTTTGACCCACATTATCAGGATGAAATTTTCACGACTTGAGTCACCAGCAGCCCTGCCCCTGCCCCCTGTTCTCCTGAGCTTGAACTCAAAGGTGCCACTGCCGGCCCCGCCCTTCATGTTCGGAGGATATGGGCGACTTGCTACGTGCAGGGGCGTCACCTGAGGTTCCCGTTCTGAAAGGCGCTGTGGATTTCTGAGAAAAGCACGGAGAATGGAGATAGAGCTGGAGAAATGGGACAATTCATGAAATAATGGATGGAATGGGAATATTTTATATACTATAGACTTGAGACTTGGCTTTCCACAAAAATCCCAGAACCCAAGTATAATTATACAATATATAGTTTGTATCTGTATGTAGGGTTGAAAAGGTAGGTCTTGGGGGGGGGTACCATATATATATATATATACACATAATTATACAAAAATATATGGGACCGGAATACACAATAATATCTCCTATATGGCAATACTATGTAATACTATGGTATACATCTGGGATATATAGGGGATGTAGTACTATAACTGGAAGAACCAGTCGGGTCACCCCTTATCAACAATCTATTCTTGGGGTGGCTACTCTTCGATGATTACAAACTTGGCTTATCTTTGAGCGGTAAACACGTCATCACTTATTGTCGGAAGTGCTCCAGTGAACGGAATTGCCAAGTTGGTAAACATTCCCTCAAAAAAATGGTGTGGTTTAATGGGATTTAGTGGGATTGAATTGGATTAACTGGGGTCTCATCGGATTTAGTCGCATCTAATCGGATTTAGTTGGCTAAGTTGGCAAACACAAGTCCACTAACTGCTGGGTAGACAGTCGAAAACATGGTAGGAGGACTGGGTACACCACCTTGTGACTCTAGTGGAATGTCAAAAAATGCACTCGAATTCGCCATAGTCTATGTTCCATCACTAAAAGCAAACCACAAGAAACTGGACAGTGGGTGTGTCACCTCCTCTCCACCAGCTTCCATTATTCCCATTTTTTCCCGAAAGTTTCCAACGTTAAGTCACTTGCGTTTAGACTTTTTCTCAGTTTTTCACCACAAGAAATGGTCTCTTGTCTCAACCTGACAGCCGCTCCGTCGAACCATGGCACCCTGTTCCCGCGCAGAACCACTTCCTAATGGATGGAAAGCACGGAATTCCAACCAGGGTGCAGTCATACAAATGCTGGATTTAGCGATAAAACTAGAGGATTTAGCCTTGAAAGCTGTGGATTGTGGATTCAATCATGTTTAATCATAAAAAAGGGATGGATTCAACCACACGGAAAGGCTATAAAACAATATAATCGGTGGACTGACTGGAAAATGAATGTTCGTGGGGAAATTTCATCAACAAAATCAACAAACAATGGACTGGCTTGAGGTAAATGTACAGCAAACATGGGGTTCGGAGGTTGTACTCTCAAATCTATCAGGGGAATATCAGGTTTGGGGATCGAATACGCAATTCAACGACAATGGTGTTGAATTTTGTGGGATACAGCCAGCAAATGGCATCTTTTTTGAGGAGAATGTACCATTGTGCAACCCTTAAACAATGCGACATATATAAATCATGGGATTCAACCGATTCAGCAAACAAAATATATCGGGCATTCATGGGGCATCCTGCCAACTATTTGGCTCCACCGAATCCTTTTTCCAATCCACTGAGAAGTCCTCAATCCCCAGCTATCAAGTTATTAGTTATACCATTATATCATGTTATATCTACCATAACATAAACATACATAAACCATCAATTCATAATAAATCTAGTATGAACCCAACTCGCACATGGCCGCACACAGAATGGTACAGTAGCATGAGGCCTTGAACATGACAACCATCCTTCTGGGAAGATCTGTTTAAATCCACTTGTATAGGTTTATAAGCTAATTTCGCGGAGCCGGCCATCTGACAAAAATAGATGTATATATACCAATATGATGGCCAACCACATTGGTCTTTGGACATCACAAATGTCTGATTCCACCGACTAAACTGGATCTAAAGGTCTGTCTAACCTTTCCAAAAGGCAATTCACCGTCCAATATCCATTTAGATTGGCAAGCAACCAAACAAATGAAGCAACATATCCTGTGCAGAAAGATCTAGGACAAGGTCTGAAGCCTTCTGAAACTAGCCACAGCCGGCTCATTTCATGTGGTAAACCCTGTAAATTATCCTTTTGGGGATGGTGCATGCAACCCATTCCGGGTACGATTTGGGGCAGTTTATTCTTCGCTTTACCAGGCTGGTTTTTAATTCTCATTAATTACATCTCTTTAATCTATACAAATCAAGACAACACCTGATTTCAACCGAAACTTCTTGCCACTTCAGTGCCGCATCATATTCACATGCCCTTCCGTTCTCGAAAATGCGTCCAGCATCCTCCTTGTAGGGCTTGTCCCGAGGACGGAAGTCCAAGTCAATATGCCCAGCAGCACCACCAAGCGAGAAGGTCAGGTGCACCGATCGATCTGCGGACATGGATGTTGGTGCCCCATCCAATCTATATGTAGGTGATAAATAACACCCTAGTGGATAGGTAGATTAAGCCGACTTGTCCCACTGAACAGAAACAGGGTGAACTAAACTACTTAGTGGGATGTACCCCCGAGTAGTGGATTATATACGCAATATACATCTGCACAGTGCAAAAGTACATACACAAATGTCTGTTGTGTACTTTCTATAATCATGTCCCTCAGGCTTTCCAAAGACAAATAATTAAACTTTATCCCTGCAGTACAGCCATGGTCCTAACACACTTTTTAAATTTAAACATATAGTATGTGTATGATTTTGTTCGTATTGAACCATTCCATGCAATACCAAGACAGTGCTCTGTCAGCTATTTTTTGGAGCTTCTGGATGGCTACCTCCTGTAGGAGCGGATGGATTAGATGGCTCTAAACTGGATCAAAAAAATGATCAAACGATCTTGAAAGAAAGCAACGTTAGTACTGGGGAACATGATTCGGAATACCCTTTGGTAGTTCAACATATGTAAAACCACCATGTTCAAATCAGTTTAAAGGGGCAATTATCTACAAACGCTCCACAATGGACCTTTGCTCCACTGCTAGATGGAGATATCCAAGCGTACCCTAAAGATCCCTAAAACCTATTCATCTATGAACTCGTTGGATTTCGATGTGTGATGCTTTATCAATCACTTGAATGCCAATCTTACTTTCCCACTTTTCTGGTTGGAAAAAAGTCGCATAATTTGTTACGAAAGCCAGCCTCTGCCCAACCCGGTCCCGTTTTGCCTCGGTCTAAGACCTCGATCAGGAAGCGCACGTCGAAGTGGATGTGATCTTGCCTTCTCAAGTCCCTCAGGCAGCAGTCAAATTATGAACAGAAAGTGAGTGAAAGCGCTGAATTCTTCTGTTTCCGATGCTTAAAATAAATCTAGGATTCTGGACTTTGGTTTTCAAAGAGCTTGTGAAAATGATGGCTAATACTGCTATACTGAAAAACACATGATTTAGATTGATTTAGTAGGGTTTATAGTTTGTGGTTTAGGATTTGCCTGTCACTTGCAGCTGTTGGCCCATTGCACAGAGTCAAATCTTATTTACCCTACTTATTTTTTCCGGCTTACTACATATCTCCATGTCTTGCAAAGCAAATAAAGACGTACTAACTTTCACCCCATCCAGTTGCTTTCCCCATAGTTGTTACCGTTGTTACCCCCAGGAGCCCAGGTCTCCATCTAGGGTTGATCCCCATGACCACGTGCAACCAGGCTTCACTTCAAAGTCGCCGTCACCATCACCCTCAGTCGTCACAAGCAATGGGCTATTGGCCCATTGACCTAGGGATGCTACATGTATATCATGGAGTCTACTTTGCTATCGACAACTCATATGCCCCTCCTAACATTACCTGGAACCTGGGTGGTGCCATTTTACAAGGCTGCCCCTTATGAAATTGCAAATCCGCATGGTTTGGGCTGACAAAAGGATAATTCCGAAAGGCCGTTTTTATAAAATAAAAAAGCCGAGAGTTACAGAATCTTATATCCTTTTATTTTGGCTTTTTAAGGGGGGGGTCCTACACTATGACCCGAAAAACGCCACCCGCCACCCAGGTTGATACACTTCATAAGGGTTCTTACGACGGGGATAATATAATCATATAGTAACATAGTAGAACGGCTTGAATCATTCTATTAAGTAAAAGAAACTACAACATGTGCACCTTTTGGAGGATCCCTGAATAATGGGTTGGTTTTCCCAGTTCAGGACTATGATGATTACTGATTACATCGGGTAAACATACACAAAAAATGCGGAGAACCCATGGTGTCCCTAGGAAAATAATCTACTCATGGTTGGTCTTCCACAGCTATGCTACTTTAATCCCCGATGTATTGGTACTATATCCCCTTGTATTCATCTTGGAACTGCTCAATTCAAAACATGCGGGTCAGTTGGGGATGTCCGAAACTTTGGATGCCTTCAATGAAACACTTTGGCCACTGCCAGTCTACCACCAAGTGTTTTTTTTTTTTTTTTGTGGGGTTCTAAATAACCTACCTTACCTGCACCTGCGGGTTGGACTAGGAGTCAACACGAGTCAACCAAGTAATTGCGAGGCTGTCATGTGTATCAACGCTGGACATGAGCTGGCCTTTTGACCGGGGTACCAAATCTAAACATAGGGCCCCAATCTATGGCCTTTTCACCCTGGTGCCTCTTCCAGGGTTTTAAACATTCGATTTCAATCACTGGATTTTACCCAATTGGAATTTACCCAAGTTTCAGGAGCATCTATGGGGCAGTCCAAGAATGGAAACATATCTCAAATCTACTGGTGCCAGTGATTGCCAGTGCATTCGCATCGCCGTATTGAATGGCCATTCTATTCAGATATGCATCATGTTCAAACTGGAATACAGCTGGCAATATCGAGGATCAGTGGCGCCCTCCACTGCTCCAAATTGGTTCATACACTCAGCTAACTGTATACAGTTAAAAGGTACCATTGGTACCACCCTAGTTTATATCTAAGTATGTTCAACATAGTAGTAGGGGTATGGATATGTGGTCTAACTATACATTACATGTGAATCTCATCCATAAAGCCTGACTTTTCGGAACTACAGAGCACCACCTAGTGAGCCCAGGCGCTTTGTCGAACTTGAAGCCCGGACTGTCCCGAACCTTGCGCTGATGCATAGATAAATAGACACATAGATATGATTAAATTTTGCAGTAATTACATACCAATCTTCAATTTGCATCATATCTGGAACCAGTGCTCTGCTGCATCCAGAATGCTGATGGTAGTTGCACCCCATTTCTCTTGGTGACATCCCAATGATTTCAGTCCAGTCATGCAAGTTACAAGATCTTGTAGGTTGGTTGCATGCCATGTTACTGAGAAGTAGGACCGTAACTGGTCATATACGAACATGTATCTATATAGATATATATGATTATATATGTGTATGTATATGTGTGTGTGTTCATGTGAGTATGCATATATAAAATAAAAATCTGAAAATAAAAGAACATATGGAAACAAGCAATATCTGCCCCAAAATTGCTGACTGTGTGAATCTGTCTCAAAATGGGGGATATACGGGGCTCCACGCTGAGCCCAAGTACAGGAGTGCTCCTCTATTCATTTTCAGAGTGAACTGATTCGTGTTATTTTTATTCTTGTTGTTATTCTTGTATTTATTATTATTACCATTATCATTTTTATTATATCATGCACATTGTTACCAGTAATAGTATTATGGTCATAATTAGAACTATTTTTAACTGGACATTGCTCCTAATGGTTCCCTCCACACACATGCATGAGGGTTTCTTTGAAAAGACGGTCTTCTTCATCCATCCAATTNATTAGAACTATTTTTAACTGGACATTGCTCCTAATGGTTCCCTCCACACACATGCATGAGGGTTTCTTTGAAAAGACGGTCTTCTTCATCCATCCAATTATCATCACACTGACCCTTTGAACTCGGCCATTCGGGGGCACGTATAATTTCTAGACACGCCTGTCCAATGTCTTGGAACTCTTTCGCCGAGCCCGAACATTTTTTGGCACTTGCTCAGACATCTGCTTCGCTGGGGGCGTTCCAAAAAGCAATACCGTTTACAACGTGGGGAGGGAACAGGAAAGGTGGAATGATAAACAAAGCGGTGCTTTTTGTAACGGGAGGGGGCGAAGGAAAGGACATGTTGCTGAGAAAGCGCCAAACAATCCGAATATCGACGTACAACACTAAAGAATGTCCTGTGGACATGCCGTAACTTCACCAGTCCTGACCTATTCTCTGCAATGTTTAAGCCACTGTCTGTTACAATCAATGAATTTGCGATGATATTTCCTTAAAATAGACGAGTACTCTGGGGCCAAAGAAAGCCTCATGTTTTGGTATGGAACCCCAAGATGGATATCCCAAAAGTGCACGGAGATTAAACCAACCCATCGCCCTGACCTCCCGATAACGAATGGTCAAGATTTGCCTTCTCATCGTGTTCATCGTGTTCACAAACAANCAAAAGTGCACGGAGATTAAACCAACCCATCGCCCTGACCTCCCGATAACGAATGGTCAAGATTTGCCTTCTCATCGTGTTCATCGTGTTCACAAACAATATTCAAAAACCCTAGGCCTTATTACATTGTCGGAATGTTCACCTGACCGAGGGATGGTGAAATCTCCATGAAAAGTGCATCCAAAGTGCGGTGTCATCTCCATATTTGCATGGCTTTGAGTCTTCACATCTTTCAGGACATCCTTCCTGAGCACAGGCGGATCTGCTGACTAGGTCAGCAAATCTGCACGTAAATGGATAGATTTCAGGAATAAATTCCAGGAAATCTGTGTTTTTGACACCCGAACACAGGGGTTTCCCGGAGATTGCCGGTGCTGAAATCCACCGCAGGGATGTACAAAATGGCTCAAGATTTTTTTGGGCTGGTGATCCCCAAAAGGTTTCCTTTCAGAGTATTGAAGAGTTATCAAACGTGGCAGCTGGAAATGCGTTTATTATTTTTTGTGGTTTTATTGGGAAAATCATCTGTAAATGGTGGATTCTCCAGCAAACCACGTTTGCTTACCTATCTGGCTGTTCTGGAACTGCTTACGTACATGCGCGCACAAAGATACATATAAATGTATAATGCAAAACTGCGTATACTCCCCAGCTAATGGAGTCTGATCATTCCCCATGTATTCGTTGCACTTCAAAAACAATATGTTTGTCATATCTATATCCATGTATCAATACATATATATGTGTATATATGCATGGGATATAAATAAATAAATATATATATATGATGTGTATGTTTTATATATATATATATAAATATATATATATATATGATGTGTATGTTAAATATATATATATATATATTAAAGATATAATATATATATATATATATGTAACGAGTAGGTTACTAATTTCAACCCCCCTAAATATCATCCACTGCTCAAATACTTAGGCCCATCACTGTGCCCAGCATCATCCGGATCTGTTCCTGGGACATTGATGGTGCCACCTGAAGCTTGGTCATGATGTCAAAGCAGGGTTTCTCCTGTCATTTTACTAGGGAAAATGAAGCTGTAACCGTAACCCACGTTTTTTTTGGGTGTGTCCTTCATTTTTCCATATTTCTTTATATGGTTCCCATAGTTGTCATTCCAATACCATTTTTTTTAAGAATCAAAGGTGACTTCCAGAAGGTGAAACCATCCCCTGGAAGATCCATGATCCTGTATCAATGGGGGTTGAAATGGGAAAACATCCCATCAATGTGGGATTGTCCAAGGCGATGTTTCTATTACCGAATGTAATTTTTCCTTCTCCCAGGGGACCTCAAGTGGACGATATGTGGTTAGCGGGTTCAGTTGGTATCACAACATGAGGTTTTGATGGGACATGAAAACACCGTCGAGGACCACCAGGCAGATGTGTATACATATCTAGATGTTTTATTGGTCATGACTGGTGTACCCTGTGTACTCGTATATTTGCTGGCTATTTATCACCATGTTTGTTGGTTGAACCAAAGTTCAGAAACATGATTTCACAACCCTGGCATGGTTTGGCCAACGAAGAATTTGACACGTGACCCAGGAAGATGAGGAACATGCTAAACCCAACGTGTCAAACCAGCCCCTAAATGGCCTTCAACCCAGGGTTTACATGGGTTTACTATGTATATAAGTAATAAGTAGCAAACTATACTCCGATTGCTGTATCTCAAATGTTCCCCATGATCACATCTCATAACCCCATGTTCTGCTTCTTTTATGTCCTCCCACTTTCTACTCCATCTTTTGAGTGTCCTGAAGTGGGGGCACATCGCTTTTCTCCACCAAGCTGCACGTTTCACAGGTCCATCTGGTAGTGATCTCGTCCTCGCAACCAGGACAATCCTGGCCGAGGGCGTCATGGTTCAGCCATGGTTCTGGAGGTCTAAGGGAGATCTCTGTCATGATCCCTGAAGTTCAATGAAGTTCATCTATATACAAACGATGTAGTTATCAATGATCGTAGCAAGTCTGCTTATCGTCTAAGCAGTGCATCTACCAGATCAGCGCCCTCTACACGAAGTCTCACATAAACTCCCACAGGAAGTAGTCGAGGTCCACATTCACTGGGTGCCATGTTGTTTTTCCCCACCTGCCAGGTGAGGGTTACTAGATTTTACAACAGCTGCACCACCGCCTCCGCACGTCCTCACCTCCGCCGCCTCCAGGCCAGCCCCAGATCGCAGTGGGCACTGCCGGGCTTCAACCGCGAGCTCCAGATCCTAGTGGGCACTGCCGGACCTCAACCGCGAGCCCCAGATCGCAGTGGGCACTGCCGGACCTCAACCGCGAGCCCCAGATCCCAGTGGGCACTGCCGGACCTNCCGGACCTCAACCGCGAGCCCCAGATCGCAGTGGGCACTGCCGGACCTCAACCGCGAGCCCCAGATCCCAGTGGGCACTGCCGGACCTCAACCGCGAGCTCCCGATCAGTGCGCAACGCCGGACCTCAACCGCGAGCTCCCGATCCCAGTGGGCACTGCCGGACCTCAACCGCGAGCTCCAGATCCCAGTGGGCACTGCCGGACCTCAAGGNACGCCGGACCTCAACCGCGAGCTCCCGATCCCAGTGGGCACTGCCGGACCTCAACCGCGAGCTCCAGATCCCAGTGGGCACTGCCGGACCTCAAGGCCAAATAGAATGTCCGAATACGTATCAGAAAGAATGCCAGGTAGAATGCCAGAAAGAATGCCAGATAGAATGCCAGAAAGAATGTCAGAAAGAATGCCAGATAGAATGGCATACAGATGCCAGATAGAATGCCAAATAGAATGTCAGAATACATGCCAGAAAAAATGAAAGATAGAATGCCAGATAGAATGTCAGAATACATGCCAGAAAGAATGCCAGATAGAATGCCAGATAGAATGCCAGATAGAATGCCAAATAGAATGCCAAATAGAATGCCAAATAGAATGCCAGAAAGAATGTCAGATAGAATGCCAGAAAGAATGTCAGATAGAATGCCAGAAAGAAGAAAGAATGCCAGAAAGAATGTCAGATAGAATGCCAGAAAGAATGCCAGCTAGAATGCCAGAAAGAATGTCAGATAGAATGCCAGAAAGAATGCCAGAAAGAATGTCAGATAGAATGTCAGAACATAAGTCAAATAGAATGGCAGAGCGTATGTCAGAGAAAATGTCGGATAGAATGCCAAGAGGAAGAGGAGGAGAGTTGTCCTCTCCTCCTCTTCCCTGCCAGAAAGTTTTGCCAGAAAGAATGTCAAAATCTGTATCGCACTCATGGTGGGGATCACTCGAAGAAAGTAATTTATTTTTTTTCGATCTCTTCACCAGTAGGGCAAGAACAAGAAATTAGCAAAGCCCATGCCAAGTGCGGGTTGAAAGCATGAATCAACCATCGCCATTTCATAGCCGAGCTTCACAGAAGTCGTCATTCTTAAAGTCGATCGGGATTTTGCATGAATCTGTTGAAGCATCGCACCTTTGCCGACCGCAAGGAGGAAGCATGAAAAACTAAAGACAAGCCTGCAACAAGCAGAGCGAGTTTATGCTCCTGTAATCAAATATGGCAATGGACCATCCCCCATTCATAATTCACATGTTCACATAAAAAAAAAAACCTTTGACAACCAACCACTCATGGTTGGTTTTGTCCCTCATTTGTAGATACTTCCAAAAGGGAAAAACAAATCTGGGAGCCGATCACCTGATTTTTCAGTCTTCACCCAAGGCATCATTGGTTCGTTCACAGCCTGAACTAATCCCACTATATCCCACCCCTAATGACCAGCTGCGATGAACCACCCAAGCAGGTTCTCTGTTTTTGAAATCTTCCAAAATGATCCAAAATGTGAGATGGACATGGCTCTTTACCAGTTAAAAGTCAGTAAGTCACCCCATGTGTGGAATGAAAAGCGCACTTATAACCATTTAGTACATATTAATAGAACAATTTATAACTGGTAAAGGGCCGTAACTGGATGGGGCTGTCGCAGACACCAGACACCTGAAGACAAAGTCCTCCCCGTTGGGTGTCTCGGGTTCAATCGTCAACCTTGCGTCGCGTCGTAGGATCGGCGCCAGGGGTATAATCGAGTGATTTTCCAAGGAGAAATTAACGAAACCATGGGGTTTAACGCCAGTTTCCTGTACATGTTCCATTGATTTCAATTGAAGCAATTCAGGGATATCATGTGATATCCACAACCTTCTGTAAAAGATATCGAAGGTCCGTCTCATCCATTCTGTTAAGAATACATTCAATAAACAAAACACAAACACATAAATTCACATGTTTCTCCATTGTTTTTGCTGTCAAAAAGGCTGCAGTTTTCCCTGCTTCAATACACTCCAAGGAGCAAAGTGACGCGAAAGATCACATCCTTGGGTCCTGTCGTCTTCCTTTGCTCTATGGTATCCTCCTTGAAATTTCTGCTCCTCACGTGACTCTGTCCAGGGATGTTTTTCGCTCCAATCTGTCCGAATTCGGTTAACTTGTCTTGGCATATGAAACCCTAAATGAAACCAAACAACATCCGATTTCAGCGTCGTCCAAGAAAGGTAAAAAGCAGAATCTCACTGACAAGGTGGTTGACAACACTGGATGGATCAAATCTCATCAGTAAAATCCCACAATACGATAATATCATATATAATTATCTGCAACTTTGATGGAGTCGAGTCACGATCAATTTCATGATAGCAACTAACTATCGACAGAACTAAGATGAGGCATTTGACCTCCTTTTCAAAGAAACACAGGGATCCCTGCAGCTTTCCCAAATTTGTAGGTTTCTTGCAATGGCATTTTTGCGTGGTCCATCTTGATTCTTTGGGAATGGCCATCAAAGGCTGAACCATTTGTATTCAAGGTGGTATACTCAGGGTGTGATGTACTATATTCAAGTGTGAATATAGATTCTAAGTACAAGGTGGTGCCCCCCCGGGTCTGTTTGTTGACTTATAAGCCCCAACTATATACTTCGATACACCATCCGTACCCATTTTTCACATATCATTACAACATGATGAATAATGCTCGTAAAACAAAGCCATAAAACCATCCTCAATGACTCCCCATTCATAAATAGGTGAGAGAAACCAACCATTCCCAGTCATGGCCGGTTTTTGCCATTGTTTGACCCACATTATCAGCATGAAATTTTCACGACTTGAGTCACCAGCAGCCCTGCTGCAGAGGCGTCACCTGAGGTTCCCGTTCTTTCGGCGCTGTGGATTTCCGAGAAAAGCACGGGAGAATGGAGATACAGCTGGAGGAAGGGGACAATTCATGAAATATGAATGGAATAGGGATATTTTATATACAATATATTATATATATACCAATATATATATATATACCAACATATATATATATATACATACCAACATATATATATATATATATATTATATCAATAGATATATATATATAATATTGTATATAATTGTCAGATCAGATATACAATATCTCCTATATTGTAATACTATGGTATACATCTGGGATATATGGGGGATGTAGTACTAAAACTGGAAGAACCACTCGGGTGAACCCCTTATCAACAATCGATTCTTGGGGTGGTTACTTTTCGATGATTACAAACTTGGCTTATCTTTGGGCGGTAAACCAATCATCACTTGTTGTCGGAGGTGCTCCAGTGAACGGAATTGCCAAGTTGGTAAACATTACCCCAATAAAATGGTGTGGTTTAATGGGATTTAGTGGGATTGAATTGGATCAAATGGGGTCTCATCGGATTTAGTCGCATCTAATCGGATTTAGTTAGCTAAGTTGGCAAACACAAGTCCACTAACTGCTGGGTAGACAGTCGAAAACATGGTAGGAGGACTGGGTACACCACCTTGTGACTCTAGTGGAACGTCAAAAAATGCATCCGACTTCGCCATAGTCGATGTTCCATCACTACAAGCAAACCACAAGAAACTGGACAGTGGGTTTGTCACCTCCTCTCCACCAGCTTCCATTATTCCCAGTCTTTTGCTGAAAGTATCCAACGTCACTTTTGTTTAGACTTTTTCTCAATTATTCACAAAAAGAAATGGTCAGTCTCTTGTCTCAAATAGTAAAATTGTCAGAAGCATGGTTGGTTTCAACCCGGAAAACCCATTTCATACAAGCCCTATTTAATAAATAATCCACAGAAGTATGTTTAATGGCTCAATTGATGTTGAGTTGGTTGTATACCCCCTATTACCCCATTGTTGTTGGTTTATACCCCCAGTTTTGTTGGTTACCCTCCGGCAATCAAACATGGCTTGCTGGACAATTTCTCATTGATAGATCATTTTCCCAGCTATAAACCTCCGTGTATAGAGCATTTCCCCAGCCATGTTTGATTGCCAAAGGGTACTTGGTGGCTCGTCCCATGAATCGCAAGTAGGCTATAAGATGGGTAAAAAAGTGGATTGACCCCGCTTATTCCACCAACAAATATATTTAGGGAATACCAGGGATACAACCTACATAGTAAGTGGGATGAGCCACCAAGTAAATCCCCATTTCCCTGACAGCTCCGTCGAACCATGGCACCCTGTCCCCACGCAGAACCACTTCCTAATGGATGGAAAGCACGGAATTCCAACCAGGGTGCAGTTATAAAAATGGTGGATGTAGCGATAAATTTAGAGGATTTAGCCTTGAAAGCTGTGGATTGTGGATTTAATCATGTTTAGTTATCATAAAACAAGGATGGATTTAACCATGCCGAAAGGCTTATCAAACAATATAATCGGTGGACTGGCTGGAAAATGAATGTTCGTGGAGAATTTCATCAACAAACAATATAGACTGGCCTGCGGTAAATGTACAGCAAACCGGGGGTTCGGGCGTTGTACTCTCAAATCTATAAGGGGAAAATCAGGCTTGGGGATCGAATACACAATTCAACGCCAATGGTGTTGAATTTTGTGGGATACAGCCAGCAAATGGCATCTTTTTTGAGGGGAATGTACCGTTGTGCAACCCTTAAACAATGCGACATTTATAAATCATGGGATTCAGAAAACAAAATATGTAGGGCATCCTGCAAATAACTATTCCACCGCATCCTGAAAAATCCACGTCATGAGAAGTTCTCAATTCCCCCCCAGCTATCAGTTTGGGGATACCCCTATCCAACTATAGTTTTTGGTTATATCTACCATTACATAAATCATAATTTCATTGTAAATCTATATAGAGTTAAACCAACTGAGCTATCTTCGGGGCCGCACATGGCCGCACACGGAATGGTAGCATGAGGCCTTGAACATGCCAACCATCCTTCTGGGAAGATCCGTTTAAATCCAGTTGAGCTCATTTTGGCAGAGCCGGCCATCGGACAAATATGATGGTCAACCACATTGGTCTTTGGTCATCACAAATGTCTGATTCCACCGACTCAGCTGGAACTAAAGGTCTAACCTTTCCAGAAGGCAATTCACCGTCCAATAACCCTTTAGATTGGTAAGCAACCAAACAAATGAAGCAACAGATCCTGTGCATTCCTCAGTAATCCACTAGGGGAAGCCAAAGGAAGGATGGAGGACAAGGTCTGAAGCCTTCTGAAACTAACCACAGCCGGCTCATTTCATGTGGTGAACCCCGTAAATTAGCCTTTGGGGGATGGTGCATACAACCCATTCCGGGCACGATTTGGGGCAGTTTATTCTTAGCTTTACCATGCTGGTACCTCACTAATCCTCATTAATTACATCTCTTCAATCTATACCAATCAAGACAACACCTGATTTCAACTGAAACTTCTTGCCACTTCAGTGCCGCATCACACCCCTTCCGTTCTCGAAAATGCGTCCAGCATCCTCCTTGTAGGGCCTGTCCCGAGGACGGAAGTCCAAGTCAATATGCCCAGCACCCGTCGCGAAGGTCAGGTGCACCGATCGATCTGCGGACGTGGATCTTGGTGCCCCCATCCAATCTATAGGTGATACCTATCACCCTAGTGGATAAGCAGATTAAGCAGTGGGATGTACCCCCGAGTAGTGGATTATATATGCAATATACATCTGCACGAGTGCAAAAGTACATACACAAATGTCTTTTGTGTACTTTCTATAATCATGTCCCTCAGGCTTTCCAAAGACAAACAATAACTTTCTCGCTGCAGTACAGCCATGGTCCTAAAACACTTTTTTAAATTTAAACAGATGGTATTTGTATGATTTTGTTCGTATTGATCCATTCCATGCAATACCAAAACAGTGCTCTGTCAGCTATTTTTTGGAGCTTCTGGATGGCTACCTCCTGTAGGAACGGATAGATTAGATGGCTCTAAACTGGATCAAACAAATGATCAAACGATCTTTGAAAGAAAGCAACGTTAGTACTGGGGAACATGATTCAGAATACCCTTTGGTAGCTCAACATATGGAAAACCGCCATATTCAAATCAGTTTAAAGGGGTAATTCATCTACAAACGCTCCAAGATGGAAGTTTGCTCCACTGCTAGATGGAGGTATCCAAGCGTACCCTAAAGATTCCTGAAGCCTATCCATCTATGAACTCGTTGGATTTCGACTTGTGATGCTTAATCAATCGCTTGAATGCCCATCTTACTTCAATCCCACTTTCTAAGTTACGGTAGTTGTCATCCCAGCTAGAACTGCTTAATATCCCACTTTTCTGGTTGGAAAAAGGTCTAAAGTCGCATGATTTGTAAAGCCACAGGCCTCTGCCCAACCCAGTCCCATTATGCCTCGGTCGAAGACCTCGATCAGGAAGCGTACTTCGAAGTGGATTCGATCTTGCCTTCTTAAGTCCCTCAGGCAGCAGTCAAATTATGAACAGAAGGTGAGTGAAACCGCCTATCTTCTGTTTCTGATGCTTAAAATAAATCTATGATTCTGGTTTTTGGTGTTCAAAGAGCTTATGAAAACCATGGCTATACTGAACAAAAACACATGATTTAGTAGGGTTTATGGTTTAGGATTTGCCAGTCACTTGCAGCTGTTGGCCCATTGCACAGGGTCAATCTTATTTACCCGTTTACCTACTTCTTTTTTTCGGCTTACTACATATCTCCATGTCTTGCAAAGAAAATGAAGACGTACTAACTTTCACTGCATCCAGTCGCTTTCCCCATAGTTGTTACATATAACCCCCAGGAACCCAGGTCTCCATCTAGGGTTGATCCCCATGACCACGTGCAAGCAGGCTTCACTTCAAAGTCACCGTCACCATCACCCTCAGTCATCACAGCGAGGGGCTATTGGCCGATTGACTTAGGGATGGTACATGTATATCATGGAGTCTACTTTGCTATCGACAACTCATATGCCCCTCGTAACATTACCTGGAACCTGGGTGGTGCCATTTTACAAGGCTGCCCCTTATGAAACGGCAAATCCGCATGGTTTGGGCTGACAAAAGGATAATTAATTCCGAAAGGCCGTTTTTATAAAATGACAAATCCGAGAGTTTTAAAATCTGATATCCTTTTATTTCGGCTTTTCAAAGGGGGGGGTCCTATACTATGACCCGAAAAACGCCACCCAGGTTGATACACTTCATAAGGGTTATTACGACGGGGATAATCATATAGTATAGTATAACGGCTGCAATCATTCTATAAACTAAAAGAAACTACAAGTTTACAAGGGACATAGATCCATCATTCCATGTTGTCCCAGATGAACAGTTTGTGCACCTTTTGGAGGATCCCTGAATAATGGGCTGGTTTTCCCAGTTCAGAACTATGATGATTACTGATTACATCGGGTAAACGTACACAAAAAATGCGGAGAACCCATGGTGTCCCTAGGAAAATAATCTACTGATGGTTGGTCTTCCACAGCCATGCTACTTTAAAGGAGGGTAAATCCCCGATGTATTGGTACTATATCCCCTTGTATTCATCTTGGAACAACTCAATTCAAACCATGTGCGTCAGTTGGGGATGTCCGTAACTTTGGATGCCCTGAATGAAACAATCAAATCTTTACTCCGCGATTTTGGTGGCCAAAGTCCTCCCTTGACAGGCCACTGCCAGTCTACCACCAAGTTTTTTTCTATGGGATTCTGATAACCAGGTACCTTGCCTGCACATGCAGGTTGGCCTAGAAGTCAACATAATTCAACCAAGTAATTAATTTCGAGGCTGTCATGAGTATCAACGCTGGACATGAGCTGGCCTTTTGACCGGGGTACCAAATCTAAACATAGGGCCCCAATCTATGGCCATTTCACCCTGGTGCCTCTTGCAGGGTTTTAAACATTTGATTTCAATCACTGGATTTTACCCAATTGGAATTTACCCAAGTTTCAGGAGCATCTATGGGGCAGTCCAAGAATGGAAACATATCTCAAATCTACCGGTGCCAGAGATTGCCAGTGCATTCGCATCGCCGTATTGAATGGCCATTCTATTCAGATATGCATCATGTTCAAACTGGAATACAGCTGGCAATATCGAGAATCAGTGGCGCCCTCCACTGCTCCAAATTGGTTCATACACTCAGCTAACTGTATATAGTTAAAAGGTACCACCGGTACCATCCTAGTTTATATCTAAGTATATATGTTTAACATAGTAGTATGGGTATAGATATGCGGTCTAACTATACATTCTATGTGTCTATCATCCATAAAGCCTTACTTTTCGGAACTACAGAGCACCACCTAGTGAGCCCAGGCGCTTTGTTGAACTTGAAGCCCGGATTGTCCCGAACCTTGCGCTGATGCATAGATAAATAGACAAATAGATATGATTGAAATAAACCAGTCACTGTAATCCGTGGAAAATTTGCAGTAATTACCTTCCAATAAATTAACATAGACCCTGGTAGATAAGGGTTGGAAGATGAATTTCCACTAAGAATTGGTAATTGTCAGGGTCTATGTTAATTTTCCAGAGGGTACATACCAATCTTCCATTTGCATCATATCTGGAACCAGTGCTCTGCATCCAGAATGTTGATGCTAGTTGCACCCCATGTCTCTTGGTGACATCCCAATGATTTCATTCTCGTCATGCAAGTTACAAGGTCTTGAGGGTTGGTTGCATGCCATGTTGCCGAGGAGTTGGATCGAACCTGGTCATATATGAACAATATGTGTATATGTATATATACACACATCATGTATAGATGAACATATGTAAATACAAAACATACATACACATATATGTGTGTTATATATGTAAATATGAAACATATAAATGTGAACATATGAGAAAATATGTAAACTATGTATCTATGCATATTATGTAAATGTATAAACATATATTGTAGCTATAAATATATACTTATGAAGATGTATATGTATATATTATATGCATGACAGTATAGCTTGATGAGTACTAAAACATATGTATAAAAGAGATATGTGTATATAGATATATACACATGTGTGTATAATATATATAATATATAATATATATATATATATATAATAATATATATAATATAATATATATATATATAATAATATATATAATATAATATATATATATATATAATATATATATATATATGAAATATACATTTTGTTAATCAACACACGCAAATATATATAGATATATTTATATACACATATGTATATATGTATATATATATATCTAATTATATGTAAATCTAAAAACAATGCTATATACATATGCGTATATGTCCTTATGTTGTTTCCCCGAAATGGTGGATTTGGATGCCGCATTCCAGGTCTCGGATTAAGTCATTGTCCAACTAGGGATGGAAAGCATCATGACATTTGAAACCACAAACAACTTTTGAGTTGGCGACATTTGGCTATGGCTCAAAATTATGGTACTGAAAATGGCAATTTTTAATGGTCAATTAAGATAATCCCACCAATCATAGGGTTAATAATTTGGAGCCATACCCATTTCCATGGGACCAACAGAAAGTACCCTCCATAGTTTTTATCAGTTTCACAGCTATGATCATCTGATGTTGTCTGTAAGGATTGGTCAAAATTCTGCAACCACATGCTGTTTCGTTCAAAAATCACCCTATCCAAAAATCACTATCCTCCATTAGTCAAACATTACATCGCAACGGAAAATCCCTTATAAATGATGGGTTCAGTGGGAACATAATCTATACATGGAGGATTTTCCAGCAAACCATGTTTGAGTCCCATACGATTCACAGTGTTTGTATCTCGGGAGACTTCCACAGTACTAACAGTTCCAGAAGTTTTCCATGTCCCATCAGAAACGGGCCCTACTTTCATCTGTGCCATGTGCCATGATCAAAGATGGTAAATAGTTTATGGTCATCCATCCCATGATGGGAATCCTTATAGCGGATGTATATATATATATGTATATACAGCCAATGCCTGGGCTTTGCCCGAAAGGGCTGGACGACGGCAGGGATTGTTGTGTCCTTCTTCATCTTCCCAATTGCATGTAATCCCACTGAAATGTAAAGTTTAATAGGGGTCGGATTTTTGTTTCCTTCTTCATCTTCCCAATTGAATGTAAAGTCGGCCATGGGAATTTAGATTCCTCTTCATCTTCCCCATCGAATGTAAGTTGAATAAAAAGATTCTGAATTGGATTGGAACCAACCACCAGGCGTTGTGCGTGTTCATATTTTGATCAATATAGACAATATATATCAATACCTTTGACGGAATCCTATGATTGGTTTGATGACCAGACCCGACAGAGGTGTGTAAGTCAGCTTGTGCTCATGGCACATATGCCAAATGAATGGGAGATGGCCATAGGGAGGGATACCACCATGAAAAGGTTCCTGAACATGCAACAGAGCCTGTACTCGAGTGGTTCAGTTTCAACCCTCCTGCGACATGTCCCCAAATTGCTGACTCTGACTGCGTGAGTCTGTCTCAAAATGGGGTGTATGGATATCCCGGATATCCTGAAAGTGCACGGGGATTAGACCAATCCCCCTGGCCCTGAACCCCCCGAGAATGAATGGTGAAGATTCGCCCTAATATGTAATCGTATGAATAAATCATATTCATCGATTCATAAACCCTTGGCCTTATTGTCGCAATGTTCATCTGACCGGGGGATGGCGAAATCTCCATGCAAAGTGCATCCAAAGTGCGGTGTCATCTCCATATTTACATGGCTTTGAGTCTTCACATCTTTCAGGACATCCTTCCTGAGCACACGCAGATCTGCTGATTAGGTCAGCAGATCGGTACGTAAATGCATAGATTTCAAGGATAAACTCCAGGAAATTTGTGTTTTTGACACCCGAACACAGGGGTTTCCCGGAGATTGCCGGTGCTGAGATACGCATCAGGGATGGACAAAATGGCTCAATATTTTTTTGGGACTGGTGATCCCCAAAAGGTTTCCTTTCAGAGTATTGAAGAGTAATCAAACGTGGCAGCTGGAAATGCTTTTATTTTTAAATGTGGTTTTATTGGGAAAATCATCTGTAAATGGTGGATTCTCCAGCAAACCACATGTGCTTGCCGGAGGGTATCAACAGTTTGGAACCGTACAAATACACAAACACCCAAACAAGAGAGGTCCCAAAAAAACGGGCAACTGGTGCCAGGATGTCGTAGATGACATGTCCATCATGTCATGGTTTCTATCTGGCTGTTTTGGAACTGCTGATGTACAGGTGCGTTACATAAATGTATATACTGCAAATCATACAGTGGTTCATCGCTGGCAAGTGGGTACACATGTTCTTCACAGAAGGGCACTTGTCCTTGACATCTCATAAACACTGTGTTTCATCCCAAAATTGAGATGGATCTGTATGGGCAACGCCCACACATGTCCGGCTGCAAGTCCCTTCTGTTGCAACCGTCAAAACAGCGCCCACAAGGAGTGCTTTGTTCCCAACCAATCTGGTAAACAACAAAATAAAATCAAACATATGTGTTGGAAACTAAAAAACATACTGACTGCACAGACAGAATCAGAATCAGTTAGTCTTCGCTGTACCTCAATTTGGTCCATATTCAACCCAAGGACTTATGTTTCTTCCTTTCTATTCATTGTAAGTATTCCCCATAGATTTCTTATAGATTCTTCCAAACCAGTAGCCAGAGTCAGTCAATTTGGTGGTAAAGTGTGGTATACCTCATTTTCAGACCGCATCCGCGCGGACACCACTTTCTTTCGAAGCAACAAATCCAGCCGCCAGCCCGTCTTGGAACTAAACATCAGATAAAGAGGGTTGGGTTTTAGGGGATCCCCAATCCCCAGCTCATGGATTCTGAAAATTGCCTATGTAAATGTTGTGTATTTAAAAATATGTTTGTCATGTTTATATCCATATGTATATACATATATGATATATATATATATATATAGGTGATGATGTAGGTTACTAATACGAGTAGATGAGTAGGTTACTAATTACTAACCCCCTATTATCATCCACTACTCAAGTATTTATGGCCCATCACGGTGCCCAGCATCATCCGGATCTGTTACCGGGACATTGGTGGAGGTGCCACCTGAAGCTCAGGTTTTTTCTTTAACTTATAGGGAAAATGAAACTTTAGCCCACAAAAATTTTGGGGCGTGTCCCTGATTTTTCCGATAATTGTCATACAAAACCAAACGTTATGACAACGAATCAAAAGTGGCTTTAGTCTATGTCGTCTAGAGGGGGCGAATCGACCAAAAGGTGAAATCATCCCATGGCTAGGTGGAAAATCCACGAACAACCTATATAAATGGGGGTTTGAACGGGAAAATCATCCCATCAATTTGGGATTGTCCAGGACAATGTTGTATTGCCGAATGTAATTTGTCATTCTCCCAGGGGACCTCAAGTCGACGATATCTGGTTGGCGGTTTCAAGTGGTATCACCACGTGAGGTATTGATGGGAAATGAAAACACCATCGAGAACCACCAAACCATTATTTGATTGGTCATGATGAGTCATGTACCCTGTATACGCATGTATACGCCGTATTTTTGTTGGCTATCTATCACATTTTATCACCATGTTTGATGGTTAAACCAAACATCACAAGCATGTCTTGACAACCCTGGCATGGCTTGGCCAAAAAAAGGACTCGACACGTGACCCAAGAAGACGAGCAACGTGCTAGACCCAACGTGCCAAACCCCAAATGTTACATGAATGGCTCACACATGTTTAACCCATCCTCCAACCCAGGGTTTACATGGGTTTTCTATGATTACTAGGTACGACAAGTACGCTATAATCCGATTGCTGTAATTTCATATTCCCCATGATCACATATCATAACCACATGTTCTACTTCCTTTACGTCCCCCACTTTCTACTCGATCTTTTGAGTGTCCTGAAGTGGGGGCGCATCGCTTTTCTCCACCAAGCTGCACGTTTCACAGGTCCATCTGGTAGTGATCTCGTCCTCGCAACCAGGAGTCATGATCCCCACAGCTCATCTATAGATTCATGATCGTAGTAAGTCTTCCTATCATCTGGGCAGCCATATCTAAGCAGTCTAAGCATCTACCAGACTAGCAACCTCTACAAGAAGTCTCACATGGAAGTCCCACAGGAACTGGGCCGTCTAGGTCCACATTCCCCCAGCGGTTTTCCAAGTTTTTTCCAGTTGGCAGGTGAAGGTCTCTCATTTCAAACAAAGGCGCAACTTCTCCTTCTTCTTCTTCTTATTTTTCTCTCTTCTTCCGCCTACTCTTCCTCTCCTCCTTGTCCTCACCTCCGCTTCTCATTGCGTCCTCCTTCTGCCAGCCGTGACTGTGGGCACCGTTGACCCGAGATGGACCGAGCTTCGGATGCAGCTGGGCACACCCGGACCCGAAACGCCTGGACCCGCACCCTAAGCTCCAGATGCAGCTGGGCACGGCTGGACCCGAACACATGCCAGATAGAATGCCAGAACATATCCCAGATAGAATGCCAGAACATATGTCGGATAGAATGCCTGAAAAATGCCAGACAGAATGGCAGAATAGATGACAGAAAGAATGTCAGAATATATAGATGCCAGAAACTATATGTCAGAATCTATGGCAGATAGAATGCCAGAAAAAAAGATGTCAGACAGAATGCCAGAAAAAAATGTCAGATAGAATGTCAGGGTATATGGTATATGCCAGAAAGAATGTCAGGTCAAATGTTAGAATAAAATGAAAAAATATATTAATACCACATATACTTCCAGATGATGTGTCACAAACTATGTCAGAATAGTGTGTTAGATCACTCGAAGAAAGGTAATTTTCAATTGTTCACCACACCAAGAACAAGTTAGCAAAGCCCATGCCAAGTGCAGGTTGAAACCATGAATCAACCATCGCCATTTCATAGCCGAGCTTCACAGAAGTTGTCATTCTTGAAGTCGATCGGGATTTTGCATGAATCTGGTGAAGCATCGCACCTTTGCCGACTGCAAGGAGGAAACATGAAAAACTAAAGACAAGCCTGAAACAAATAGAATTAGTTGACCCTCCTGTATTGAAACATGGCAATGGACAATCCCCAATTCGATCCAATTCATAGTTCATATGTTTTCACATTGAAAACTCCATCTTTGACAACCAAAGGGTCATGGTGTTGTCTCTCATTTTTAGATACTTCCAAAAGGAAAAAATACATATGGCTATGAGTCAAAACCCTGGTACCTAGTGAACCCCAAAATAGCTGGTAAATGGATGTCCATCCCACTAAAGTTGATAATGATAGGTTTTGACCCATCCCCATATGGGAGCCGATCACCTGATTTTGTCAGCCAGAAAACTCCGTATCGCTTGATGCTTCACCCCAGGCAACGATTGTTCGTTAATACCTGGACGAACCCTGGGGTTCTGACCCGCTGAGGTGAACCACCCTGGTGTAGCTTCTCTGTTTTTGAGATCTTCCAAGATTGATCCAGAATGCGGGATGAAAGTGACCTTTACCAGCTAGAAGTCAGTAAGTCACCCCAATTATGGAATGATAAGCCCACCTATATAACTTATAGCCATCTTTACATGACCATTTAGAATTGGTAAAGGCCACTGATTGGATGGAAATTCGGTGTTGCAGACACCAGACACCTGAAGACAAAGGTCTCCCCGTTGGATGTCTCGGGTTCAATCGTCAACCTCGCTGAGTCGTAGGATCGGCGCCAGGGGTATCAATGGAGTGATTTTCCAAGGCGAAAAGAAGTGAAACCATCGCTTTTACCGCCAGTTTTCTGTACATGTTCCATTGAAACAACTTCTGTACAAGATATCGAAGGTCCTTCATCTTCGGTTTTGTTGTGTCATCCCTTCTCTTAAGCATACAAGATAGACTAAACTATACATCCGAGCAACACAACACAAATATTTACATTTTTCTCCACTGACTTTGCTGCCAAAAAGGCCGCAAGCTTTCCCTGCTCTATACTCCAATATCATCCAAGGAGCAAAGTGACACGAAAGATCACGTCCTTTGGTCCGGTCTTCTTTTGAATCTCTATGGTATCCTTCTTGAAATTTCTGCTCCTCATGTGATTCTGAAGATGTTTGGCGCTCGAATCTTTCCGAATTTTGTTAACGTGTTTTAAAAATTGGTATATGAAACCCAACAACATTCAGTTTCAGCACCAACAAAGGTCAACTGGTTTTCAATTACATAAACTCTTTGACAAGGTGGTTGATAGCACTGGATGGTTCAAATCTCACCAGGCAAATCCTCACGACAGGACAATATCATTATCTACAACTTTGAAGGAGTTGAATCACGATCAATTTCATGATAGAAACTAAGCATCCACAAAACTGAGGCGAGGCATGTGTCCTCCTTTTTCTCCTTTTCAAAGAAAAAAAATTGATCCCCTAAAATATTCCCAAATATGTAAGAAATGCACCTCCCTTTTCTTGACTAGCAGCAGATTGGTATAAGGATAAAACAAAATTCAGTGTAAGCCCCCAATCCCCCAAGGTGAAAAAAACAAGTTGTTGAAATGCCCCGATGTTGGGGAATAAAAATAACCAACCCTTCAATTTTGGGTAAAACCCACCAAATAATTGGGAGGCAAAAAAAGAATGATATTGTAGCCGGAAATTTCGGTGTAT
Organism: Symbiodinium sp. clade C Y103; assembly: GCA_003297045.1. NCBI lineage: Eukaryota > Dinophyceae > Suessiales > Symbiodiniaceae > Cladocopium > Cladocopium sp. clade C. The sequence goes on from BGPT01000016.1 coordinate 311,777, forward strand.
TTCCTAATTACAGAGGTCTGAAGACAAGGTTTCTTGCAATGGCAATTTTACATGGTCCATCTACATTCTTTGGGAATGGCTATCAAAAATTAAACTATCCTTGTCGGACTTGACAAACAAGGAGGAAAAACACGTCTGCTTATATTCAAGGTGGTTGCATGTACTCAGGGAATATGATGTAGTTTCAGGTATATTAGAAACTCTAACTGCACCTCCCAGTTGTGTTTGTTGGCCTCTAAGCCCTCGCTAAAAAAATATGTACTTCGCTACACCATATGTACCCAACAGTTGCTGGAATTATGTTGGCCAGGTTAGCGATTCCAAACTGGGGCGCCCTGTCAAATTGATTAAGATTTATGGTTAATTTCCAGTTATTCGGTTAATATGTGGATCAACACCAGTATACCCCTTATACAATTTATACATATATATATATATAATAATATTGAATATTTTAATGGAATGGATAATATCCCAATTGCATCCTGCTTTCTTGCTTTTCTTGCATAAATCCTTTCTCGAAACAAATCGAATGCCCATCATACCACCATGTGACTGTGTGTTGTGTACAGTAAATCAAAATGTGATTGTTAAATATGTTTTGCAAGCAAACTGATCTTTGAAGCGCTACCGATTTCCATGTTGTATTTCCCGAATGCGTAGAAGGGTTCTGGTTTTACTTTGAATTTGGGGGTCTGGGGGTGGAGACGTGTTCGCTCAAGGTCTCTTTTGCGCCCGCAATTGTCCGCAAGCGTTCGCGACTGCCCGCAACAGTCCGCAACCGTCCGCAATGAGGTCGCTATGGCCGTGCCTAAAGCAATTGTTGCAAAAGTGGTTGCTTTTGAAGGTTTGAAACGTCATCTAACGTCGTTTCGTGTGGCAGGCGTTGCATTTCGACATGTGCGGAAAATCGTTCTGCGTGACAGGTTTTAAGAAGATGACTTGCATTTTGTGGCGGCAGGCGCAGCACTTTGGAGATGTCCATGTTCATTTTGCGTGGCAGGCGTAGCACTTTAGACGTGTCGTGTTGCTTTTCTTTATTTGCGAATCGCACTGTCAGGGATGCATCAAGTGGCGACAACGTGCAAATCGCGTGGCAAGTGTGGGACATCGTGAGAGTTTCCTTTTGTGTGGCAGGTGCAGCATTTGGTGAAGATCCGTCGTGTGTGGAATATCCTCTTCGTCACATTACCTGGAACCTGGGTGGCGCCATTGGCGCCATTTTATAAGAATACTCATTCTAAAATGACAAATCTTCATGGCATGGGCTTATACTTGATACTGTAATTTCGAAAGGTCGTTTTTATAACATGGCAAATCCCAAGGGCTATAAAATTTGAGATCCTTGTAGCTTTTTTTTCTGAAAAAAATGGACTTACAGAATTAGTGGGAATTAAACATGGCCCTAGGTAAAAAATAGCATGTTGTCATTTTATAAATTTAGGACCACAAAATCTGAAGTACCAGGACCACTGAATATGTTCGGCATTTTATAAACCGAGCATATCCAAGCAACAGGTCCCTACGTAAGAACAAAACATATCCAAAACCATGTTTTGCGGGTATGCTTTTTCTCAGTTTTTGAAGGTCATACCGCAATCTTCAAAAGAAAAGATTACCCGGGGTTAAGTTTCTTTCTTGTCACATGGATTAGACCTTTTGTGATCCCATCAGAAAGAAAATGTAAAAAGGGCACCCTTGCAAGATGCAAGTCTGCCATCAACGGAGCGCTTATATGACCCGAAAAACATCACCCAGGTTGACATGATGCACTTCAGAAGGCCTATTGCGAGGGGGATTGTGGAATGTCATTTTTCGTGGCGCAGTATTGACGGCTGCGCGAGGTGCACTCTTTACACTTCAAACTCTCAACTCTGCACTTCACATTTTACACTTTAGACTCAGCACTCTCCATGCTCTACACTTTAAACTTACACTCTGCACTCCACACTCTACTCTTCACACTCCCTCTACATGACACACTCCACTCTCCACACTCTTCACTTCCCAATCCCCACTCCCCACACTACACTCCACAGTTTACACTCCCCACACTCCACACTCCTTGCTTTCCTTTCCACACTCCACAGTCCACACTTTAAATTGTTCACTTCACACTCCACATGCTACACTCCACACTCTACATTCCCCAATCTCCAGTCCCCGCTATACACTCCACACTTCACACACCCCACTCTCCACACTCCACACTCGACACCTTACACTCAACACTCTACACTTGACACTCCACACTCTACACTCAAAATTGTACACTTTACATTGTACACTCCACACTTCACGCTTTATACTTCACAATCCCCACTTCACGCTCTACACTCCAGACTCCACACTCTACACTCTACATTCCCGACTCAACACTCCACTGTTACACTCTAGACTTCGCACTCCACACTGTGCACCCCACTCCATTCCACACTCCACAATCTACACTGGTACGGCAACAGGGGAAGAATGTACAAGACAGTTGAAATAACTTGTTTCGCAAAGGTGTTTTAAGTGACTGCATTCGGGTTCGTTGGTTGGTCTTGTACCATATTATTGCAACATTAGCATTAATTATCTATGAGCATGACATCAACGACTTGAGTCACCAGCAGCCTTAGCAGGCCCTCATCTCCTGAGTTTCACCTCAACGGCGCCACCACCCGTACTTCCCGAAGGAAACGGGCTACTTGACACGTGCAAAGGCGTAGCCTGAGGCTCCCATTCTTTCGGCTGGGCTGTTGGTTTCTGATAACCATGGGAGAATGAAGATATAGCTGAGGATCATGGAAAATTCGTAGAATATGAATGTGGGAAACCAATATCTTTTGGCGCATCCCAGTTGTTTAGGCAATGTCATAATATACACTGTGTACATAGAACTCTTTCCCGCTAAATACTGTACGTATATGTATATAATATATATCTATATATACATATAATATATATATATATATATGTATATATTTGTACATTATACATATATATATATATATTACATGATTCAAATTTTAGTCCATACATCCATTGTGAGGAGTTGGATTACGTTCCTTCAATTTTTACCAACCTGGCTTATCTTTGGTCACCCCATCACCACCTGTTGTCGGAGCTGCTCCAGTGAACGGAATTGCCAAGTTGGTAAACATTACCCCAATAAAATGGTGTTGTTGAATGGGATTTAGTGGGATTAAATTGGATTAACTGGGGTTTCGTCGGATTTAGTGGCATCTAGTGGGATTTAGCTAGCTCAGTTGGCAAACACAAGTCCAATAACTGCTGGGTAGACGGTAGAAGACATGGTAGATACATGTAACTAGCTAGTTCGGAGAATATCAACCAACAAACACAACCAGGCGGACTGGGTACACCACCTTATGAGTCTAGTGGAACGGGTTTGTCACCAAGTCAATCCCCGCTAGCTGATGAAAAACCACAAAAGCCACTGCCTCTTGTCTTCCACAACCCAGCCATCCCCGAAAGCTGTTCCATCTGTAGGGCCTTGTCCCCCCGCAGAACCACTTCCTTTGATGGAAAGCGCGGAAATTCAACAAGGGTGCAGTTATAAAAATGGTGGGTTTAACGATGAAACTAGAGGGTTTAGCCATAAAAGCAGTGGATTGTGGATTTGATCATGTTTGATGATACGAGTAACAGAATGCTGGATTTAAGCATACTGATAGGCTTATCATTATCAAACAATTAAGCGGTGGACTGGTTGAAAAAAATAAACAATGAAACAGGTCCGTGGGGGATTTCATCAACAAGCAATGGACTGGCTTGAGGTAAATGTACAGGCACCGGGGGTTCCGGCTTTGGGATCGAATATTGAACTCAACGACAATGGTGTTGAATTTTGTGGGATACAGCACATGGATGCACATGGCCTGGCTTTTGTTGGGGGGATGTACTACTGTGCAACCCTCAACAATGCGAGGTTTACATATCTGGGATTTAGCGATCCAAAAAAACATGGAATCCTGCAGATCAACAACTGTTCGGCTCAGCCGAATCTTCACAATCTACTTCATGAGAAGTCCTCAATCCCCCCAGATATCAGTTCGTGGATACCCCCATCCAACTATAGTTATATCTACCATAACAAAAACACACCTAAACCGTAGCAAATATAGATTGAAATCAACTTAGCTATCATGGGGTCCGCGCATTGAATCAACCGTAGCATGAGGCCTTGAACATGACAATCATCATTCTCGGAAGATCCGTTTAAATCCAGTTGAGCTAATTTCGCAGAGCCGGCCATCTGACAGACATGATGGTCAACCACATTACGTTTCAACATCATGAATATTTGATTCCACCGACAGGAGTGGATCTAAAGGACTGAAGCTCTGTGTAACCCTTCCAGGAGACAAATCGCGGTCCAATTGATTACCCTTTAGATAGGTAAAAAAAAACAAACAAATGAAGCAACATAATATCCTGAGTATTCCTCAGTAACCACTAGGGAAGCTAAGGGAATGATGGGGGACAAGGTCTGAAACCTTCTGAAACCACTAAACACAGCTGGCTCGTTTCATGGTTAAACACCGTAAACAAACAACCCTTTCGGGGAAGGTTTATACAACCAATAATTCTGGGCAGTTTTTTCTTAGTTTACCATGGCTATACCTCATTACATCTCTTTCATCTGTTTCTCGTGAACATAAACACATGTGGATGTTTCATGAAATGTGGGTAAATCCTCCAGTTACTGTTAATTGGGGTACCCATCAGTACCCCCATTGATGGAAACATGCGTTCAACCTTCAACATATCTCGCCATTTCTGACGCAACGTTAAATGGCCATAGAAATAGTTGATTTTCCCTTTAACCATGGTGATTTTCCATAGTTATGTTAGTTTCCCAGAGGGTACCCCTTTTCCACGTCTCCCAGCGCGTCCAGCATCTTTCTTGTACGGCCGGTCTCTTGGCTCGAAGCTCAAGTCAATCGGTGACCGTCCGCCACCCAGCGAGAAGGTCAGGTGCACCGATCGATCTGCGATGACATGGACGTGGATCTTGGTGGCTCATCAATAGGAAGTGAATTCACTCAGTGTGAATTAAACCTACTTCTCTCACAAAACCAGAGATCCACTTGCTGCGACGAGCCACCAAGTAGTGGATCCTTAGAGTCATATTAATATTACTATCAATCTATGAGTGTGCAAGTACACAATTGTCTCTTGTGTACAAGTCGTTAAAGTCCAGCCCCGTGGTCCTGGTTTTACCGGAAAAAAACAACACACACCGAAGCTAACAGATAGTCGTTGTGTGTGTTGAAGCATTTCCATGCAACACCAAAACAGTGCTCTGTCAGCTGCATCAGTTTTTGATGCCTTTAGCCTGTAATTAGTGGTCATTCAAGGTAGCTACGGAAAATCACCATACTAAAATGTTATTATATGGGGGTTTCCTAAAATGGGGGTACCCCCAAATCATCCATTTTTGTTTGGGATTGTCCATTATAAACCATCCATTTTTGGGTACCCCCATTTGAGGAAACCCCCATATAGGCAAATCATCTATGGACCATATTTTACATAGGCTATTGTTTACTTACCAGAGAGCACAACCGGTTTTTTCACCGTCTCCTCACCGCTAAAAATTACCGGATCTTAATTAACGGTGGTTTAACACCTGTATCTCATCCAAGCGATGTATAACCTTAGTTGCAGGACTGATAATCCCATTTAGAAACGTTAAGGGCCCTAACTGTACAAGACCAACGAGTTGACTATGTCGAGAAAAGTCTGGGTATGTTGATATACCTGGAAGATATACTTATTTGATGTTATTTGTGCAAGATCGCAACTTGATGACCATCATTGTGCAGCAGGAAGCTGCAAAGTCTCCAAGTGTGACACTTGGTCAGGACGGGTCAGCGCCAGGTGTTTTGCGTTTGGCATGGGATGATCATGTGATTTCTGAATGTGATATTTACGGTTTTCGTTGTGAACTTGCTCGAAATTATCCACACCCATCCTTGTGATGCTTATGTCTTTAACCCACACCGAAGATTTGTGCCATGTGGGTGTATGCGCAAATGGTTGGTAGGCTGTCTTGTGTGCAAGTGGGGGAGTTGTTTGGTGTTTGGTCGTTTGCCCGAATTTGCAGGAAAAAAATTGGTGCAAACACCCAAACTCCTACTTTTTTGGTGGACTTCGGAGTTCCAGGTAAAGTATGGTTGAAACTGATGTACAGAGGATGCGTTTGCCGATTAAGAAGGAAACAAAGATGGTATAAGCAGCTTTGATCATGATATATCATGATTCAATAAAAACGGTTTCAGTGCCGTGCTTTCACCCTCAGAATATTCGCAGCGGATTCAATGGACGTCCAATCAGGGTCTGAGGCATTGACCCCGGTATCGGTTGCGCCAATTCCAACCACCTCCTTGCACCTCAACATTGCACAGCCCATTTTGCCACTGCTTGATCATCATGTTCTCCAGAAATGGTCCGGCTTCAGCGAGTCATCCCTTACATAGGCCCCACTTTCTGGAGCTTCTGGGTGGGTACTTCATTTAGGAATGGAGTAGATGATAGTTCTAAATTGGATCAAACGTGATCAAACGATCTTTGACACAAAGCAACGTTCGTACTGGGGAACATGATTCGGGATACCCTTTGGTAATTCAACATATGGACACCCGGTGTAATTTTAAAGAGGTACCCTCTGGTTGTTTAACATACTGTATGGAAAATGGATAAAAATGGCCCATTTATAGATGACTTAACTTATGATGGTTTACCTATCAAAAATGATGATTTTCCAACCCTCCACGTTCCATCGCAAACCCCTCCGCTAGGTGGAGCTAGCGAAGCATAGGTTCCTTAGCCTACATATGAAATCATTGGATTTCGGTTCGACTTGTGAGATATTGAATTCCACTTCCGAAGTTGCTTTTCATCAGTATATAACTGTGCAATAAATTGGTAAATCCCGCTTTTCTGGCTTTCTGGTGTAAAAAAATCGCATTATTTGTAATGAAAGCCATAGGCCTCTGCCCAGTCCCATCGTGCCTGCTATCGCCTCGATGAGGAAGCGCACTTTGAAGTGGATCGCAGCTTGCGTTTCCAAGCTCCTCAGCTAAGCATAGGTAAGCTGCAACGGTCAAGTTGTGGTGTGCGAAATAGTTTGTTCTCTCTGTTTGCTGTGCTTGCATCTTCTATAGTTTCTATCATACCGTGCTTGTGAAAATCATGGGCTATACAAAGCGAGTTTTTGTAGGGTTTATTGGGATTTTGCCTCCTCACCAGCAGCTCGTGGCCCATCGCACATGGTCAATCTTATTTACCAACTTAAAAAAAAAAAACTGGCTAGTATAAAACTTATTATATCTCCATGTATAACAAAGAAAATGAAGACGTACTAACGTTCACCCCATCCAGTTGCTTGCCCCAGATCGGTTTTACCGTTGTTACCCCCAGGAACACAGGTCTCCATCTAGGGTTGATCCGATGGCAAGCGTCACTTCCGACAATCAGTGGAGATCATCAGGGGGTACTACTGATACAACTACCCTCTGGTAAACTAACATAACTAAGGGAAATCACCATGTTTTATGGGAAAATCACCATGTTTAATGGGAAAATCCACTATTTCTATGGCAATTTTCATTAGCTACGTTGAATTACCAGAGGGTACCCATTTCGATGACCTCCCCAACATGGGCGAATCTCAACGAGCTATCCAGCGATCCCCAGCTCCCCACCACGTGCGTTTCCAGGTTTCACTTCAAAGTCGCCGTCATCTTCCCTCACCTCAAGGCACAACCAATGGGCTGGTTTTTGGCCCATTGACCCAGGGGTGGTACACGTATGTATCTATATCTATCTATATCTATCTAAAAAAATACCTATATCTATATCTATATATTTATATCTATATATTTATATCTATATATATATATGAAATCTATCTATACCTATCTATACCTATCTATATCTATCTATATCTATCTTTATCTATCTATATCTATATAAATATATCTATATCTACCTACATCTATCTATATCTATCTAAGTCTACCTATATCTATATTTAAATCTATAAAGATATAGGTATTTCAATATATATATATCAATCTATATCTATGTAATCTATCTATATCTATCTATATCTATCTATATCTATCTATATCTATATGTATCTATCATTATCTATCTATATCTATCTATATCCGTCCATCTCGATCTATCTCGATCCATCTCTATTTTTTCCTATCAATATTCATTTATCTATCTAATCAATCAATCCATCTATCTATCTACCTAATCACCTAATCTATCCTATCTATCCTGTCTAATCGACCTAATCTATCTAATCTATCTAATCTATCTAGTCTATCTAATCTATCTAATCTGTCTATCTATCTATCTATCTACCTATCTATCTATCTACCTATCTACCTATCTCTCTACCTCTCTACCTATCTACCTATCTACCAATCTACCTATCTACCTATGTACCTATTTACCTATCTACCTATCTACCTATCTACCTATCTACCTATCTACCTATCTACCTATCTACCTACCTACCTACCTACCTACCTATCTAACGATCTATCTATCTATCCATCTATCTATCTGTCTATCTATCTATGTATCTATCTATCTATCTATCTAGGTGTTGCTCGCTACAATGGCTACACTACGATTATATTATATATATACATAGTAACATGGTATGTATATGTATGTATAATTGGTTGAATCATGTTCTAAATTACAACAAACTACAAGGGACATTGTTCCATCATTCCACACGAAAATAGTCCCAAATGAGCAGGGTCAGGTTGGTTTTCCAATTCGGGACCATGATGATAACCCCAAGGTAAAAATACCGAAAGTTGTGGAGACGCCATGGTTTCCCTCGGCAAATAATCCACAAAAGGTGGATCTTCCACATCTCTGTTAGTTTACAGGAGGGTAAATCATCGGTGGTACTACATCCCCTTGTATTCATTTTGGAACTGCTCAACTCAAACCATGTGGGACAGTCGGCAATGTCTGAAACTTTGGATGCCCTGAATGAAACAACCAAATCTTTTGCAACTCTAGGATACGGGTGGATGAAGTCCCACTACCAGTCTACCACCGGATTTCCTTACTGTTTGCACTAAATTTCTGATAACAAATTAAGTAGTTACTTTGACGGCAACTGCGGGACTTGACCCGTAGAAGATCTAACCATATGGCACCAAATTATGGATTTACTCTAACCATGGGGCCTCCTAGAATTCCAATCATTGAGTTTTACCCAAATCGATTTCACCCTTGTATTTTACCCAAGTCGAATTTACCCAAATCTCAGGACACTCACATCTGCGGGGTTGTTCAAGAATGGAAACATATCTCAAATCTACTGGTGCCGGTGCATCAGCATCGTGCTTTCTTGAATGGCCACCCTATTCGGATATGCATCATGCTCAAACGCACCTGGAATGTGGCTGGCAATATTGCCATGCATACTTATCATGCACTATTGGGGTATGCCATCTGGATATGGACTATGGGTCAAAATTCAAAACCCCTGTACCCCTGGTAAAGATGAAAATAGCTGGTAGTTGTGGACATTTATCCAACAAAAAGCGGTAAATGGCGCCCCTCAGCTTTCTGCTTTATTCACCCAGCTAGCTGTAGATAGTAACAAGGTACCACCCTAGTTCATATCTAAGTATGCTTAACAATGTGGGATGGTTCTAGTTATGTGGTCTGACCAAAAATCAAAAGGTTTATATCTCTCATGAAGCCTGACTTTTGGAAGCTGGCACCAGTGAGCCCAGGCGCTGCGTTGAACTTGAAACCTGGACTGTCCCGAACCTTGATGTCCGGCCAGCTTCAGATGCATGTTCAGGTCAAATTGTGGTAGTCTATCTAAAATGTTGGAGATATCTACATTGGTATATATACATAGACAAATAGATCTGATTGAAATAACATGAAATAAACAAGTCACTGTAACCCAAAGAAAGCTTACAGTAATTTCATACCCACCTTTAACTTGAATCATATGTCCATCCTGTGTTCTGCTGCATCCACTGTGTAGTCCTGGTAGTTGCACCCCTCATGCCTGGTGATATCCCAATGATTTCAATCGAGTCACGCAACCTACAAGATCATTCAAAATATGTATATATAATTATATACATGATATATACATATGGTTCATATATGATGTATATACATATACCTTCCATATATAATATATATGATATACATATTATGCATATGTACATCTACATATCATATATGGTCCACCCAGAATGTCTCTAGCCTCATGTTCCGAAACCCCGAAATACGGTGGATTCGGAGTCGTCGCAATCCAGGTTTTCTGGTTGGTGGTTTCAACCCAATCCCCACCAGGGATGAAACCGCAAGGTTTGCATTGGCGAAAGTTGTATGGGAGCAAACCCATACAGACCCTGCTCAGCTTTTCAAGATGTCATAGCTATGTTCATCTGCTGTAGGGATTGGTCAAGATTCTGCAACCACATGCTGCTTGGTTTGATAATCACCCTATCCAAAAATCACTACCCTCCAGTAATCAAACATGGCAACGGACAATGCGATGGGTTTAGTGGGAGCATCATCTGTAAATGGAAGATTTTCCAGCAAACCATGTTTGAGTCTCATCCGATTCGCCGTATTGTTTCATCTCTGGAAGCTTTCCAGGCCCCATCAGAAACATACCGTACTTTGATATGTGCCACGGTCGCAGATGGTATATGTTTTTTTTTGGTCATCCATCCCATCATGGGAAACCTTCTGGTGGATGTATATGTACATGTATATAGATGTACAGTATATGTATGTATAAATTAGATATAACATATTCATATGGAGGTTTCCTAAAATAGGGGTACCCCCAAATCATCAATTTTAATAGGATTTTCCATTATAAACCATCCATTTTTTGGTACCCCCATTTTAGGAAACCACCATATATACCTGCAATTGAATCCTATGAATGGAGTGATGACCATCCCTCAACAGTGGTGTATAATCCCATGAGGTGCTCATGGCACATAGGTGAAGTTAATGGGAGAAGGCCAGAGGGAGGGATACCACCACGAAAAGGTTCCGAAACATGCAACAGAGCTGTACCGTAGTGATTAGTAGTTTGTGTTTCAACCCTCCTGTAACATGTGCTCATCAATTGGGACAATCATCCCAAGATGAGATACAAATTATGTTCAGTGAAAGCACCAAGTGGCCATGTTCTAATTGCTTTACCAGGTACGCCCAAGTCCCTAAGGTTGCTGACTTTGTGGGTCTGTATCAAAATGGGGTATCCCGGATATCCCAAGTGCACGGAGATTCAACCAATCCCCTATTGCAATGACTGCCTGAGAATGAATGGTGAAGATTTGCTCATACAATCGTATTGATGAGCCGTATTTCATTGGATTGGTTTCAGGGAAAATTTACAGGAAACCATGGATTTTCCCATGAAATAGAGAGGTTTCCTGTAAATTTTCCCTTAAACCAATCTAGTGAGTGTTCATAAATTCATACATCCTTAGTATTACTTATCCGAATGTTCACCTGACGGGGGGGTGGTATGGGGGTGAAATCCCCATGAAGAGTGCATCCAAAGTGCGGTGTCATCTCCATAGATACATGGCTTTGAGTCTTCACATCTTTCAGGACATCCTTCCTGAGCCCAGATCTGCTGATTAGGTCAGCAAATCTGCACCTAAATGGATAGATTTCAGGGACAAACTCCAGGAAATCTGTGTTTTTGACACCCGAACACAGGGGTTTCCCGGAGATTGCAGCTACTGAGATCCACAGCAGGGCAGGGATGGACAAAAGGTTTCCTTTCAGAGTCCCCTGAAGGGTAATCAAACGTGGCATCTGAAAATCTGGCCAGGATGTCGAAGATGATATCTACATCATGTCATGGTTTCTATCTGGCTGTTTTGGAACTCGTCCTTGACATCCAACGCGCACACATGTCCGGCTGCCTGCGTCCCTTCTGGGACGCAAGCGTCAAAATAGCGCCCACCAAAAGGGCCAACTTCCCAACCAATGTGGAAAACAAAGAAAATCACTTGATCGTGGGTCAAAACCCTGGTACCCTAGATACACTAACATAGCTGGTTAGTGGATGGTTATTTCCAAAAATATGATGATAAAATTAAATACAGTAATAATAATATATTTTGATCCATCCCCACTTCGAAAAATATGTGTTTGAAACCAGAAAACATACTGCTGACTGCAAAGACAGAGTTAGAATCAGCTTGTTTTTGCTGTACCTCAATTTTGTTCAACCCAAGGATTTAAATCTCAGGTTCTATTAATTGTAAGTATTCCCCAAAAAATTCTTATAGATTCTTCCAAACCAGGGTCCAGTCAATTTGGTGGTATACCACATTTTCAGACCACATCTGCACCGCCACGACTTCTTTCGCAGCAACAAATCCAACCACCAGCCAGTCTTGGAACTAAACATCAGATAAAGAGGGTTGGGTTTTCAGGGATTCCCAGCTCATGAATTGTGATCATTCACCGTGTATATGCTGTATATACACAAGATATATAATATCAAATATTTATCGCATCTATGTCCATATCGATACATATATATATATATATACATACATGTGTGGGATATCTATATCTGATGTATATATATATATATATGTGGGTGTGAATATACACAGAATCATATACTTATATATGTGGGTGTGAATATACACATAATCATATACTTATACATGTATCTATATATAACAAATAGGTCACTCATTATCATTACCCTCTAAAAATCATCCACTGTCCCAGCCATTGCCCATCACAGTGCCCAGCATCATTCGGATCTGCTGGATCTGTTCCTGGACCCGTTTTTGGGGCCGTCTTTGGGCTCGTCTTCGGGTCCATCTTTGGGCCCGTCTTTGGGCCTGTCATCGCCTGGAAGCGTTGGCTTCGAGTTTCTCGTGGCTTTGGGCCGTTGTTGTGACCTGTAGTTGGGGTTAAAAGTCAGTCTTAAATGTGGGACAGTGATGGAAACTGTTTTTTTTGACAGTTTTATAAAGTTTTATATCATACCCTCTAAGCTCTTTAACCTAGTTGTTGTTCGGAAAGTGGGGCTCCAACCCTATCAGACTTATCAATACCTCATGGCCAGTGCTCATCCACGTCGTGCAGGGATGGCGAACCATTCTTCTTTTTTTTGGTAGACTAGGAAAGGGAAGCAACAACAAACCTTCAGTGGCCATTTCAGGAACCTAACTTGGAGGTACCTTCTTTGTATCAGGTCTATGTACAGCCTATGAAAGGAAATATACTAATATACCCCAAAAAGATCCAAAAAGATGGCTTTATATGGTACAGCGGTTAGGTACCTGAAATGGCCATTGAAACCTTGAACAAACTAGACAAGCCTTGACTTGATTGCGTAGTTCCGTACTTTCATTCTGTGCCATTGGGGAAAAAGGGCACATTACTGCTGAATGCATATGGCTTTCATGATGGCTTTCACGTCAAAATTCAATCAGTGCAGCTCTGTGCAATCCATTAGTTGTCGACCTTTCACAACCCTCAATGAGACTGGTTCTGAGGCTGAAATTAAACGTGTCCATTGCCGTACTGACCTGTGAACAATAGAATGCAGGAAGTCGTTCATTTCGAGCAATACCAAACTAGGATGTAAGGTTGTATATATAAATATACATATGATGAGCACATACAGTATACCTGCATGAATGTGTCTATGATGTATGTATATATTTTATATACTATTCATTTACACAAAAACACATTCATGTATTTATATGTATTTATATACATCTATACATGTATATGTATCTGTATACATATGTATTGTTATATCATTATAATATGTATATGTGCATGCCAGCCATGACAGTTCCTGTGCATTTACTGGAATCATTTGGGTAACTTGGCAATTTAAATGCTTAAGTCTATGAGTTTTGTTGGTTGGCTCACGAATGATGCAATCTTGAGTTGGCCAAAGTCCTTGTCTTTGTCACCTAAATTCCCATAATTGTTGTTGGCAACATCTCTAGTCTTAGTCAAATTCAAAACAAAACCCAAACAAATGTTTCAAAGAGGTAGTAGTGCCTCCAAACCCTTTGGGTTTTGACTGAACATATGCTAGCCCAAAACCCAATTCTTTGTCATGATTTTCCAAGTTGGCATTGCCGGTTTGAGGTAATTCAATTCATAGGTTCCATCTTAGCTTTCAATGCTTCATTGAATAACTATCCTTCATTGCAAGCTTAAATTGATTCAAATTGGCTTGTTTTCGATCATAATTTCATTCAGGTTAAATCCCCCATTTCCTATGATTTCAACCCCCTTTTCTTAGGGTCCGGAATTGTTTAGTTTTTGTTTCCGCTTGGGGATTTCTTTTCGGATTTCCTGTTCTGTCCATTTTCCTTGCTATTTGCACCATTTCGGAGCTGGAAGCTGCAATTTCAACGTTATTTGCAACGTTTTTGAATTCGAGCCTCTCACTTTTCATGGTATTGGCAACATTTTGGTGCTCGAACTGTTCATACAATATGGTAGTTTGCAATTCGGTTTCATTTAGGGTTGGCCTTTAGGGTTGGTTTAGTTTTTTTTTGTGCTGGTTCAGTTTTTTTGGGCTGGGTTTTAGAGTTAGGGTTTATTCAGGGTTTGTGTAGGGGTTGGTCTAGGATTTTTGGGTTGGTTTAGGGTTCATTTAGGGTTGGTTCAGAATCTATTTACAGTAGGGTTGGTTTAGGGTTCATCTAGGGTTGGTTGTATGGCTGATTTAGACTTGGTCTGATACCTATTTAGAGTTGGTTAAGATCTATTTAGGGTGTTTTGAGGGTACGCGGCGAGTTGCTGCAGTTTTTTTTGGGTTGGTTGGTTTTGGATTCATTTAGGGTTGATTTGGGGCTGGTTTAGGGTTGTTTTGTATGATCTTTCTAGGACTTTACTTATGAGGAACCAAAAAAAAGCAGGGGAAAAAAAAGAAGCAGAGAAGCAGGGAAAGTGGAGAAGCAAAGAAGCAGGGAAAAGCAGAAAAGCAGAAACGCAAAGAAGCAGAGCAGCAAAGAAGCCAAGGAGCAGAAAAGCAGGAAAACGCAGAAAAGCAGAGAAGCAAGTAGGGAAAAGCAGAAAAGCGGAGAAGCAAAGAAGCAGACAAGCAGAAGCAGGGAAAAGCAAAGAAGCTGGGAACCAGAATTTCCAAAGCCGCAAGTGTTGTGGCTCAAATCTGAACGTTTCACGGTTAGATTTCAATTGTTGCAAATGACTCAAGTATCAAATCACCATTCACCAAGCTTTACCCAAATGATAGTTTCGTGAAATAGGGGCATGAAACCCTACATTGCCCAAGTCATTAACAACAGTTTCATATTTAACCATTGATTTAGGGTACTCCCTCGAATTTGGAAAAACCAAGTTGTATCTAATCTATGGATCCCAATGATTTTTATAAACTGGGAGCTCTTTAATCCCCATCAATCCCCACATGTCAATGTTTATCTTTATTGTCTATAGCTTCAATAGTTACAATTTCAAAAACCGAACAGTTTGGCCATTTTTGCCATAGTTACCCCAATCCCAACCATTGTTCCAGTGACTTCGCAGTGAGGTCATTCCACTTAGAATATTTATCCAGATCATATGTGCCACGGTTAAGACATGATGCATGGGACCCCTGGTCAACCATCAACAGCAATCCTTCTTATTATGGGCATATGAACCCCTCTGAATTGGGGGTAGGACTATCCCCATCCCCTAATATCCCGGTAAATGGTCCCTACTAACCCGTGGTTTCTGGGGCGTGTTCAACACTTTCTTCGGGGACGGAATTCATGGTAAAGACTCATTACCCTCTCGCAAACTCACATAGATGTGGAAAACCTGCCATTTATTTATGTTTGGTTTCTTCATAAGCCAAGGTCATTTGAGCATGGCGTTACTTCTAGGGGGGCTGGGCTTGGCATTCTCCGTTCTGAGCTCCTCGCCAAGAAATCCAGCTGCTCCCCATCGAGCGAGCGATGCGGGGGATAAGGTGCTGGCACCTTCCCATGCGAGGTGAGAAATTCGTAGTCACACTTTGCTGATGAAATCTGATATTTTCTATATATAAGGTAGTGCCCTAGAAATCCGATGAAATCCTAAGTTAAGCTGATTTCTTTCAGTACGAGAACTGTTGGGTTTAGGTTCAATATATCGAACAAACCTTGCATATATATATATATATACCTACAACCTCCGGATGTGCAAAATTTTCGCTCGAAATTGAAATTGCTGTTTTTTTTTTGGCGTTTCGCCAAAAAAAATGTCTTTTTCTTTAATTTTTGCTCTTTCATGTTCTTCCCTATTCTGTCATGCAGTTCTGGTTGGCTACCTCGCAGCCTTCACTAACTCCAGAGGGATCAAGTGAAATACCACAACACAAACCCATGACTGATTCCCTTGGACACGTTGGAANACCTCGCAGCCTTCACTAACTCCAGAGGGATCAAGTGAAATACCACAACACAAACCCATGACTGATTCCCTTGGACACGTTGGAAGAAACCTCTAAAACCCAAAGGAGCCTCACTAGTCAAAACGGACTCTAAGTGAAAGGGAAATCATACATCCCCAGAACGTTGCAGAGACTTGTCCTTTCCATCGCTTGGATTGAACACAAGAGCAAATCCTGGCGGGTTCTTTTGTCGCTTGATTGTCGTTTGTCCTATCCATTCAATATGTCAGGCGTGTGAGCTTGAGGATCAATACCTTTCAACACAAGCAAAAAAATCACAAAAAATCTGCTCAAAAAAATTNCAGGCGTGTGAGCTTGAGGATCAATACCTTTCAACACAAGCAAAAAAATCACAAAAAATCTGCTCAAAAAAATTACGCCGTTTCGCCGGCAAATTACGCTGTTTCGTGCCGTTACAAAAAATATCTAAGGATAGGCTGCCCAATGTAAAAAAACTCGGAATTTCATGGATTCACATGCACCCTTCTTGGTCCAAATTGCCACCTGCTCAACTGTTGCGAGTTGGACATGATGATGAGAGGGATGCTGCAACAGAACTCCTTTGCCAAATGGGTGTTCTTGAGATGACCTTGTGATTGACCTGTTTGGCATGTTGTACTTAACTCAAGAATGTATCAAATTCTTCGCTTTCATTTAATGGCAATTTGTTTCTAAGAGTNNNNAAGGCAGAAAAAAACACATCTAGAATCGCAAAAAGAAGAAAACCCAAAAAACGCTCGAAGTCAAAAAAAAGTGGTACTACCCCAAAAAAGCATTTTTTTTCCGAAAAAGCAGAAAAATAACACATTTTGGAAGATGCAGGTATAATATACACACCTATAATAAATATTCATTACAATGATCTGCTTCATGAGAATCATCTGCCAAACTGACATGTTTGCTGATTGTCGGGTGGTTAATATTCACCCAGAATCATGGATCTTGATGCCTGAATCTCAACCCAACAGATTTTGAAAGTTTTCAATGGAGTTTAATACCAACAGTTCAATCAGTGATGAGTCACCAACAAAGGATTCCATCGAAGTTCAGGCACCACCGGAGCTTATCACTCCTGCACTCACACATGCGCATCCATCAATGGCACCATACCTATCCACAAGTACATACAAGCAAAATATCTTAATTCACAAAACTACAATAAGCATCAATAAGCCCACTTCGGGATAATCGTGCCCACTAACTACTAAGCATCATTGTTGATGACAGCAAGTGAGGTCGCTGTGATGTTCTTTGACCTGGGAGGCCTTGTTGCAAATGCCACCATTCACTTGAGTACCATGTCTTGTGAAAACCCTGCGGTTTTGTGTTCTGCTAATTGATTTGGACGATTCCTATAAGTCACAAGATTGCAAGATTGAGAAAAACATATCAGAAGTAGCACGAGCTTTAGTTGACCAAGCGCTGACTGCAAAAATACATGTTTTGCGATTTCAATGAAAAAAAACTAACATATTTCTGTGGGGTTGTGAGAATCACCAGGTGAGATCTGCACCCTAGACCCTAGAGGCTCTGGTTGGTTGTTCACAGACCCTGCTTGGTGGTTTCTATCGCCATCGTACAGGTTGCCTATTTCCAATTGTTTCCTGTCTACAACCATCATCTCGCAGATCCTAAGAACTTCCACCAGTCTAACTTTTTCAACTACAAATTCAAGTGGTTTCCATACACATACATGTACATGTACATGTATATATATATATATATGTATGATATATACAGTATGTATGAATTTCATCATTTCATATACCATCTGGTAAACGTTTACATAGCTATGGGAAATCACCATTTTTAATGGGAAAATCCACTATAAATTGCCATTTTCAATAGCTATGTTTTATTACCAGAGGGTATGTCATCATATTTCATCCATCAAGGTACACCCAAGATCCAGTTCGAACTTCACAATCTTCGACCCAGTTCTGTCGGATCTGTCCACAGTTCCCGGCCTCTTCTGCCACATGATGGATAAGCACAGGACCTAAAAGAGGCACACGATGAAGACGAACAAAATGGAGGTTTCATGGGAAAACAAAAGAACAGGGCACAATCCTAGATAAAAGGTTTTTATATGTATGGTGATGTTCCCTTGCTATGTTTGATTTTTTTTAGAAAGGGTTTGTGGAAAATCAGGATTTGGGGTATCGAATTGTTCTCCCAGTGATGGGTATACGACATTATGGCATTATGTTTTGCCCAAGACTGGGATGGAAGCTCCAGTCATGTGGTGCTACGAAAAAACATGGGAAACAACGTGAATTAATCCCACTTAATAGGTTTCCTACACAAAACCAAATCCCCAACTGCAGGTCTACGGCATTTTGTCGGTAGCACATTGCTCATCTGCCAACTTCCCGTATCGTAAGATCTCCATTCTGTTTGCAGCTTCAGATGATCTCCTCAGAAAACAATGATTGGTGGTCTCAACCCACCAGAAACATATATGTATATATGTATGTATGTATGTATATATGTATATATGTATATATGTATATATAATTATATAATACACACATACGTGCTCGGAAAATTGGGGATCCTCATCCCAAATATGGCGTAGACAATTGAAAAACATGAAACCGGCAGCCTGTTCTTGTTCAGGCTTTTTACAGGGCAAAGTTGATGGGAAAACAATGATCAAACATGGAATGATGGTATCTTACCAGACAAACCCAAAGAATTATAGTTGCTTTATACATCCCATCATATCCAAATGAAATATCACTAATGCCTTTTTTCTGGTGAATCCTCCGCCAAAATCCTGCCAAAAGTTGGGATACCAAGCTACCAAAGAGTGCTGGAAGCAGCAGAAAGCAGAAAACTTTCCGCTTGCAGAAAACACTCCGCTGCACATGTGCCTCTCTTGCCGATCGCGAAGCCTCGGGACTGTTGGCCAAACCTTCATGATGTTTAAATGATAGAGAACATATGATATTATAACCTTTGCTTTAAATATACCCGCAGAAAATATGGTACTATATATTATATCATATGTTAGTTATATCATATAAATAGTTCATTTAAAACAATCAACCATAAGAATCATTTTATAACCGTTGTTTTCAATGTAGTGCTGACAACATGGATAATACACAGTATATATATATATATATGTGTATAATTCATGGTATTGACATGTATTGACAGAGATCCTTCAAACAAGTACACCTTGACAACAAAAAAAACTCTGAAAAAAGAAAACAAACATGAACAAAAATACTGACTCTTTACCTATATACAATTATATAATCATATATACATAGAGTGAACATACTTGGATCAGCATCCCAAGTAGAAAACTTGGCGCCATACATCCTGCCTGGCGCCGCAAAAATCTTCCCCCGTTGAAGCCGCGCCTCCTGGGGTTGACCTCCGGTCGATTGAAGCAGTTGATCTGAGATTTCCTCGACCGCGGGGAGGGAAAAATGGTAATCCCATGCTCCTTTCATGTTAAACACACCCAAGAAACCACATAAGATGCCATATAAAGGTTTACACACATTTCATCACATTTCTATGTATATATATATGATATATACTATATATATATGATATATGGAAGGATATGGGGGAGTTTGATATTACTGGGAATGGGATCATTATTTTGCTATGCTTTCCTGCTTTAAACCAACTACTTACACATGTGCGAATTGCTGAGATCTTAAAGATTGTTCGGCACACCAATCGTTTTACAACGCCAAAGAAATCAAGAAAAATAAGTAATTACCCTAGTGTAAACTAACATAGATGTGGAAAATTAGCCATTCCAAGATCATTTTCCAAACCGGAAACCATGTGTTGTCCACATCTATGTTAGTTTGCCCCGGGGTATATGGAACTTCCAGAAAAGAACCTGGCCGGCCGAGGCTCATCTCGCGCCACCAAAGCATACATTGGAAACCTCCCAGCACTCCGAGCACGTCCAGTCCATTGCCAAGCGGGACTTGCAGCAAAGGTCGGCGATGAATTCACTTGCAGCAAAGTGATCTTCCAATCAGTCACGTTTTGGCTGTTCCATCAGAGCTGTGCTCTTTCAGGACTCTTTTAGGTAAGGTATTTCTAATATGTAATTCATCGTTTTGCTTCCTACACTTGTGGCCCTTTTATCAGTTAAAAGTCAGGTATAAGCCAGTAAATTCACTCCGTTTAAAGTTGATGAGAACCTCCATTTATAACCATATAGAAATAACATGAAATAACTGGTTTCTAGGGCTTGAACTGTATCTAAGCATGGTTCCTCACCTGGATTTGTCATGTTGCTCTCCTTCCTTGGTACATCCCTCATGGTTGACCTCGAATGTCCGGCGGAAGATCACATATGATATGAACATGGAGAACCCTCTGGTGACGCAAGGGTGGCCATTGAAAAATCCATTGAAAAAGATCATGTTCTCAGCTAGGAACTAGGAACCTCCACTTATACAAATGATTCTTTCAACTGAAAGCTCCATTTATAGATTTTTTTCCAACTTAAAGCTTCATCTGTATCCATTTATATAGTTCAGGGATTTCCCGTGGCAACGTTTGATGACACCGGCGGGTGAACACCCTGGGATGGGCCGTGTTTTCTCTCTGCTTCTGTCATCATGGTTATCTTACTGTTTAATGCAAAGAGAAAAGATTGTAGTCTGTGTTGATTATGTCAAAGATAGATGTGTATTTCAAAGATGATCATTGATATTTGTTGATTGTTTTTTTGAGTCTGTGTTGATTGTCTCACTTATGTCCAAATTTTGCCGGCTTTGTCAGATCCAAATCCAGTGTTGGTGACATCGCAATGTGGCGATTTGCACCCTGCAACTCAAGTAATGTGGGATCCACAGGGGTGTATGCCATTGGGTTTCCCACATTTTCATAAGTCAATTTGGAGGTTTCCATAAATGGAGGTCCCCAATAGCTGGATGGTAATGGATGACTTGGGGGTACCCCTATTTCAGGAAACCTCCATTTGTAGTAGGATTGTATGATTCGTTCATGGGATGCTCCCCTCACTGTTTCACTAGCTTGCGACATGGAAACCACACGCTGCCACCACTTTTTGGCTTTCGCCGCGGCTGCATCCTTGGGAAGAGCCGGGGGCCTGCCGCAGGCACGGATGGCATGGGATTTTTCGGCCTCGGGTTTGCGCCCGTGAAGAACATCGAACTGAACTTGTGGTACAACCACAAACAATGTCAACCATTTCTGGTGCGATACCACTTCTCAATACATGTGGGGTTCAGCAAACGAGCTGGACATTCTTTCACATTGAACATCCCACCCTTGCTGGTCTATTTTGACCCCAACCCAATTGGGTTCAACAAGATCCTCAATTGTAGATCTGACACATCACCTGCTGGCATCGCCACACTGTCCCATTGAGGTGCTGCCTCCCAGTCATAATTGGCGGCTTACAACCTCCATCTAGGTGTGTATCAATACACCGTAAACACTAGTCGCTATGCTAGTTATAAACCAAATATAGACTACCTATTGGGCACCATGTTGTTCTCAAAAAAAAACAAATGCAACCGAGCGACGCGCTTGGGGTGTCTGAATATTGGGAATGCCCATTCCATCCAGTGGTCATCATTGCATCATGTTCCCAATTTAAATCACCATGTTGAGGAATGTTGAGGGAATATCCTATTTTCAAACACACGCATGGGGAATAAACACAATTTGACAAATTTTGTCGAACATGTGATGATTCAGCATCAGGTTTTTGATGTTTTTTTCGGGTATTCGATGTTCAGACAAAGCCACAGCACAGTTTCCTTCAAACCTCGTCCTGGTCCTTGCAGGTCCTCGCAAAGTAGGTCGCATTTCAAATCCACTTGGGTGGTCATCATTTTCAGGGTGAGTGTTTTCGAGGAAAGCATGAATGGTTCTCTCAACCCGAACATATGTTTTCTCTTGATTCATTGGATTGGTTGAAGGGAAAATCTACAGGAAACCATGGATTTTTCCCATGAAATATAGGGGTTTCCTATAAATTCTCCCATTCACCAATCCATTGATTGATCTGTATGGAATGGGCGGAACACATGTTTGAAACCACAAAGCTTCGATTTGTGGCGTCGACAACCTGAACTTTGGTCAACTGGATCATTATGGCGGGGTGGACACAACACATTTACAATAAACACATGTCAAACAACTAGTCAGAACATCTCAGGAAAATTGTTGAACACATGTAGGTGTATGTATATGTATATATATATATATATGTATGTAATCATATTGCAATCAAATGAATATACATGTGTGAATATATATATATATATGTATATATTGTATGATATATGTTAAAAAAATACAATCATATAGTACTGTGCAAGTATGTAATCATAAACATACCTATATAATCATTAATATATATATATATATAATCATATATATATAATCAGATATATATATATATATATATATAATCAGATATATATATATATATATATAATCATATATATATACAATGCTTCTATGTGCTTCTGATATGTATAATCATCATGTATATATATATAGACATACTATGTTCATGCTGACATAGCCAATGGTACGGGTAACATGCCGCCAGTCCTTAGCCTACCTTGCACTCGGCTTGGGCATCTTCAGCATCTTCGGCCTCTTCAGGGCAGGGTTGAGGATGCCCTTCAGGAAAATAAGGACATGTATGCTATATATATATATATGTACACATAATATGTTATAACAAAAAAAATATACATTCAATATGTTACACCTCATATTTATTACATGTTACTATATAGATATTATATTTAACATCTGAAAATATGTTATGCATGATTACCTATGATTATGTGTAACTATATATGTATATATATATATGTGTACATATGAATACACATGTATTTTGTATGTGCATATGCATTGTTTTCCAAATAATTTTTCTTTAATCAGAGCTAGGATACAATGGGGTTCAAATGGCTAGACTCTAATCAGCACATGGCTGACTGGGAAATCACTAAATGAACATCTATACATTGGACAATCACCGAACGAAATGGGGGTAAAAATACCGGATGGGAAACATAACGAAATGATACAATATGGAAAAATAAATCTCTGGGTTCTCTAGAAAATGATCTGTGAATTGGGTGATGTTCATTGATCTTCTACATTAATTCAATGGTTCCCAGAACTGGGATCAGCCAGCATGGCTGGTTTATACACGAAACACGTATCCCTCAATGTCAACTTATTTCGAGAAATGGGGTGAACCCGATGCCAGACTCACAATCCCAACAAAGGGCTGGTGAAATTGGGTACCCTCTGGCAAATGTACAAAAAACGATGGAAAAAAAAACACCATTTTTAATGGGAACATCCCACTATTTCGACTAGGCAATTTTCAATAGCAAACTGTTAGTTTACCAGAGGGTATATCTATTCATGTGTGAGAACAACTAAATCCCTTTTTAGAGAATTTCTATGCCCATTTTTTTTGGCGGATGCTTGCTTTTCTAGAGAATATTTCGATCTGACCCCTGAATGGTCGGTTGCCAGGATTGTTTGTGGGATGCCGTGGTACAAATGTGAATGCATTTGTATACAGAGTTTATGTAGAAATCTATATAGCCTCTGGTAAACAAACATAAGTATGGACAATCACAATTTTTAGTGGGAAAATCCCCTATCAATGGCCATTTTCAATAGCTATGTTAGTTCACCAGAGGGTATCTGCACACAAATAAAGCTGAATCTTGTAAAGCTGGCCAATGGTGAGACATTCGGATCACCAGTAGGCTCTGCAAAGATCACTATATGTGATCCTGTTCCAATTGACAATATCAAAATCCACCTTCATGATATTTCATGTACCTGGATCTGGATCTGAATGGATGTGTATACATATATATATATACTATACCTGGAGGTTAACATGACTTAGTATTGCAACAACCATGGTGACTTGCGGATCACACATTTCAAGAAGCCCCATTAATCATGTATACAGTAGATATATTATTCATCCCTCCGCACCATAAGGTATGTCTAATATAGAAAGCATATAAAACACCTTTTTGTTGCGGGGTTTACCATATCGGTTTGTCTAAAAATAGGGTACCCCCAAAACCGAATGGATTATCATATTTTTCCCATAGCTTCTAGATTATAAGTGCCATTGATGGGTATTCCTAATTTTCAGACACAGCAGATTTTATCTTCTGAATATACATATACCAGATTATAAATTATAGTGTATAGGTGGATGGATATATGATTATGTGTATATATATATATATATATACATATGTATAAATACGTAGTTATGATTACCCTCTGGTTATTCAACATCGCCATGGAAACCATCCCCGAACTTGTCATGGAGGTGGATCCTTCGCTGGGAAAATCCATGGCAAAATTCGCCATGGCTCTTCCATGGCGAACTGTTAGTTATCACCAAAGGGTATATGGGGATGGGTCAAAACCTATTATTATCAATTTGAGTGGGATGAACATCCATTTACCAGCTATCTTGAAGTTCACTAGGTACCAGCGCTACCAGGGTTTTGACTCATAGCCATATGGGTATGGGTCAAAATTAGGTACCCCAATAATTGGATGGTTAATACTAAAAATAGACTCAAATCTGTGGTTCCCCAGGTCTTTTATTTTGACCCATAAAACCACCGCCTCTCAAATCGCCTCGCCTCTGCCTCTGTCTGGCCTTCCCGCGGAGCTGGAGCTTCCGGAGCTTCCAAAAACTCCTGGTGAGGAACGAAGCCAATGCTTGGGTTGCTATATTGGATCTAAAGGGTTGATATGTAACTATGGGATTATCATACCTTAGAATTTGGGTGGGATTATTTTGCTATAATTGGGATTATTAACATCTACAACTTATATTGGGATTATTGTACTTGGGATTGTTGAATTATTGGGATATTGGCATTGTAACATATAACTGGGATAATTGGAATCGACTATAGTTGGGATTATTATAGCTGATAACTATGTCCTAGGACTTATAACTATGATTGGACTTATTATCCCTAAAACAATGGAAGTTGAAAACAAGGTGAGGCCCACCGCCCACCTAGTGATGCCTGTTGCTTGATAAAACCCATTTACATCCATTTATTATGGTTCTATCCCCAATAAAAAAATACTTACATACACTTACTCAAGTTGTGTGCGTCGACTTAGCCATCGGCTATGGGGGCCTCACTTTGGACGAGATTTATGGAATAGCTTGGTTTCGGAAAACCCAGGCGGTATGGCAATGATTTTTCCTGAGTATTTGGTTAAATATCATAGGAGCCTGGAAATTCTTGGAAGTTTGACCCATGTGTTACAAACAAAAATCGAGATTCAGCCAGACAAATGTGTAACTGTGTAACCATCAATTTAGCCGCAAATTATGATTAATGATGATGATATGATGGAATATCATGAACAAACAAGAAATTGGCTGTGATCCTTGAAAGGGTGGTGCCCTTTGTTAGCGAAGTTACTTCATACGTCCAATAACAAGGCTGCAAGGCTGCATGGTAGATATATCGAACTAGTTCATGGGGGCTAGCAATTCTATAACTCGGCGACACCACCTTGTAGAAGATGTTGGATCTTATCAACCACAAAAAAATATGTTGTACATGACAATTAAGTATATATGGTTAAATGTATCTATACCTATATATGAATTTCTACTATTATGTGTATATATATACATATTATAATACAGTATATGATATCCATATATGTCATTTTTGGTTGATGCAAAAGTTGTATTCATGTTAGGTCTATATAATTATCATATCTGTGATACATTCAAATCATCTCATGTCTACATTGTATACATATATACTAACCATATATGTAATTATATATTATATATATATTATATATATTATATTTTATATTATATATATTATATTTTATATTATATATATTATACATATATATATATTATATTATATATGTTATACACATATATATATATATTATACATATATATATATATATTATACATATATATATATATATATATTATATATTAAAAATTGTACATTTCAAAGTTTGCGATCATGAAAATCCCAGGACTCCTGTGCTTCTTCAGCGATTTCATCTTCGGGAAGTTCCACCCGCCCCTGCATCTGGCGGATCACCGTGGGTCACCATGGTTGTTTCAATACTAAAATGATATAATGAATGGATGATTTGGGGGTGCCACCATTCTAGGAAACCTCCATATATATATGTAAATAGATATATCTATATCTATATATATATATATGTAATATATCATTATATATCTATATGATATATGCATGTCTATTCATATCCAGGTACATGATATGGAATGCTAGTATCATTGAATATTGTTATTGTCTAATCCGGCAGACCCAATATAATAAACCATCCACAACAGAGGTTTATTATTGGGTATATAACCCTATTGGGATGATGTAAAATTACCCCCAGTCATGGTTGGTGAATGGGATGGCTTATTGGGTCTACCCCAACCCTGTTTTCGCCTTTACATGGGAGAATCATCGAGCTAAATTGGGGTTTCCTAATGGCTGGGGGTACCCAAAAATGGATGGTTTATAATGGAAACCCCTATTAAAATGGATGATTTGGGGGTACCCCTATTTTAGGAAACCACCAAATAGTGAACTAAATGATGGTTTTCAATTGTTACGTTTGATTACCAAAGGCACACTTTCGAAAGTGAACAGGAAGGATTTTGCGGGTATGAACCATGGAAGCCAGGTTCCCGTCATCTCTTGGGATTTACGAATATCATCGAATATCTATGTTCATTTCTATTGGTTCCGCTATGGATATGTCCTTTGATCATATCATATTCCTACACAGGTTCTTAGTTTTGCTGGTTGTATTCGATGATTGTGATAGTCCCATCCGTCAAAATTCAATACCCCCATCATCGCTCCCAAAAATGAAAAGGGCCACTAAAGCTGGGTCATGGTGCCTTGGTGTCTATATCATGGGGAAGGGATATTATCTTGACATACTTTACCCTCTGGTAAACTAACATAGCTATGGAAATCACAACGCTCAATAGGTAAATCATGCATAAATAGGTCATGCTCATTCATTTTCCATGTTTCTTTTGTAGTTTACTGGAGGGTAAATCCCATGATATCCTATTATACTCCCATGAACATCCAATGAAATCCCCCCAAAAAAACCTAGCTCTTCTCAACCATTGGTTTTCGACCATCCATGTTCTGACGGTTGAGCCCCCCCCACTGGAAAAACATGCTCTTAGTGGCTTGCATGAAACCGCAGTGGCCAGTTCCCCGCTGCGAATCCCACCGTAAAGGGAAATCCCCTGTAGCCTCTGGTAAACTAACAGTTTGCTATTGAAAATGGTGATTTATAGTGGATTTTCCGATTTTCCCATTAAAAAATGGGATTTTCCATAGTGATGTTAGTTCACCAGAGGGTAAATGTATGAATAGAGGTTTTGAGTGGGAAATCATCTATAGAGTAAATGTGGAATTGTCCATTGCCATGGTTGATTACCAGAGGGTAATGCTTAACTTCCCGTACAACCCCGAATATATTGATGGTCATTATCCCCATGAAATATCCCCATGACATATCCACATGAAATCCCAATGTTGAATGCTTTCATTGACTGATTATATCATTTAAAACAAGTCCCTACTAAAATAGTGATACTTTACCTTCTATCTTCTTCGGATGACTATATATGACTATGATATTCATACATAGACTACCAGGACTACCAACCACCAACCACATGTTTGGAGCCACAAACCAATGATAACCAGTTCCA
Organism: Symbiodinium sp. clade C Y103; assembly: GCA_003297045.1. NCBI lineage: Eukaryota > Dinophyceae > Suessiales > Symbiodiniaceae > Cladocopium > Cladocopium sp. clade C. Next base: position 340,057 of record BGPT01000016.1, read on the forward strand.
CCAAGCCCCAAGTGGTGCCTCTAGAAGCACACCATGAACCAGCTCTGCGACTGACCAAGGGAAGTCCTCACGCTGGTTTGAAACATCAAACACACGTGGTAATATCATGGAGACATCATGGGAAATAGGACATCATTATATAACCTGGAGATCACCTGGACCAGTGGATAGCATATAACCACCTGAATTTTTGTTTCTTGGAACATCATCCCCGAGCAGGTGGAAAAAATCATCCACATAACATGTTAAATGGGGATCATCATCCGAAACACTGCGGATTCTTCCAGCATACGAAACGTCCAGCCAAGTACCAAGAAGCCACTGATCAAACGGTGTTGACCCACTATGCTGGTAGCTGGACTTGCTGATTCAGGCAATATCAGCTTCATGTCATTGTCAATCCTAGATCGTCCTTTTACCATGGTTGATAAATGGGTGACCTTGCCCCGAAAGGTGATGAGGTCTAACACCACCAGGGCAGAAAACCATGACAACATATACAAACTGGTGCCCCCCAGTCATGTCTGTTGGTCTATAAATCCCATGAACTAGTTCGATATATCCACCATTGTCCAAAGCCTAGTTATGTGATGTAGATATAAGTTGGTATAGTTGGTTTAGAACCCCCAGGAGCTAATTCCTGACATCCCCCAACATCCATAAACCCAAACGCACCAAGTGATCTTTCCATAGCGAGAATATGTAGACCGTGTTGCCCCACCTTGAAGCTATCGATTCCCCGGTGAAAAAAAATAATGTCAGTGGAGGGAATTTGTAGATACTTACAGACGTTTAGCAACACATGTGTCTTTGAAAAGCCGGAAATTCACAGAGTTTCATATAGAAAGGGACACGTTATGTCGAGGAAAATCATGGAAAACATTGCGTTTGTTGATAAACAACATGTCAGCAACAATGTTTTCCTATGTTTTCCTATCGATTTTGAACCAATCCATCGACATGCCTTGCTGAGCCCAGCGACCAGCCTCCTGCCCCATCGCCAGTGCCAGTTGCTCCAAGTAATCCTGACCGCAACAACCATGAGTTACTCCAAGTGGGTCTGAAAATGGGGACTTTACCCATGATAAATGGCAGTTTTCGTGGGGGCAATGAGGTTCCAAGTGAAGGTTTGTTGTTTTCTCATAGTGGTTATGATTCTGCTTCTTTTTTCTTCAGAGCAGCAAATGCCATGGTTATTTAGGGAAAAGGATGGTAGAACATACAACTTGGTGGCACCCTATTCTCGGACAAACCCACCTCTTATCATCAATTTTCATTTTTTGTGAGAATTCAACACTTTAAGAATGATAGCAGTAGAACCACAAATAGCAAAGACCATGTTTGGCGATGTTGGAGGGTTTCCAACCTCTGACGCATGTGCTGTACCTGCACCAACATGTAGCTATGTTACCTACATAGCTCAGCTAAAGGGGTGGAACAGCGATGAGAACACCCTAGCCATCCACAGCCGATGCCATGGTAGCCATCCGAGGCCACTGACTAAAAGTCAGTTCAAACCATGGGATTTCACCTGATTCTCCCCACTTCCTGGGCCACTTCCTCTTGAAATCCACTGATGTAGAGATACCCAGGCAGTCCCAGGCAGTCCCAGGCACAATTGAGCCGAGATACCTGAATGTAGATGGACAAGTCCTTGGAGAAATTACATCAGATTCTGAGAAGATGACCATGTCTCACCCCCCTTGGGAGACCAGAAAAAAGAACACACTTAAGCGCTTTGCCCAGAAATCCAAGGACGCTTCTCATGCAGAATCCTGTGTTTTTTGTTAGGTGTCACGCGGTACAGCATGAGCCCAAGTATCAATTGGTGAAAAAAAATATTATCAATCGTTGGCCTAGTTATTCTGACCATCACTTCTTCTCTCAGCAAGCTGGACAAATAAAACACCACCATTCCAGTTGCTAGAGGTAATGCTTCACATCTTCATGCCTTTAACATCTTTAACATACTACGTGAATTTACATCATCCAATATAGCACCCAGAATGCCGAAAATATGATAAGCTCAGTAAGCTCATTCGAACACTCGAGCTTTCAAGAGAATAATCTTGCAAATCTTGCAAACAAGGCTGGAAATGGGGGGCACTTCAACCTCTGCAATCCTTTCCCCATTGGCCTCCTGCTAAGCTGACAGAAATCATGGAAAATCCACCAGCGAAATGTGAATCATTTTCGGGAAAACCATGACTTGGATTTTCTTAAGGAAACTTTGAAAAAAAAACAATAGATTCCCCAGGTAGCAGATATCCCATTCGGAAAACAAACAAATCATCCTCGGCAAATCCGGCTTCATACTCGATTTTCCTATACTTCAAACCTCCATTTACAGTGGATTGTCCCTGTGTTTTACTACAGTTTTCCCATTCAAACTTCGATTTAGTAAATGATGTTCCCTTTAGAATCTCCATTTATGGATGATTTTCCAATACGTTTGCTGGAGGCTACTTCCAGCAGTCATCAAACCTCTGTCCCAGGAGCTGCTCGCGCGCGATTCAACCAGGACCACCAACTGGGAAATAGCCCAGCTAGGCCAAAGCGCTCCTGGTTGAAGGCCGCTTTTGGATGAACCAATCCCATCCCATAAACATAGAAAACGCATCAAAAGGCAATGCAAATCCATGGTTGTTTCCCGAAAGGATCCACATTTCTGGTTGAATTTCCGTATCTTATGTTAGTTTTCAGAAGGCTATTCCCACTGGATTTTCCAAATGATGGGTGAACAAGCTTTTTATTCGCGCGCTGAAAGTGTAGTGCGCTACATGCATAGCAAAAATATTGCCTTGTCACTTAGTTGGTGGGTCCCTTCCCTTTTAGCTGATATTAATCATATATCTATGTACATATATCTATCGTGTCACCGTTATATCCCATGATTGTCAAACATGTTGTAAAGTCATCCTGAAGTTGATAGAATATGGGATTTTCAAACATATTCCCATTGCAGTGAGGAATTTTAGTTGGGATTCCATATGCTATCTACTCCAGGATGTCTATAGTCTATATTTATATATTAGGCTGAATTATAATCATTCAATATCATTCATTAACCTGAAAATGGGTGAAATAAGGCCATTTGGGGATGATTCCCCTTGCTAACCATCATTCCAGTGACGTCACAGCGAGGACATTATAATCCATACTGTGGGGAACAACTGGGCCTTGTGTACCACCGACACCATCGGTCTTCCGTCTTCCGGCAAGTTGCGTAGAGCTCTGCACTGAGCGCAGCCTTCACGGGGTCGTGGAGCTTTTCCCGTAGGGCCTTGAACCAACCAAACATTGGTGAACCAACTGAAACGTGGATTTGAATATGACCGGGTTTAAATCTGTGAATCAATGGGTTGGCTTGAGGGAACAGTCTTTAGCAAACTGTGCCTTTACCACGAACTCGCAATAGGTGGTAAATACCTCATGCCTTGTGTTGACTCATCTAGAATGTGGTTCTAGACATGAAACCTCCATTGATGACCGTTTCTAAGAGGAAACTGTTCCTCTAATCTAACTTGAATTCTATATGGCAGAGCAGTCCATTCCTACATTTGTATCCTCCAGTTTCCACTGGAAACTCTTGGTAGCTCCTTTGCTCCTCCTTTAATACGGAATATGTTTCTACCCCAGCATGGCTTGGTTGTATAAGCAATTGTGTGGATTGAAACTTAAAATTGATTGTATAACCAATTTTGTATGGTTTATGGTAGACATATCGGGGCCCCAAACGATAGCTAAGTTGGCGTATAGCTAACTAGGTTAACAATTTCTTGTGGTATATATCGAACATTATCAAGCTAGTTAGCTGGGGTTGATAAACCAACTCAAACATACCTGCAGGGCACCCTCTTGTACCATAGCCTCTGTTTGCTTAGATTTGAACCCGATCAACCGATCATCCGCCGAGTGACGTTTTCACTGAGGTTCAACATGAAGTTTCCCTCATCCATGTCGACTTCCACGCGAAAGACCGTGCTGCCATTCATCTGGCGGATTCTGAATCCCCCCAATTAACATGACGACCCTGCCGCGACTTGGGGGTTGGTAGACTACCTACCTCTAAAAATAGACTCTATCGTTGCTAGGTTGATGTTAGAATTGTCCGAATCGAACCTGTACATGTGTATCTAGATGAATGCATTTAAATGGACCTCACTCGACACCCATTCACCATCTATGTCTGAACAACATCGGGGCCTGAAAGGAACATCAAGAGAAGCGAACTGAACAAAAAAAAATGGGGTTGCAAGCCAGTCAGACTATAGACCGGCCAAGAATGAGTGCTCATCCCATCCTGGATCCCGACCCATCAAGTTCTACACCTGAAAATTGCGCAATGATGGGATGCAAAAACCTTGACTCCCCACGTTGATGTCCCAAGAGTGTTTGAAGGGTCAGCAAAATGATCCAACCATCAATCAGTAAATCCATCCATGCAATCAATCAATCAATCAACTAACCAACCAACCAACCAACCTATCCATCCATGCAATCTATATGGAGGTTTCCTACAATGATGGCACCCCCACATCATCTGACCGTGACTTAGTATTAAAACCTATGGTGACTTGGGTCCCCCATTTTAAGACACCCCTGGCTACATAGATACTGTATATATATTATATTATAATATGATGCATCCCTCCCCTATGATATAACTTTAATATAGATATTTCGCCACTTGAAAAACATGCGCCTTGTCTGGCAGGCGCCGCACAGAGCACACAGCGAAGCGCGGCTCTGCGAGAAGGTGATTGGGATGCACGTCCTGCTGGTGGCTATGCTGAGTTTCTGGGCAGACAACAACTAGGAATGGCACACTTGCGCAATAATATGCAATAACCATGTAATAAGGGGCGTAAAACAATAATAAACAACCCATTTGGGAATGGTTTATACGAGCTATTTATGGTGAAATTGGGGATGGTTTATTATTCTCTTACCAACATTATATGTATATACATATATATAATCATATATACACACAATATTTTTACATATAACCATGTATAACAATGTATAACCTATATCAAAATGTTAAGTATAATCTCCATATCAGTTGGGTAAACCCAATGCCATAAACCATCCCCGAATCATCATCATTTTCATGGGTCGCTTTTCGAACCATCCCCAAATGGGACGTAATTATGATTGGGCTGCCGCATCGCTGGATGTTCTAACATAATCGCTACAATGTGAGGCCCCCGTTCGATAGCTAAGTTGGTGAACATAACTCCAATTTCACTATGGTTTATGATACGCAAATAACTATACTTAATGGGGTTTATAAACCAACTTATAACTAGGACTCACTGAACAAAGGATCCTTTCTAATAGTAGGGCCTAGGCATCCAACTATAATCACCTATGATCCTATTATATCCTATTATATCCTATTTAACTATGGCCAGTGAAACTAGCCCGATATTTCTACCTTTCCAACACAGTTGCTGGAGTCAGTTGTGTTTACTACCTTGTCGGGTATCTTGGCATACACACTTTGGCCCAGCTGCCGTATTTATGCATTATATATATACCGCTCTGAGGCATCATTGCAGTATGGGACGAGGTGGAAGAGACTCTAGGATACAGCTGCTAGGAGAAAACTTGTTCAAACTTATAAAAACAGGGGTGGGTCATCAAGAGATTCTAAAGGAGTACAACAGCATGTAAACACCTGCTCATCACATTATTGGTTTCCCAAACAGGAAAACCTGTGGATGCGAGAAGCATCATGATCCATTCAGCAAGTGCAAAATCAAACGAATCAAACAGCTGAAATGTTTTTCAGTTGTCGAAACTCCAAGGATCATCAATCCAAAAACAGAAATCATCCAACAGAAATTCGAAAAAACATAGATATTAAGGCATAGGACTTCCCCCACCAAACACACACACACATTTGTTCAGGATTCCATCAATGGGGGTAACATGCGGAAAACCCCAAATCATCCATTTGGAGGTTTCCTAAAATAGGGGTACCCCCAAATCATCCATTTTTGTTTGGGATTTTCCATGATAAACCATCCATTTTTGGGTACCCCCATTTTAGGAAACCTCCATTTATAGATGGATTTTCCATAAACCATCCAGCATCATCCAGCTATTGGGGTACCCCCACTACGGAAACAGGCCTCGTTTCGCGCCACGTGTTTGCATCGTCCGTCTCGTTGGAGGTCATAAACCTGGGAAATTCATTGTGTGGCAGTGCGGTAAAGCATCTTACCTATGGTGGTGACCCGGTGAACGCCCTTTAGCAGTTCTTTTTTAATGGTTAGAGATGGGGTTATATATATATATATATACCTATATATCATTCCATAGCTGAGGTTATAGTTGACTTACAACTGGTAAAGGGCCATAACTGTAGGGAACTGGGACGTTTTAAAATAGCGGTAAATCAGTGAATCATCACTTTTATCAACTACAATGGGCGATCTAAACCAAAGCGAACTGTTAGATAGCACAATAATTGCGTTTGCTGAAGAATTAGCACTTTGCAACAGCTTTCTAGCTTCGATCATGTTTTGAAAAGCCAACAGAAATCGTTGCTAAGCAACCCATTCTATCCCTTGCTTCACCCATTCTATGGATTCGACAGGTAAACCACTATTTTTTGTTCTCAGCTACATACACATTCTTGGTGGTTATGATTTTCAGATTTTAGTTGATATTTCTCTCCCTCTCATAAACACCCCCAAACACCCCCAAAAAACCTAGTGGGAAATTCTTGGGATCGCCAATTTGGGTTCCTTTTGGAGGTGCGAAGATTCTGGAGGGAGAATGTTATTACTATGAATTGCCCATATAATTCATATACAGTACAATTCATAATTCTTCTATATTTGCCTACATACATGGGCTTGTAGGGGTACATAGGTATAGGTCTGCATACCATACGTGAATGAGCTGGCTATGGGCATCTAAGTGGTAGAGCGATAGTTTCCGCACATCATTGGGCAACACACAAATGTACTGACACCAAACCATAGTGGGAACCCAAGAGATCAACAGTCTATATACAAGTATTGTAAAGAGTCAGACTGTCAGAACCACATCCTTCCGAAGCAACTCTTCCAAATTCAATCCTTTAGTGGACATCCTACTCTGCAATGTTCCCAATATCGTTGACACCTGTGGCAAGAGATCCGCACCATCCAGGTCAATGTGGATGCAATGAGTGCAAAACATGTATATTAAAGACCCTCTAAACATACCCCAAGGCCAACACTCCCATGCGCTTTATGAATGAGATGGTTTCCAACGTTTACCCACAAAATTACCCAAATGTAGGTAAATGAAAGAAACACGTATCATACATGGAATGTATAGAGTTTGATCATGGCATCTTTACCTAACTTCCAAGTGCACAGCGGTAACCCTCACCTATGTCTCAGCCGTGTTGGTGATATTTCCGGGCGGGTCAAATCCCATTTCTTGCCAGCAAAATCCCCGCAACAATTTAGCAACAAGCCATGTCTGGGATGACTTTCTTCAAAATCACCATCTCTTGGGCGTCAGAAATGAAAACTGCCATTGGGGGACGGTCCTAAATTGACAGCTCACGGACTTCCCTCATAGCCATATGAGTCTGAAAATAGAGTTACTTGACACCCACATATCATTGTGTTGTTTGTATACCCAGATGCTCCATGTATGGAATATTTACCTACATTTACCCCAAGAGTAGCCTAAATGTAGGTAAATATTCACTACATGGAGTATATGGGATATATAATCCCAGTACAGTATATCGTAATATCCCCCATTGCCGTGTGTATTCTACTCTACCTCATTTCCCCACAAGGTGGTTGCCCCATACTAGCTAAGTTATCTAAGTTGGTATATAACTAACGGTAGATACATCTATACCGTCAATGGGCTATACCTACTGATTATTTAACATAACTATGAAAAAACACAATCCTTGATAGGTAAAGAAAGGTAAATCATCCATACATGGACCATTTTCCATAGCTATGCAAAATTAACAGAGGATAAACCAACTGGGGAGGGCACCACCTTCCAGCAATACGTATGGCCCCCCTCCGCGATCTGCCCAAGCTGGCAACTCTGAAGGCACAGTTCGGCGGATGCGGTTGGTAGTCGAAGGCTGTCTGCATTACGCCTACGCCATGGAGAAACATAAAAGTTGAAGGGTGGACATGTGGGGGGGACATGTTCAACAAAATGAAAATAAGATAAGATCACCGATTCTTGAATAATTCTTCCTGAAATAACCTAATATTCCCAAGTACATCTCACGAATACTCTTCCTATCCATATTTCAGGCTTGCTGCAAGAACCTCAGATACGGAGCTCTTCAAACTAGGTAACTCCCATGAAATTCGCAATGTTTATTCATTGAATACCTATGAAATCCATTGAAATCCCATGAAATCGATCATGTTTTCCATATCAACCTGACCCATTTCCTCTGTTTCAAAGTGGCTTTAAAGCACCTCCATGGGAGACCAGCAGGACGTTCAGATCGCGACCCCAGGTATCCTGGAGGGAACCCAACCTGAGCGAATCGGAATCCCATGTCATCCCGAGGACGGCCATCCTGGTTGATTCTTGTAGGATTTGATGGGATAATGTTGGATTATATACTGGGATTATACAAGGATTACATTGGATTATATTGGATTATGTGGGATTCTATGGGATTATATGGGATTATAGCATGATCAACCAACTATTTGTTTTTGTTGACCAACCATTCTATGTTTAAACCAAGTAACAGTACTAATCAAGCATTAAGGGATACCCTCTGGCTATTTGACATAGCCATGGAGGCCATGGCCGACTTACAAATGCTTTTTGATTATTATATATACTATATAGTACCTATGAACCTATAAGTTGATTTTCCATAGCTACGTTGAATTACCTAAGACTAATTATATGCTTTGGACGTCAGTGACCACAAAAGGAACCCATTGTCGATATCATCTGGATACAAAAACCTACACAGGTTATTGCTGACTGTCCAATCTTCAAAAAGAGAGCAAAATATAAACCAGAACTTTTAGTCGCCAACGGACATAGCTCCTCTGTTCGCTATGACCCTATCAAGCAATGAATGTACATCCCATGACTATCATTGGATAATGATCAAAAAGATTGCCAGTTTTCTTGGTTAGGCTTGATGTGGGATATTTCTACCAATATACTGTAGACGATTGTTGAAAAAAAAATCTACCCATGGCCAAAGCATTTCATGTTTCCAGCTGCCCCAAAGATAGACTAGTCAGTTTGGCAATCCCTTCCGTCAAAAAGACGCCCTCCCAGAACCACCGTGGAAAACCATGGATCTCTCATATCTCTTAATTTTGCATTTCTTTTGAGGTGGCTCAATTGAAAGAAGGATGGGATAAAATACAATACAATATGGATCAGGCCAAACGAGAGTAAAATCATGTGGCAAAACTCAATTCGCCTCTCGTTGGCTCCCCCTGTGTCTTTTCAGAGAGATGGGTATAGTAACATCCAAAAAAGACAACAAAGATCAACAAGGTAATCTATCACTATTCTACTGGGATTTTACATTTCTACCTTTTTTGTTGGTTTCTGTAGCTCCCATAGCTCTTCTCAGAGTTCCCTCCGCTTTTCAAGGCGCCATTTCTTCAACCGCACGCTTCGACGCTGAAAGGAACTCTCAGTTTCCTGAGGAATTGGCCAACATAGTACAAGCTGCGGCCCCCTATAAGTTGGTTTATACCCCCATCTAACTATAGTTATATTCCCCTTGTAGCCGTTTTTGGGAGCCCACATTGCTTTTTTGTTTAGTCTTTTAATGATGTTTTAAATAAGCAGCTAATCATGAACTGGATTTGTTTGACCCAATGTGGATGGACCGACTTGGCGACAGCCAACAAGCTCATCATGCGCCACCCCAGGCCCGTCAATTGGAAGTTCAGGCTAAAAGACAACTGACTACTGCTCCAGACATGTGGTAGCAATGAATCTTTAACGCCAAATCCTCAGTTCTTGAAGGTCAATACCTTTGAACCATTTTGAACCATAGCTTACACGGCTTACACGGGGACAAGTGGCTAGCTAGGCATCTTCAGGGGTAGGCATATTGATAAAAGGTTTGATGCTTGGAGGATCTAAATGGTTGGTACGATTTGTTGAGGGGCCAATGCCCTCAGATCTATACCTCCCCTGCAAATCGCAAAAGCTGAAAAAAACTCAACAAAAATTAAACGCCAGAACCACCACCATTCTCCAAAAATTACTGCATACAATAGTGTCTGTATATCTATCCATACATATGTATATATGTAATAATGTACCATATGTAACTTAACTATTATTTCCTTTGCTCTGTTGAACTGTCCAAATAGTTTTTGTGTAGAACACCCGGGACACCCCAACGCACATGCATCACGCCCAAATATGCCGTGCATCCTCTGGATGCGGCCCGTGATGCCACCATTTTCCAGCATTCACGCGATGTTTTTCACAATAGGCTTCCTGGTGGGAACTTCACTCGGAGAAGACTGACCCATCAGAAAACAATACCCATGTTATGTTGGTGTTTTAAAGTCAAATATGTCCCCAAACTTTCAAGGTTCATCAATCCAAATTGGATAATCTAAAACTAAAACTTCCGATTTGTGGGTCTATCTATATCCATGTGTTCATTCGTATCATGCCCGTGCATGTGGGATGGTACTGATCAATTCAACGAACAAAATTGTTGTTCTGGATGGGTGCTTAAGGAGTGGTTGATAAAAATGGGTTTGCCCCGAAAGTGGTGCTAACCCAGCACATGGCCAGCTCAATCGGGAAAATGATGCTAACCCCCCCAAAAAAATACCACACACCGGCAAGTCTTTCAAGTAAATCCATAAGTCCAGTTGTCTGTAACCCTGTCTACGTGGAATTGCACATGATTTGGAAAATGGAAAACAATTTTTGTTGGGCAGTTCAATCCTATGGTGTCTGGTTTTTGAAAAACAAATGCAAACCCAACAAAAGGATTACTCGATGGATTTCGATTCCAACATTTGGTCATGGAAAACAAAACGTATCAAGAGATGCATTGGGCGCAAACCTTTTCAACCCCCATTGCGCTCAAGGATCCACGTCTTTCCAATCGAACAAACCTTAGTTGGCGAACCGAAACGGCCGGAATAAATGTGTGTTTTCATGGCAATTGAACAAAAATCCTTTGGAAACATGTTCGCACAGATCCAATACAATGTTTGTTTTTTGGGTGTCGTTGGTTCCCGGATCCTTTTTTTGATGTCCAGGATACAGGGATTGATGTGGAATGTCCTATCCAAACAAATTCCCCCTCTGGCTTAAATTCCCCACCAATGCCCACAGGAACGTGTTGTCAACAAGGGTATCATCCTCAAGTAAGGATGTAATAATCCAATACACGGTGGAACCCGAAAACAAATCGGTGTACCATATTTTTTCCTTTGAAAAATGACATAGATGGAACAGAGTTTGTTGGGATAAACGGATTCTCGCAGTTTTTTGGTGAGCAAAACAACGGTCCTTGATGCATCCAAACCACTGAATTCAGGGGATCGAGACAATTCCTGCAAATCCATGAAGTCAGTTGTTGGGAAAGTGCTGGGGAATTCGCCAATTCATGATTTGTGCTGCATTTAAGAATGGGAACCAGTTGGCCAATGATGCGGCAATCATTTTCGAAATGTCTTGAAATTTGGTGAATTTTGGTGATTTGTTTGCACGGTTAAGGGGGCAGAAAATCATCCACTCGGAAAACATTCCAAACATTGCATGTGAAATGTGAAGATAAATAGAGGGAGATAGATGGATGGATGGATGGATAGATGGGTGGATGGATGGTTAAATGGATAGAGAGATAGGCAGAAAGAAGGATACATATATAGATAGAAATAAATGAAAATAAATAATTAGACAAATATGATTAGAAAAAAAACAAAAAATAGATAGAAATAGAAAGACATAGGGAACACATAAAAAAACTGTGGAAATAGATAGAAATAAAAAGATAATAAGAAAAAATGATGCTGTGAATGAAAATAAAATTAGATAGAAAGAAATGGATCGAAATAGCGAGGGGAAATAGAAATAGATAGGGAAAAACAAACAATAGATACCGTAAATAAAAATAGAAAGAAACAAATACATAGAAATAGCGAGGTAAAGACAGACATTGACATGGATAGAAAAAATAGACAAAATAGATTGAAATCTATAGAAACAGATAGGAACAGATGAAGCTAGATAAAAAGGAATACAAATGAAAAGAACAAGAAAGAAATAGAAACACATAGGTAGACAAACCATAAGCATATAGTAAAAGAAAGAAGCCATAGATAGATAGATGGATGGATGGATGGATGGATGGATAGATGCATAGATGGGAAGATGGATAGATTAATAGATAGATAGATAGATAGATAGATAGATAGATACATAGATAGATAGATAGATGGATAGATAGATAGATAAATAGATAGATAGATAGATGGAAAGATAGATAGACAAACAAATAGATAGATAGATCGATGGGTGGATGGATGGATAGATCAGATATAGATCATATATTTGGTGAGAAAAAACAACCATAAACAACCTAAACAAGCGGACTGGCTTACCAACTGAATTTTGAAGCATGCTGAAACAAACACTTGGCACCCAAAGTGGCTCAACCTCCAAGCTGTGTGATGCCGGGGGTTTGTTTGTAGTTCACTGCTCCTTCTCAAGTTCCGCATGTGAACAAACTTCTTCTTTGCCTCTGGGGTATTTTGGAAGGGGCATGTTTCGCATCCAGCCCACCCCTCCTCCACTGTGGAACCGCGGTTGCCGCGTCCCACATGTGAATGCACGAACGTCTGTTCTGCGCACAGCGGGTGCACCTCAGCAAGGTTGCATGTGGCGCCGTTTCCGTGAAAAAGCTGAAGCGAAACCTATGATTGGCCTTGTATCACGCCCGTTGTCCCTAGCAATCCAATCCCGTTGAGTCAATCTCATTTGGGGTTCCAATCACATCCTCGCCGTGCTTTGAGTGGCCTTGCGGAGCCGCCCGCAGGAGATGATTGGATCGGTGCATAGTCAAGTTTACACCGCATCAGCTCAGTTGCAAAACTCGCACGCCTTGCGACACTGTGGCTCAGTCACGACGGTCTTTGTAAAAGTTGCTATTATACTTGTGTTGGGCACGGCAAATGGTACAGGTCTCTGCTGCAACAGGATGGCAGACCGGTGTGATGAGGGTAAACTCCTTGCTTGCATCATGACAGAAATAAGGACTGCACAAGATAGTGTCCTTTTCCAACAAACTGTGGCTCTTGTCAATACCAACCTCAAAATCACAGATGCATTAGGTGCCAGTCGGCAACTATACCAATCCCTACTGAATCACATAACCACCCTTTGAATCCCTTGTTTTGTATTGAACCTCTTTATTTGTGGGTTTCATTTGTTCGGATAGTTTATTGTCAGGGCCAATCTCACATACTCTGCATTCATGGCAAACAATCTGGCAGCAATGTATTCCCAATAGTTAGGTGGATGGGATTCACTACCTTGCGAATGGAGAGCTACCTCTCCTAAGGTTTTCCCCCGGAAAGAGTGGTCATGTTCAAAGTAGACGATCCAAGTTCAGGGGTACCTATGTTTGACTCATACCCATCTGTGCCATGATCGAAACATGGTCTATAGTCTATATGGAGTATGGTGTCATCCATCCCCCACTCAAAATCGTTATAATTGGTGTGTAATTCATGTAAATTTAGACTGGTATTTACGGATTGATGACTATCCCATATATAAATATCCAATATATAAACATATATATATATATATTATGATATGTTATGATCCTACTATAAAATCCTACTTAAGAGAATCAAAAGCAACCTCTGTAGCCTCCAGTGGTCCAACTCTATCGATGTATCCTGGGGATGATGTGGGGGCTCCTTCCCATTGATTTGGGACAGCATACATCCTTTGACCTCAAAAAAAACAAACCATGGCAACTGGAATTTCCCCCATGTTCAACAGCTACATCTGGTAAAATTCATGCAAAGTTATCCAAGAGTCATAGTTTTCACTTAATCATGGTAAATTCTTCACAGGGCGGGTGAAAACTCCATGGATCTCCGTAGCGTCCCTTTCCACCGGTCAAAGCCAGCAACTTGAGCACAGGGGTACCATATCAGCTGAAACCTCTTCCACACGATGCGAAATCGCAAATTTGCAGATGATTCATGCTGATTCTCTGTTTTGCCATCAAGACTTGAATTTTTCATTGCCATCTTTGATATACTGTATTGGGTGATTTCTATAGCTTGTGATCACGAAAAATCAACCAACAGCGGGTTAGCAGTGCCAAGGTTAGGTCCCAGGCTAGACTATCATGTGGTTGGGAAACTCCATTCGTAGCTCCAACTGGCTCCCCATTCCAAAACGGGATTCTGAATACCCAATTCCGTTCACCGCTCCAAACCATCATTCGAACCCTTTAAAGGGACCGTCTGCACCGGAAACCCATGGTTTTTTGCAGATGAAATTCTGGGTCTAAGCTATCCACCAGCGTGGGCAGCTTGTGGCTGCCTGGGGTCGGCTGGGCCCAGCACCAAGCTAGGGGATTTGCCTGATGGGGGGATGTCATCTTAAATCGGAAAATCATGGTTCACCATCGGGTTGCTTAGCGGTCCCCTATTTTTGGACAAAGTATGACAAAGCCATTTTTAGTGGGATGCTTAGCTTCAAGGGAAAAAAACATGGAGGAAACGGAAGTCTGTAGACATCAGTGATCAATCTCAAAAGCAAAGATGGCACGTGAACAAGTGTTTGAATGCAAGTCAATGAATGAAAAGCGCCATTTGAACCTGTCAATCACGTCAGCGAATTTGCATGAAAAACAGGCAGGCGTGCATTGTTACAACATGTTTTTCCTATTGGCGGATGCCACTAGTGCAAACAACAAGTACAAGCATTGCAATCATGACTATCCCCATGCACTGCCCAAACAGAAAAAAATAAAAGAAACAACTACCCTCTGGTAATTTAACATAGCAATTGAACATGGCCATTTATATAGTGGATTTTCCCATTAACGGTGATTTTCCATAGCTATGTTAGTTTACCAGAGGGTACATCACTAGTTGGTTTGGACCTATCTTTCGTGGTACATTCACCTATACAATTTTGTTGCTCAAAACTCCGGAAAAAAAACGCGCGCACTGAATGCTGGCCACCTTCGGTATCGCCACCGTCCAGCAGCTCCTGGAGATTGATTCCAAGGGATCATGAAGCGTTGACACCAATGGGTATCAAAAAAAGATATGGATGGGATATGATGGTATATCGACACATGGTAAGTACAGATCCGGAAATCACACATCATTAAATGCAGCTGGGTATGGAAAAAAGTGTTCCACCATTTGGAACCATTTACAACTATCTAATACTATCTATACATATCCATATCTAGAAGGAAGAGAATCAGCTGAGGCTGGCTTTCCTGAGGGATGACCTTCAAGGCCGTTTGCAGTGCCCTGGTGAAGGGCGAAATCACCGCCAGGTGAATCTCGTGAAACACGCCCGCCTGTGGCGTACGCCGCGTGGTGCAGAACAAATAGGGATGGGTGCAAAAACATACACAAACCACAAATGGCTTGGTCTATGTTGAGTATCAACCATCTAACTGTGTACCTAATTTTGACCCATACCTGACTTGGGTGCCTGAACATTGGCGAAATTCATAGGATTTAAAGCTACTAAGAATGAAAAATGAATGTAACCATCCAATGACACTTCCAAAACATGGTGAATAAAGCATCAAGAAAGGACATGTAGGCATCAAGAATAGGTATCCAATTCATGATGGATAGGACTTTTGTCCAAAACGAGGGGGAATAGAACCAACACTTTTAAGAGATATGAATGGGAGGGGGTGGGGTAGAACCAACAATATGTTATGGGTATGCCTGAACGAGGTGCATTTCAATGGAATGCTGATCAAGTTTTATATTGCTGGGTAAACACATGTCAGCCACGACGTGGCTATGGTAGGCACATGTGGGAAGGATTCAAGGAGTCAACCCTACATGTTACACTTTTACACATTTTCTTGTATTTAAAAAACAAATATTCTGGTGCTGACCTCGTCTTCCAATGCTATCCTGAGCATCCAAATAGGACGAGGTTTGCATAGAGTTGTTCATATTTCCCACAACTACCCTTAATTTAACATAGCTATGAAAAATTACCATTTTCAGTAGGTATATCTATAAGTGGCCATTTTCCATAGCATCATAGCATCTGGCAAAATGACGAGATGGGGCATGTCAGTGCCTCTCTCAGCTTCTCAGCCACGGCAGTGGCTTGTGCCTGCGCAAGGGAAACGGACACCTAGAAATCATCACGTGTTTACCTGGCCATGGGTCACCCTGGTACCCTCCTGTTCACATATAAGTGGTAACTATGGATGTTCATCCCAAAATATGGTAATTAGTGTAGCTTTAAAGTCGCTTCCATGTCTCCACAATATCGTTGCTGTCTATCTGTCCGAAAAAAAAAAAAGAAAAACATGTACCACTTGGCTTGATCTATTGTGCCTTGGAAATGGAGGCGGCCTATGGTTTCAACTCATCTGAACAACATTTCAGTCCTTTGGGGGAAAAAGGAACATGTTTCCTCTCGTTGGGTATGGTCAAGAACCCAAAGAAATAGATGATCTCGGTCTAGTATTGAACATGACCAGAGGAAAATAGAGGAAAGGCTTACTTGGTACCACCTCAGCAGACACTCACTCCTGGCTTTGGTGTACTGCAGTTCTCACGATTCTTTCATGGGACCACTACCGACGAGGCTGTGTCCACAAAGAGTGAGACAGCCCCACCTGAATGCCTTTCCCGTGCAAAGAACCAACCAGTGTTCATTGCTATCCTTGTTGGACAAGATTGGACAAGCCTAGCGGTAATTTCCTTGCTGGTCTCAGCCCCTTGAAAGTAGTGGGTACTTGGGAATTATCTTCGAACATGGGATGGAGAGTAAAACATGTTCAATTTGAAGAGTTCTGCACACCAGAATACATCAAAGCCACCAGCTATATTGATGTGGTTACCACCCTGGCTTTCCAGTGGGGTTATGAAATCACAATCAGACTTGGTAAATTTAGGGGTGATCTCCTTGAAGTGCGACCAAAATGGGAACAAGTTCCTTGCATACTGCACCATTCAGAAAAAACAGAAGCATTCCAGAAGCATCCGTCGTATGTTTAGCAACATTTCCATCCTACATTTTTCCCTCGTTCACAAACAGATTTCATGTGGTTGCGAAACTCCATTCGTAGCTCCAACTGGCTCCCCATTTTTTGTTGGGGAATTAGAATAGCCAACTCGCTCCCAACAGCTCCCTCCTAACCACTTGATTTTTGGCTTTTGCTATTGCTCCCAGCAGCTCGACTTGGAAGTGAAAGCAGTCAAACGGCTCAAACATAGCATCACTAACTCCTAACCACTGGATAGTTTGGTCTAAAATTATATGCCTAAACGCACAGCTTAAAGGGTCGGCATCTTCTGCCCATCCCATTTGCCCACCTCCTTTTCCGGATCATCCCATTGGGATTCATGAACAAACAAACAAACACATGGAACCATCCACCTGCGGCATACGGTAGGTGGTTCCCCCTCAGTAATTCTATATGATTCTTGGTTGATGACCCTCATTATTTATACGAAAAAAAATATTAGTTTGATCTCCCATAAAACCCTAGTTACCCTCTGGTAAACCAACAGAACCATACATAACTATGGAAAATCACCATGTTTAATGGGAAATTCAACTATTTCGATGGCCATTTTCAATAGCTATGTTAAATTACCAGAGGGTAAATAATAAATATAAGTTATAAACCAACTTCGCGGCCTTCAAAAACGGCACCACCTAGGTATCGGTATCGCCCCGTGGATCAGCATTTTTCCCACCGAGAAAAAAACATAAGTGGAGGCGACCCGATTCCGTCAGACCCACATCACAAATTGGCAACTTGATATTCATACTGCTATATATATATATATATATACACGCAAATTGTATGTCCGTTCTACAACCATTTGCCTCGGTGAAGTTGGTGAAATCACCCAATTTTGCCCAGATTGACGGTTTTCGTCCACCAATTTTTGATTCAAAAAACAACATGTCACCCAGTCAACGGTCGATCTCCGCTCCTCCCCTGTCTCGTTGATCTCCGCGTCTTCGCTCACGAGGCTACCTATGCCTGGGCCAAGACTTTGCCGTCGAGGCTATGGTGATTTTGTGAACACAATTTTGGCTGAAAGTATGGCAGAGTATCTAAACATTCTTTCCGGGTCTGAGGGCAAAGATTTCAGAACATCTGCAAATTCTGGTTTATCTCACTATTATGATACCCCCGGATGAACCATAGATGTCCTCAAAAAAACATGCGTGTTGGACATCCTAAGGCCGTGGAATGTGGAATCAATGGATTCAATGACCAGTCCATCTAAAGAACCGCTTGGTTCCCTTATGAATGAAGCATCTAATCTTGGGCATGGAACAAAGAGGTTTTGTAAAACGGGCCCCGCTCAATTGGTGAAGTTTCAAATTTTTCAATGCAATTGTGGGAATAAATGATGATCAAACTATTAGTACAATTATCGTCAACTATTCATTATCAATCAGTAATAAGTATATATATATATATATTAGTATATATTATGTTAATTCTGAACCACAGCCATTTGTCAAGAAGGGTCTTGATTCGGTGAATCTTCTGCCTTGACCTGGCAATTGACCGAATTCATTGCAGATTTTATGAACTATTTCCAGGCTGAGTAACCACAGATCAAACTAGATCTATACCAGGGGAATGGATGGGTCAGCACTGGGACCCATAGAAATAATGTTCAAGGCAGTCGCACTCAGTTGTCAATATGATTACAACACTTGAATTTCCGAACTCTGCTTCATCCACGCACACCGCTTTGCCCAGTATACCCCATGGTTTGTCGCTATTTTCCCTGACAAAATTGCAGTTCAGGGTTGTCTACTTCAGTTCTTATCAAATTGTCACCATTTTCCAACCAAAATTCAAAGTAAATTATGATCGTTTCCCAATGTTCTCTCTTTTCTTGGGGGGCCACCTCCGCAATTTCCCTTCATATTTTCCCATCAACTTGGAAGGTACCGAACCTCTGAACCAACCCGCATCGGGGTGCGCGCCTGCATAGGTGTTGTGTGAACCCATGGCATGGCGCATCACCAACGCCCGCACCACGCCGGGAGGGCGCGAAGAAAAGAAGGCCTGGATCTCGTCTGTGGCCTGGGGCTTCAAGCTGGGGTCACCCAGTGATGTTTGTTGGTTTATATTATCTTTATACGTATATATTAATATATATATATACATATATATATATATATGTTGGAAATTGTTGGAATGGTGATCTGGTACTATATACAAATATACAAGAGTCCCTCAAGAGATCCCGCTAACGCAAAGGGTCCAACTCGTCCAAGTTGAACCCGGTCATGCGGTTGAACTCCGTGGCCACTGCTCTGTCGTTCAGGACCATGGTTTCTCCCTTCCGACTCCGACGTCTAAAGATCCAGTCGCTCCTCGCTCCTACCACTGCTTCTCGTGGTTGTGGCCGGGTTCTTCGGCGTCTTCTGTTGCGGCTGTGGGCCAGAGGAGGACCGCGCACAGGGATGATGCCAGCAGAAGGAGGCCGCAGCCAATGTGGAAGCGAAAGGAGATGTGGAAACCTGGCTCTTCGTCGGCGGGGACAACCTGGGCTGGATGGCTGCGCTTCCTCGGTAGAGGCCTCAGCGGACGGCTTCGCATCTTTGGGCTCCAAAGTGGGCCAGCCTTCACGTCTCAAACTGAATCCGGGCCTTGAGGTGCGCAATTTCGCAGCTGCGAAGCGGTCTCGGATCGATTCTGCCGCCACGTCCGCATTCGTCGGCACTCGCGGCATGTGAGGAACAATCTTGACCAGAAAGACCTTCATGAACTGTCAGGATCAAGGCCCGTCTCTCCGTTTGGAGGGGGCCATCCGGGTGAGAATAGTCGTCTGGAATTGTCAACCAACTGCAAGTATGATCCCTATACCCTTGCATGGAAAAGAACAGGTGGACATATCATGCAACTAGTCCATCCCCTTAGGCCCTAGTATCAAATACCCCTCATGATTGGGCCCCGATCCAATATCAAACCTAGATTTCTGGAGATATATTTAATATTAGGGGGACTGGAACAATAAATATATCATATCCTAGAATCATTGTTTGGACCCATGTATAATGGTGTAAACCTGACGGTGGATGATATCTGCAAACTGGTTAAACAATCTTCAACCCATCCAGACATGGACATATGTCCACCACTAAAACCATATGAAACCAATCGTTAACTTACATATAGAAAATTACATGTTTTGTTGTTTGCTTACTATAAAATGACCTCTTCTAGATATCAAGGTACATTGAACAAAAAGCACTATATAATACACTATTCCTACCAAAAACCTACAACTTATAGCTGGAAAAAAAACAACCCTTTCCGCTAGCGGAGGTATGGAACCTCCTGGTTGATGAAGTCGCTGAAGAGGGACCAACTCTTGTTGCAGCCGCTCAATGTCATGATGCGCTGCCAGAGTCATGACCTGCCGCCGGCGAGTTTCCCAACAGGATGTCTGGTAGCGGCTGGCAGCTTTGGAATACGTCAAAAAATAAGACGTCGGATGACGTCGGAACACGTAGGATTGGAATCACAAAGCTGTAGATTGAAACAGTGATTGTCATTGTTGAGTTAAGAACTATGTTCTATTGGCGGTGAATTTGACTACTGAAGATATTGTTTTCAAGACAACAATGGGTAGATTTGAACCGTCAGGGATTTCAACTACAGTTCAATATAGGGAAATCATAGCTTTGAATTCGCATTTGATTTGACCGCCACTTTCTTTTAAGATTTCACTTCTTGAGTTAAGAACTATAGGTCATTGGCATTTGCTTTGGGTACTCAAATGATGGTGGTTTTACATTGTTTCTGGTAGAATGCGGATGAAAAGTCTCATGACCATACTTGTCCCTCCAGATCTGACCTTGGCCAGACTCACAGGAAAAAACAGTTTGAACAGTGCATGAGGTTGCCAGTTGTTGTGAATGCCCCCACAAATGACCTGCTGATTATAGATACCATGCACAAATTCTATTTCTGGCAAATGGTGGATATGTATATACGTGGGTATACATCCCACTTATGCCAAACAAATAGTTAAAAGTTAAAAGATGTTATAGTACCCATCCAAGCTTTCCCAGACTTTCGTCACGCACATATTTTTCAAGGAAATCAATGAGCGCTGACATTATCCAAACACCCTGAAGCCCTCCCCTGGTCCCGCTGCTCTTGCACGCCTCTGTCATGTTAGAGAAGCGGGTTGACGTCAATATGGTGACATATCCCCCCAAGTTGGCATTGTCTGAAAATCATGGGAAACCCACTTAAATCCACTGGTTGATCATCATCTTCTCTCCTAAAATGGCTGCAAGAGCGGGGTATACCCCATTTCCGAACTAATCCTATCTGTGGTGCCCTTATGAAACTGCAAATCAGCTACCCAGCTAGTTGCCAAACACTAAGGAGATTTAAGGAGGCTGGAATTTGAAAACAAAAAACCTGCCAGTTAACTCTCTTCCAACACATCCTTGGGGGATGTGTGAAGCCTTCGTGGTGATCGTCTCATTGCAAGCCAGACTGCAGTCACACATCGGCCTAGTGGCTCAGCATTTGCCTCTGTGCAACAAGGTCGTGGCCCCCGGTTATGAGCTGGTTTCTCCACCGGATCAACTAGAGTCTTCATGTTCAATCAACCATTAAATCATGAAACCCAAAAAAAAAACAATGTATAGTGTGCCAAAAAAAACATGTATATAGTTAGATGGGTTGATAAGCCTTAAACAAATCCTGTAGATATAGCATGAGCCAACTTAGCAAACTATGGGGCACTCGGCCCCGCTCCAATGGAGGAGCGTTCCAGGTGACAGTCCCATGGTCCCATGGCCCTAACATTTTGGATCTACATCTATCTACTTAGGGATAGCTAGGGTATCCAACTATGCTATCAAACTAGCTATCTATCTATCTATCTAACTATCTATCTAAGTATAAATCCAATCCAACTATCTATCTAACTATCTCCAGTACTTGCTAGTTGTTTGAGATCACCCTATATCCGCTCTTGGTCCCAGTCGTGCGTTTGCTATGTATCCAAATCATTCACTACTTGGAGGATTCATCCCACGAATTTGAACTGGTTAGTACTCTAGTTATAAGTTATAGCATGTTATAGCATGTTATAACCCATTTATACACACATATATATATATATATATACATATATTATATATATATATACATGGGGAGAACCGACAAAAATTGGGACTTACTAGCCAGGGTTACTTACCAGTTATGATCCATGGATGATCCTCCAAGTGGTATAATTGGTTTTGAGGTATATATGTTTTGTACGTCTCAAATGTCAACAGCCAGCTGGAAGTTCCTTTTTTGTTCTTATTGGCTAGCTGCATGCAGTGAATTCGCTCCAAAAAATCGTTGTCGCTCTCATTGTCGTTTGGTCCAACCGTGCAAAGCACAAACAAAATTCCATGGAATTTATAGTATTCATAGGGACCATTTGCAATGATGGTGCCCCTATTTCCATAGCTTCCCTAATATTGATGTTTCTTACTGGAGTAGCGGGAGACTATAGGAATGGGGGTCCCATCATTTGCACTTCCCATTAGATTGAAGGAAACGTTGAAGTGACTGGGATTGACGTAAGCCCCGACAGAAAGAGCCCCGGCTGCGAGAGCTGCAATACACGAAAAAACATTGCGTGATCCAACCTTGCCAGGGAAAACAGTAATGTTTTGTCTGAAACTAGGGTCCCAAAAAGAAACATGAAAAAAGACCGGTGTCAATCACCCTTTTCCCATCAAAATTGCAATCTTGTACGATTTTAGTAGAAATTATCACTCTTGGAGGGATACCCCGCGCATATACCCTAATTATTCAATCATTGTTTATCCTCCGGATGTTGACATTACTTTCAACACTATTCAACACTCGAATTTTATCCAGTGTTCTTCTTTTTTCCAGCTCGGTCCCACTGTGAAGAATTGAATTGGGTACTCAGGGTGCAAAACCCCCATTAACCACCATAAACCCTAGTTACTCAATTATAAACCGACTTAGCTATCGACGGGGACCCACTTTCTAAAAAGTGAGTCAATTCTGTATAGATCTCATGTTTGAGGATAACAAAAATAATTCCACCAAACAACACGCTGATGCCACTGTGGACCAACGGACTGGAACCCCTCAGCTGTTTTGACCTCTGTCATTTCATTGTGCTTTTCATCTTTTGAATGGTGCGTCGCAAAAAATTGGACCCTAATATCTGAAAAGCAAATGGCGATTCATTTTAGCGGATTGACCAACACAAGTTGACCTCAAGTGCTTTTGGGCCGTTAAAATCATGGTTTACATTATTCAAATCAACAATCAGAATCTGGAACTGGATCAGACGTAGCAATTTGGCTTCTCTGAATATCGAGTAACCCCTAAATCCTGGTTTGTAATCATAACAATCTGGTCATTTGAGGGGTAAAGCATGGTAAACCCCAACCTTAAAACACACCCTTATGGCATCATATGGCATCATAAACGATTGGCAACCACCTGGTGAGATCAGAACGGCAATTTTTGGTGGGTTCCAGCCGCTTCAAATGCTTTCCGTTGTTCATTCTTGCAAATGTCCGCAGGCGTCTTCCAATGGCACACATGAAACATCATGAAACCCAATCCTGTCATTCAAAAAAGGTGCAGAAGTGAAACATCAAATTAAGTGGGGTTGGTGGAAATGCCATGTAGATTAGCCACACATGAAACTCAAAAAATCGCCTGGGTCTGAACCCCAAGCCAACATCCATGGCATAGACAGAAACAAGGGGAACATGCCATGGTAACATCCCTCAAAATTCCACCCTCTAGATGTCCATGGCTGTTGTGCTATAACAACCCAAGAAATGATGTGACCACTCTCTATCCATTCTCGGCAACAAAAACGAACAAGGCAAACAAGGGCTGGAAATCAGACCGTCAACCTACGAAACCACATGTTTGTTGGTTATGTGTTTTTTTTTCCCATCCTCTGACCTGAAACACCCCCTAAATGTCCCAAAATATGTGGTTTCATCCCGAACGAAACCATGCTTTCTGCGAGGTGTTTAAGCTGCGGGGGAATGGATTATTTACGGATATTTCATAATGATATTTCCTATTGACTCGCTACTGTGAAAAAGACACTTCTGTACACACCCCGGCCATTGGAAAAAGCTAGAAGAAATCTGCGGATTGACCAGAAAGATTTGGCTCTTTGCCGACCTGATCTTCCATTCTGGAACGAATAGTTGAAGAGGCATGTTTCTGAAAGGGGCACATAAAAAAGCTGTGGGTCTTAGCTGCTACCATATAGAAGTACTATTTTGTTTAACTTTGGCAGGTTTCAGGAGTTGCAAAAACTGAGGAAAACCATAACTCAACGGTCGATTCAGTGTCTGCCATGATGAAAACTGGATCCTATAGGGTTCCCTGATTCATTCCTGTTCCTCGCAATTTGGTTTCTCAGGAAATGTTGTGGACTATCATAGCATGTTGCTCTCAACACCACCGATACAAAGCGGGGAAAACATGGGTAGAGAGGCAAGATGAGACTTCCTTGCTTGTGGCTCCAATGTAGCTGTGACGAAGGGGAGCAACCCCGACCAATGTGGCAGACCGGCAAAGGGGTGGCTGCGCTTACGCCACGACTGCTTCAAGAAGTGTGGCGAGAGCGAGCCCTTCGCGCATCGAATTACACCATGCACCAGCAGTGAGAGAAAACCCTTTCGAGTTCGTGTCTGTACAACAGTAGTTGTATCATAGGTTATATCATGTTATATCTATATATTATTGTATGACCTCACTCACGGCTCACGGACTCCTAAGAAAATCGCTCAAAATATAGGAACTAGAACTAGAACTATTAAACACCACAACAGAATCATACATAGCACGGAATAGTCCATTCCTGATTCTGGGTCAATCTATCAATATTGAGTTTGCAACAACTTTCCCCAACCCTCCATGCAAGTTATGTTGGGAGATGCTTGTGTCTCAAATTTTCTTTGTCTCAAAATAAGGCACCTCTAAAGACAGGGTCATCATCATCTTCCACATTTTTACATATTTTTACCGCATTTTTCGACATTTCGCATTGCCACAACTTGGGGTGTGTACAGACCATTCTCAGACATACCCAAAAGACCGCCTACACTACACCAAGGATAGGGTGTTCGGATGTAGTGTACCTTCGGTTCATCAAACAAGACATCTTTGCCCGGAGATCATGCTTTCCACGTGGACATAGTCTTGACCCATCTTGACCAGACGGGTCAAGTACCCATTACAATGAGCAAGAGCAGCAATGTGCGGCGGTAAGATTCACCTTTTACGGCCTCAGAATTCAATTGAGCAGTGTTCAAAACTCGAAATGTTGTCCCATTATACTGGTTGGCCAATGGGATTTCCCACTCCATGGAGTCATGGAATGCGATAAATTCCCAATCTATCCCCAGTTCTTGAAACAGCTCATTTTTGTCTGGTTGCACGGCACTCTTTGCAGCCTTCCTGCAGGCGCGAGCACGCGCTCATTTTGACCATCGCCTGCAGCAGGTCGAGTTGAAGGTTTCACCATGTTTTCAACCCATTTCTAGCTGGGGTCATCCTCCGATTTCTTGGGATTGAAACCACGAGTAAGGAACTGTAGCATACTATAGCTATAGGACAGTTGTCGATGACATAACCCTACCTCGGAGACTTGTTGAGCTATGAACCAGTGATTGCTGACGTGATCCACGAATCGGTTGAAGATGTTGAAGTGGAGAGTGGAAGTGACATACATTGAGACACCAAGTGGAAGTGGATGTGCCGAAGTGGATGTGCGGAAGTGATTGCAAAAATTGACATGTCTATTCCCAAGAGATTCCCCCCTGTTAAGTTATACTGTATACAAATTGAATGACCCGTGAGGTTCAGATTGAATCATATTGAATCCATTAACATGCATGCACATGGTTGGGCAAACACCCATATTGAAATCCAAAAACATTGGCGGGACAGAATTTTCTTGTGTCTGCGGGTGTATTACATCTTCTGCTGATATCTCTGTCGCATGCACAGCCTTACGACCAACCTTCAATTTTTGTCGGGTTCAAAATCAGGAATCTCACAAATCCAAGCCTCATACAGAAAACGATCGACAAATCTTGGCGATCTCAAATTCTTAAACAGTAACCTGTTTCCAAATCGTGGGTTGAATGTCCATGCTCTCTTGATCGAATCCTCATCGTCGGTATTGCTGAATTTTTCGCATTGCTGCTTTTAAACCCACGTATTTGTTGGTGGAAAACAATTTGTACATCGTAGCATCTGTACTTTAGATGCTACCATCTTCAGCATCTTCATCATTGTTTTGTACAATCTCAGTGGCCCGTTGGGTGGTTGCAAAGTTATACCTATATGTTGGTGGGCCAAATATTTACTCTACAGGTATTGCTAGTGAGTGAAATCCCAAGTTTATGCCCGACACCCATCTTTCATATCCCAGATACTACGTAGTATTATACTAGAAATTACTAGAATCTACTAAACTTAGATGGTCTTCTCCCAGCTTTCAGAAAACCCCCAAAGACCAACCGGTTCACCAAACGACCTCCAACGACTCGGTGGACCTCAAGCACCACCTTTCAGCGGATCAGAGGTTTCGAGCCGGGCTTCACCAAACAAATGGAGGGTCAAAATGGATGGCCTGGACCACAGATTTTCGTCCATTTTGGTGTTCACCATCTGGAGGTTTCCTAAAAAATAGGGCTACCCCCAGTTCTCATCCATTTTAGATTGGGATTTTCCATGAAATAAACCGTCCAGCTATTTGGGTACCCCCAGCCATTAGGAAACCCCCAACTTGGGGTACGAAATCCATACCCAGATGGCGGACTGTCCCTGTCTGAGCCCTGATCCTGCCTGGGACAAACTCAGACGCATCGGCCCTCAATTGGTGCCTGGAGACACGGAATTGGAGCCATGAAACTGGCAAAAAACACTTGGATTTGCTTGCGGAAACCTGAAACATAAAACAACATTAATATAATGATATTATATAATTACCCAATACATGTAGATTCAAAGTTGTGTTTTTTTCGGATTGGGAAAAGAAAAACACATCTTCAGTAAATCCAGGATACGGATAATGCTTAACATGCTTGATATACATGTAGGTACTGCATAATTCACTAAAGAAACATGGTACTGTGGATGGGATGGGTATTCGAATGGAGGACTTTCATGACATGATATACTCCTCAATATACTGCATAGACACTGCATCATGATTCATGCCCGTTTGTTGCTTCATACAGTAACACACTCCATAATTACATGCTGAATATAATGCTCTCTGATATACATCTGAGAGCCATTGTATTGACATGTATTACTGAAACTGAATTCAGGATTTTATCATTTTACCCCTGGCGCCTGGTTCCATATATGATTCATCTCCTGTTGAAGTGCTCCTCATTGGAGAAACCACGGTCTGAGTGCCTGGACCTAGACCCTCAATTTACATATAGAAATGGATGCAAAGACTGAATCGTTTGGCACCTTCACCAGTCGTCATGGCTCCTTTGCATGTCACCGGATTATGTGCTAATCTACTTGCCTCCTGACCTATGACAGTATCATTGTTGTTTGCTTATCAGCTGAAGCTTTGATATTCCCCGTATTGGAATTCATGAATATCAAATTATAAGGTCCCACTTCGGTTTCAAAAACAAATCATGCCATGGTCAACACATGGTTTGAGTGGCATGGTCATCCATCCCCAAACTTCAGAAATCAACTTTAATAAACTATGACTATGACTATATCCGTCAGTATCAGTCACCATTCAAATGGCACATGTTTCTTGGGGTTCAAACTCGACCTGATCACGTTCCGCCGTTCCGATTTCTGAGTCTCCCCCACGCCCATCGAGAGGCGGAGCCCTGAAAGGTACCATAAAAGTATCAAATGAAGTCACTATTTGGGGGGGTACCGCTGTAATGAATAAACAGGATTTATGAATGCGGGGTCGACTTTAATGTCTATGATGTCATCCCAACGTCTCTTTCTTCATCTTCATTGATTGGAAGTTACATCGTGTGACAAATACTATGGGGTACCATTTTGATATGCTTCTATTCTCTTTTATTTGTAATTTTCCTGGACCCAACAAAACTGATAAAAAAACACATTGATACTCAGCAAACAAAAACTCAGGGATATAAACATGGGACGATTGTAAGCCCACCACTCCATGAGTCATCGTGCTTTATCATTTGTTCATAGGCATAGTTTCTCATCAATTATACACAAGTTGGGGTAAGCCGATAAGCATCGCATGAGCGAACTGGAAAGTGGGAACAGGCCCCTCAAGAAACATCCCACTTACTGTACATAGAGGATTATAGAGGGATTTCTTCTAAGCAAAAAGGAAACATCCAACTGCCCACGTCGTGATAGGCAGAAGTTTGGATGAAGACTGTTGCAAATTAGGTGGACATCTGTCATATTGGATGCAAATCGGATGTTGGCATCACAAGTTTGTTTTGCGAAATCCATCTAAGGATAAGGTGCGGATCTCCACAAATAGCCGGCAGTCTCCGCTCCCAACGGCTTCTCCAATGCTATTTCAAGAGTGACAATGGGCAGTGTTTCAGATAATAGGCATAATTTACCCACTTTGGTCAGCCAGCCAAAAAAAGACATGGCAGAAGGTGGCAAAAGCTTGCAATACTAAAATGATACTAAACTCATTGGATTGGGTTAAGGGAAAATTTACAGGAAACCATGGATTTTCCTATGAAATATAGGGGTTTCCTGTAAATTTTCCCTTAACCCAATCCCATGATAAACTAGTCATGCAAGGTTTCCCATCTGAACACCAAGGTTGATCCACCAAGACCCGAAGAGACCGCCTCCCTGAGGATGCTCAAACAAAGCTTTTGCTGGGCGACACACTCCTGCGCCGACATCGAGGACATCCCAACTATATATAATATATATATATATATATGAATAACTTAACTATATAACTTAATTTCAAATAATAGAATCTAAGGGTTGAAAACTGAAACTATTCCTGCAACTAGTTTTCCGTTTGGGTGTTCAGTTCGATGACTTTCCAACCAGGGTTGGAAAAAAAAGGGATCGAACTGGCAGTTCGTGTTTCTTCCAGATCCTCCACCAACCGTCTCTGGATACATGTTGGGTGTGCCACCAACTCAGGTCACAAAATCAATGTACAGTAAGATTGAAAGCTGATAAGTTTTTGGAAGTGCCTGTTGCTGGCAAAATGCAAGCCTCAAACCAAGTGTTTGTTGCATATCCTTTTCACTTCATGTCTGTGCGCCCATGTTTACGTTCTGACTATGTCATGTTCCTATTGTTGTGTGTGAAATCTGTCAAACATATCAAATATTCAAAACATCATTAGTTCAAACATCATAGCCTAAAAAGCTATATGGTTTGGCAATTTTTGTATCATATCGTCATTTGAAAAACCAAACAAGAAAAACACATGTTGAATGATCAGTTTCCACATGTTTCCACTATAGTTACTGTAGTTGATTCATCAAACAGCAATCGAACACCCATGTCTTCACAAACAAACCATATGTAATAAGCAGTATAAAATTCAGCCGTCATTCACAATCATAGACAAATATGTGTTGTTCCGTAACTAAGCAAAACACTCGGGGGAAAAACAACTACTGTATGAATGGTTATTGTTAAATAGTTAAGATATGTTAATGATAATGTGTTGTACTAATTACCTTTGTTTTCTTCAACCATTAATCAACTGATTCTTAATAACAATGGCACGGTGAATTATTCATGCATGATAATGATTGTTAATTATTTATAACCACAATCATCAACAATGTCATGATGGTTGCTAGATATGTATATCAATCACCATTGGTCAAAACTAATATCAATCCCGATCATAAATTGACAATGAACCATCATTGGCAAATTGGTTTTGAATAGGTATCCAACCATCATTGGTATCCTACTTCATGGATCAACGGTGCATCAGGCACTGCAATGCACCTTCAGCACCCGTGCGGCTTCGCTGATGCCGTTGCACATGGTGATGAGATCTCCAGGCATCAGGGCCTTGTCGGCTGGGAAGACTTGTCAACTGGCAAGGTATGCATGAATAATCATAAATACTGTGGATGGAAGGAATCCTTCACCAGCTGATAGGTGGTTTATCCCAGTACTTAAAAGGTTTCTACCATCAAGGTGGTCCAGGATTTCTTCCATCCACAGGTCCACAATATGTAGAAACTTATCTATATTGTCGATTGACATGTAGATAGATAGATAAATAAGATAAGATAAGACAAGATAAGATTGGATTGGATTAGATTAGATTAGATGGATGGATGGATGGATGGATGGATAGATGGGCATGCATGGATGGATATATGACTATGTGACTATGTGACTTGTGACGTCAGGCCCGGGGTGCCGCCCAAAGGTTTATCACGTGACCAACTCTTTACGGTTTATTTTGGGCTTATTTTGGGCTTATTTAGGGTTTGTTTAGGGTTTGTTTAGGGTTTGTTTAGGGTTTCATTTAGGGTTTTTAGGGTTTTTAAGGGTTTTCTTTTTTTACCAGGATTTTAATAAGATTATACGTTCAAGGCTTACTCAGGGTTTCATGTCAGATTCATGTTTTAGAATTTGGGGTTTAGGGTTTAATGTTCTTTGTTTTGGAAACAAATCTCGTCAAAGGTTCGGCCAAACCGCCGACATCCCGAAAGTCGTAAAACACTTGCGCAGTCAAAACGAACTTCCCTGGGCAGCACCCCCGCCCTGGCCGGATTGCAATATTATGTACAAGATACACATACACTGTACAGTTCTTAGTATATAATTATAATATATTATATCATCATGTAGGGTCACCCACCTTGCAAGGACCTTTGACACTTTGCCATTGGTATTTCGCAGGTACAACATGGTACAGCTACTGTATCAACAGTCAAAAACCCGTGCCACTTGGTGTCACAGAATATGATTCAGAAATCAGCTGAACAAAAGAGACAAATAGATCACATAGTAAGAAATTGGTTTGGGACCTTAATAATAATTTTAGAATTGTCGATAATTGTCGGCAATGACGTTGCCATGTGTGTTTTCAATCCTTTCCAAAGGCAACATGTTATGGCCAACCTGACTCATCGTTTCAAGAATTTGTTTTTACAGTTTGGTCTGGAAGAAGGGCACTTAAACTACAAAACAAGTCATTTGACTGTGAAACAAATTTGCATAATATGTGATAATATGTGACAGATCCAAACCAAACCAGATCTACCAGTTCAACTGTTGGATCATTTTAACTATCAGTAGAATCAGTAGATACTTGTCAACGGTCTTCTAGGATCAACGCCCTAACATTCGACTTTTGGCTCGCAGCCTTATCTGCTTGTCCGGTGCTGAAGCACTGCTGGTTCCACACCTGCGAAGCTGAGACCCCGGCAATGACGGCTTGTTATGAACCCAAGTACCATCTGGTAAACCAACATAGCTATGGAAATCCACTATTGATAATGGGTAAATCAACAATACATAAATATCTATCAATAAATGGACCATGTTCAATAGCTATACTATACCGATTATACTATATGTTAAATTGTTAAATTGCCAGAAGGTACATATCTGGGCTGGGTTCAACCCACCATTCAAGATAGCCAAATGCAAATGATTGGCCTTGATTCATGCCAACATTCCGTGAAGCAATTGCCGTTGCCTTATTTCCATAGCTGTTCCGTCTGGCCAATGCCCTATGGCCTTTTACCATAAGTCAATGGCTACGGAAACTGGCCCATTTATAGATGGTTTTCCATGGTTTTCCCATCAAAGATGGCCACTTTCCGTGGCTCCATGCCATTTTGTTTCATGATTTTCGATATAGCTGGCTCTGCGAAAAATTACCAAGATCCAATTGGTAAATTCCCCATTCTGCAGGGCAAATCCATCCATTTCCACGGCTTCACCGAAGCAGCCCTTCCACCTCAACAGCTCCGCCAGGACGGAGGCCGTCCACACGCAAGCCAACCTGCAGCGGCTTCGTCTTGGAGCACTTTATGGGCCTTTGGGCAGGTGGATTGACTGTTTCAGCCCCTGTTGTCCCTGCTAGCAGTGGATTTCCTTGCTGGTTGGCCTAGTGACCAAGTGCTGAGCATTACCTTGGTTCTGCTTCTTAGCAACGTTGCCTTGGTTTGCCAACCTTGCACCATCAGACGCGGATAGGGAGATCCAAATCAACGCGGGGAAAGTGTCAAGGAAGTGGTCTGTTCCTGCATGGATTGGTGCAGAGTGTAGGCATGTGCCGCGCTTCAGCAAGGAGCTGCTTTCTACGAATCAACAGTTCGAAGCTGGCGAAGTTGGAGATGTTCAAAGCATCATACGTCATTGCCAAATCGATCACCCTGGAAAGCACCTCATTTTCATGAATGGCACGATCTCCCTCAGGAATTTTGGACTGCGCGACCCATCCAAGTTGCTGAGCAAACGCAGATTCTGCCATGCTTGACACAGCACGCGTTAGTAGGACACAGCCGGGGCTCAAGCTCCATGGGGGAGCTGGTAGGTGTGGAGTTGAGGGATCCCCAACTTCTTCTCACTGGTGCTTAGTAGGGAATGGGGGAATGACCTACAATAATCATTAATAATCATCCCGTTCCCCCATTCCCTACTAAGCACCAGTAAGTCTCGTTGAAAATCTTTCTGAATTCTTCCTTCCATCATGGCTGCAAGGGCTTCGCCCAACCACAGCCTCTCTGGAGAGCGCAATGGGTTAACAATTCCTCAGTTGATCGTATTCCAATATATTATAGCACATTGCTACGCGCTGGAGAGTTGTTAAGTCACTCATGATACTGTTCCTCATTGCAATGGATACTTGTTTAGTCTTGACCAACAGGCACATTCCTATGTGGATAGGGATCCTTGGCTATGCTGGTTGCGTCTAAAAGGATGCTTCGGAGTGAAGAGGACATTATATATAAAATATACATCAAATGTTTATAATGTATGTATAATAACCTATGGTTATAAATAATATTTATGACGTACGTATATATATATATATACATAAATACAATTCTATCATTATATCAATATCCATATATATAATATATATATATATATTGGGTGAAATGAATAGAAAACGACTGGTTGCAAAGCACTTCCGATCACAAAATCCTCCGAGTTGGGCCCAGGCACCTTGCCATCCTCCTCATGTGACACATCCAGGCCCCATTCCTGCTCGACCTGTGTTGGGACTCTTGGTTTAGGCATCCACTGATCGGAAAAAACTGATGGAAAACCCTGAAATTTGCTGCTGTTTATCATCATTTCCCGAATTTAGATGGTCTTTTTGGGGTATACCGTAGTATGCCCCATTCTTTCACACACCCAGGACGGGGCGTTGAGGGAGAGAAAACAGAGGTGTTTTAGCTTCCGGATCATCCCAAAAAGGAATATGAGGGGATGGGGAACCCCAAGCAGTTCTTTAGCTCCAAAATCATTATACCTAGTCCCATCTTGCTTGGAAAGCAACGATGCTTATACAAAACAAACATCTTGGAACCAGCCATTGTGGGATTGCGCTCGCCATGAAGCCAGTGAAGCCATACGCAACTCCCAGCTGGTCAGAACACTACCATGCAGGGTCTTCAGAGTTTAGAATTGGCCCAGAACTACCAGTTGGGCATGGTTTACACCACCCAACAAAAATTGTGATTTTACCAAATAAAAATCATATTCAATGCGAATACAGTAGCAAATGCAATCAAACTGTTTATTCAATCATATCTACCTTCTGAGAAGTTCATTATAACTAAATTCACCTACGTTGCACTGATGTGGACGCCGAGCAGTCATCAAACCCTCTTAGCGCCAGCCACGTGTTTTCAGGCCATGCGCCATGCGCAACTGGGAACTCCCAGCAGTCTTGTTGATAGTGATGGTGAAGTGCTTTGCACCTGGAGTGACCATCAATGACTGGTTTCTACTAGTGGGAACTCATGGTTTTGTTGAACCCTGGAAAACATCAAAGGGCTCAGGGAAGAATAAAGGTCTATCCCAGGAACATGTACGGCTGCTTAACTGCCTCTATACACTTATACATGCCAAAAAGTACTATTGTTGAGTGAGATATGATAAGTTTATCCAT
The DNA here is from genome assembly GCA_003297045.1 of Symbiodinium sp. clade C Y103. Classification (NCBI taxonomy): domain Eukaryota; class Dinophyceae; order Suessiales; family Symbiodiniaceae; genus Cladocopium; species Cladocopium sp. clade C. The sequence goes on from BGPT01000016.1 coordinate 374,451, forward strand.
CAAACACGGGAAAGCAAGGTTCGGAACATTAACTGACCCACCAGCCACAAAAAAAAACTAAAGCTTTCTCCGTCATCTACACAGTGTGAATTGCTATTGTTGGCAGTTGACTTGGTCTCAGTGGTACCATTTAACGGCAAATGATCACCCTTTTGGGGGCTCCATGGTCCTTAATCCACCAGGTTTTGTCAATCCCCAGTGAATCTTGCTGAATTACTCCGGGTATACCGCTCAGAAAACTGAGATAAGCCAATTTTGGGATGGTTTCCCTAATCCAAACACATCCAAACCAACATCTCTAGGATTGACATCAGGCTCCATTCATCTTCATACCCTGTGCTGAGCTTATGGCTTTCCGCATCTGATCCTGCCAATGCAAAAAAGTCATCAAGGACAGCCATTCCCAGGGACTATGTTAGACAATGGAATACTAACCAAGTGTTTGTTTCATGGTATTTCCATAGTCATTAGTCATAGTATTGCTATGTGTGGTTAAGATACTTTGATATACAGAATCCTGTGTGTTGACAATATGTAAATGATGGGGAGCACAATAAAATACATTGGCCCAGGATTCGAGTAGGGTTCCCCCGAGCACCCGTTCTCAGCCAGTTCTCCTGGAGACGTTTTGGCCTTGGCACGGCTTGGGAAGCGATCTTCTGACCCTTCCAACACACCTCCAGAGAGAAGGTAGAAAACCTGAAAACTACCTCAAGAATGACTCAATATAATATACCTCAATAGTATCTCAATAATATCTCAATCATACCTCAATCACTTAACGAAATGTTTTAGACATCATAGGGACACCTCAATGATTTGCTCACGAAATCTGTGGAAGTCTGGTCTCCTTGACCTGACAAACTATTCTCACTCTGTGTGATCACCACCTGAGTCACGAGCACGCCTAAGCCTTATAATATAAACGTTTTCAAACCTCTGCGTCTGCAAGATCAGAACCAAACTAAAACGCTTCTGCCTAAGCTTCATACTTTGCTGACTTCTATGTTTCTATGTCTGAACCGCACAACCCTCCTAGCATGATAAAAGTCAGCGGTTCCGCATTCTGGGCACATGGAGATGCCTGCGTCTGGCCTTGGGCTTTGTCCAAGTTGGTTCTTTTTTTTGCAGCTTAACCCTTTTTTCGTCCCAGTGCCAAGTTTCATGAACTGCATCTTACATCATCTTACTGCCCCACAGGATCCATCTGGTGACCAGGATGAACTCGGATGGACTACCACGAATATCCCAAAGACTCATCACTGCTTGTGCCCTGTGATTCTCCAAGTGGTTCCAACTGAAAAGCCAAGTCACGGGATTGAAATGACAAGTGTGTTTGAGGCAACCAAGTAGTCTCATTGTGCATTGTTACCCTCTGGTAGACTAACATGACTACGGAAAATCACCATTTGTTGTGGGTAAATCCACGAACTAAATGGCCATTTTCCATAGCTGTGTTAGTTTACCAGAGAGTATTTTCTGCTAAGTTCATATCTATACACTGAAAACCCCCCCAACTTGTGTTGGTCAAATTGCAACCAGGTATTTTCGGTTGTTTAAATCCCGACTTAAGTGGATTAAAACACAAATGCCCAGAACGATTTCTGTATATAGTTAAGTTCAGCTACCCTCCGGTAATTACACGTGGCTGGCTGGAAAATCCCCGCACTGCATGGAGGTTGCTAGCTGCTGCTAGCCGGGAGAAAAAAACATTGAACTCATTGGTGGATTTTCCAGCCATGGACGTCGGCGTTTCTATGGAATCCAACAGTTGATACGCTAAGATAGCTATTAAAAAAAAGGGTAAATCATGGTAAATCACCATCCCCATCCCCATGTTTCTTGGTTAAATCCCTACACATCACCATTAAATCACCACAAAATCCAATTCAATCCCATTAAATCATGACTACATGCCATTCAGTCCCATCAAATCACCAATAAATCACCATAATTTCCCCTTAAATCACCATTTCTCTCGCTCTTTCGTCCTCCCAAATCTCCACCGCTGCCAGGAGACCGTCGCATTCAGCGAATCCCTGGTGGATCTTGGGATGCATGGGGTAGTTTCTTGGACTATAATGGCTTTTAATATAAGGTATACATAAACCATATGTCAGCTTGCTGTTATGGTATAACAATTATAGTATCATTATACATATGGATTAGTTTGTACAATACGTATTAATGGTATGATATACTGTCATACATATGAATGGCCATAATTATAGTTCCGGACTATGATGATCACCCTAGGGTAAATTTAGAGAAGATGTTGAAAACCAATGGTTTCGATCATCTACTTTCATGCTGTGTAAACTCCACATCTATGTGAACGTTTACTGGAGGGTTTCTATTCCATGATTGGAAATCCAAACAGAATGAATCAGAAGAAACGGGAATCCAAAGTTTTTGTGATGTTCCAATTATTGGGAATCCAAACAGCATGAGTATATTAACCATTGTTAACCCCTGAACAGTTAAGGTACCTTTATCATATCTAAAACAAGCTTGGCTCAGTACAAAGCGGTGCCCACATGAACTATATGTTGATATATCTACATATATCTACCATAGACCCAACAATTGTTGGAGTGAACTGTTTACCAACTTATATAGATAACTTGGCTAACTAAATCCCATTAAATCACCATCAAATCACCATCATGAGGCTTGAAAAAAAACATATTGTTCCCATTGGTGAATCCTCATTGTCCCCCAAAAAATCATGGCTATAATTGGAGGTAATTATACATTGCCAGAGCCACATTCTTCCCTAAGGAACCATCATTGAATTGGTTTAAGGGAAAATTTGCAGGAAACCCCTATATTTGATGGGGAAAACCATGATTTCCTGTAGATTTTCCCTTCAACCAATCCAGTGAAACCACCGAAAAAGTACTCCTATCATTACGATCTCATGGCCAACTAAGCCCTTGACGCTAAGCACACTGGCGTGCGTGGAGGAGGGGCAGCCAATGCCTGGCCGGGAAATCGATGGGGAAAGCCATGGAAAACCCAGGTCATTTCGCTGGCAAAATATATATATATAATATATATATTTTGTATTGATATATGTAGGGTTTTTCAAAGTTTTTTATCGTTGTCCTATTCTGGCGACTTTTGATGAACAAGAAAACACGGAAAAACCTACAAGTACAGCGACAGGTTATCCAAGCCAAGTCCATTCAGAGGAACAAATTCTCGTTATCCAATTGAAGTCTGGCAAATTTTGTTGATGAAGAAAAAAAACTACAACTACCGCAAAAGGTGCTCCAATCCAAGTCCATTCAGAAAAGGAAATCTGCTTGACGGAAACATGACATTTGCAACGGACGGAAATCATTGATGTTTTAATGTTCCTCAAATCGGAATCAATCCAGTCGCATGTATGATCTTTGTGAAATCAGCGACGTAACGAGGTATTGGGCGATGATTTGGGAAATTGGCTCGTGCTGCGGGTAATTTATCTTTTTGAGACCAAAAATGCGGATTTCTTATCCAAAGAAGATCGATGTGCTTGACAATTTACAGTATCAACAGGTGAAAAAATACGGTCCTTTTTCCTCAACCAACAAGTGTTTCTTTTTAATGGACAAAGCGGCATTACAAACGGAAGGGCAGGAAAACCCTGCAAACCAGAAGTTCCATCCGGATTGTGCTTGAATACACTATCAAATCTTGTCCGAATCTCCCTCTCTCAACCGAAACTAATACCAACACCAACAAGCAGTTGTATCTCATTAAGATCCACATATATATATACTTACATAATCTTACATATATGCAAAAGTGTCTTATCTATGTATATATACTTATGTACTGTATATATATATATTTAATATATTCTTCCGTAAATGATATAGATATATAATACATACATAGAGACATACATACAGACATACATGCATACACACACACACACATGCACACACACACACACATACACACATGCCCGTGTATATATATATAATTATATATATGTTGTATATACTCCATCTGATTGATGATATCTCTATGCTAAATCTCTCCAGTGATTCCACAACCACCAGGTTTACTGCAGGTCTCCAGCCTCCGCCAAAGACAAGGGCGCCGGAGCACCCGGCGCTCCGGTGACTCCTGACGCCGAGGTGACCCCTGGATCTCCCTGGGGGGGCAGTTGAAGAGGCCACCATAAGCCACCAATTATTTAAAGATATGGAGGTTTCATGGGGGTTCCATAAATGATTACATATGATGTTACATATGATGAAATGGTGATACCCTAAAATGGATGGTTTATAATGGAAAATCCCAAGAAAAATGATGACTTAGGGGTACCCCCCATTTTAGGAAACCTCCATGTACGATATGAGAAACAAAATGATCAACTCTGCTTCCTCAAAGTGACCTTTTCAAGCACCAATTCGAGGTTACAGAAAACTCCAAAAAGGGTCACCTGGCCAACTCAACAGAGTCAGAATTTCATAAGATGACAAGGTCTGGTGATGTCAAATATCCTGCCAGTGTCGACAAGTGCGTCAGGGAGCTCAAACGCTACAAGTTGCTCAGCAGTTCACTCCAATGGGGGCCGAATCATCCTGGTTACAGTTTTTGCCGACGAAGGAGGCAAAAACTCTAGCAATGATGGGTGCTGATTCTTGAAATCATGAACAAATGATGAACAAATGATGATTTAACGAGCAAGAACAGTGATGTTTGCCACTCCGAGGATCTCACTACGGAAAGGACTTGTGAGTTGTGGGGTTGCACTTACTGGTTCCACGGGGGCTTGTGGGCCAATCAAAACATGGGACAGCAGGCCAAAGGGGCTGACAAAAAGAGGGTGCTAGGCTCTTTTGGATATGAAGGATTTGTTTGACTGTTGTGTTCCGAAACCACGACCACACATGTTGTTTGTGTTTTTTTTTGCCAACCTTAGATCTGCCATACAAGTTGAAACTAGTGAAGCTGTGGCATCAAATCATGAAACATCGTCCATTTCCATGACATCCTGGATATCCAAACGATTTGGGGCGACCGATATGTTTCTTTTGGTGCGAGTGAACAGCACCACAAATACTGGGTAATTCTGGTATACATGGTTGAGCAAAACACCCAGGTAGTCTGATCTATTTGATCTATCTGGATCCATTTAGATTCATTCCCATTCAATCCCTGACATTTGATCTATCTGATCAATTGAATACTCTGGTGAAATCACTGATAACCTACGGTGGATGGTTGCGAAATCCTGCACCAGTTGAGAACGATGGTAAACATCCCATGATTTCTAGGGGTTCAGCCATCCTTTTGGTGGTGCAAGATTTCTGAAAATCCACAGTTTCATCATTAAAATCATCCCTGTATGTCACATCCTTTCCGCATCCCGGGAATCCTGAGAAGGGCAGTGGAGGCACCTGGCTGGGATCGCTGGGACCGGCCACCGACATGGAGAAATGATGAAACTGAGTGGTACTCTGATAAAAATATAGCTGTTCGGTAACATGGTACCACTCAGTTAACATAAAAAATATAGCTGTTATACCCTTCAATTATGTTCCTGATACTTGTGAAACTGGTGAACATAGTTAAAGGGTGTATAAGTATGAAACATCAGTCCTCAGCTTTGAAAACTACATCCCAACAGCAGAATGAGCATCCCAGTGAGTCCGTAGTTTGCGAGGAAAAAAACTGGACATATGATATGTGACCCATATGAAAACTGAAAATATCCCATTTACACGTAACTTATATAATCATATATTATATAGATAAAATTATATAACTACATATGACTAAAATAAGCTATCACATTGTTACACCGCTACCCACTGACAGGAATGCACTATCCAAGTACCTATGAAGTTCGTGTTTGGATGTGTTTGGGATCCATGTTGGTGAAATCCCCATATGTCCTGTTTGAATTTCCGTTGAATTCGCCAAGTCTTCTTGGTCAAAGCTTGTTACACCTCTAAGTTGTTCTAATCAAAGCTTGGTTCCGTAATGTTTTTATTTCTTGATCTAAAGTCCTGGGTCAAACCTTAAACTCCTCCATGTTTGGTCCCTCCGTGCCCAGGGTTCAGGGTTCCTTCAACCCACAGGCGCCTCGGGTAGGAGCCCCTGGATAGCTGAGAGCTGTGGATGTTCCACGAGGAATTGCGTGGAATTCTCCAAACGCATCCTAACTACGATGTAGGGCCCCTGCAGTTATAAGTTGGTGTGTAAACCCCATGATCTATACATATAGTATCATACAAGCATCATAAAGCTATAAACCATCTTAGCTATCGATCGGGGGGCACTTTGTAAGTGTCATGAATTTCGGAATTCTGTGTGTCCTTTAAATTTGCAATCTTCTACGATACTAAATTATATCTTGTAAGTAGAATCAAACTTAGTAATTTTGAAGTCTTGCCACTGCAATCCATTGGCTCCAGTCCATCGAATGATACTGAATCTGCTCCACGAATTTCTTCGAACCAGTCATATTTCAAGTTGGAAAAAGGAAACCAATGCAGGAAAACAAAGCCCGTATATTTCATGGTAACAACCGACAAGCTTGAAATGGATAATTGTGGATAATCTTTTGAGAAGGAAACCTATAGAGACCCTTTTCCTAAATCATCCTGTTGCTGTTTGACCACATTTCAGGCAACAATCAAACAAGTGGATGATGTTGCAAATCAACGCTCGGCCATCGGCAAACTTTTTGGAACATCCTCTGCCAAATCTCAAGATCTGGCCGCGGTGTCTGTGACATGGTCAGGAGGCTGATCAGGAGGCTAGGCCAGCGTGGACGCCCCCAGGCAATCCCACTCGAGTAGACTCCAATGGTTGTTGTGGTCGCCTTTAAGTTCCTCCATCAACTTGCAACCCCGCCGCAACTCCAGAAGACATTCCACATCTGCTGTCCCTATTCATGTCCTCGAATTTGATGAGTGGCATGTCCACTCGTACCAATTGTACTTTGAATACGTGCTTAACCAATCCACTTGTACGTTGCCTATATCAATGAATGCCAAAAGTAGTAGTATACACATATACACATACAGCATAGACTTATTAAAACATGCAAGAAATAAGATGATGGAGTTATATTATGATATACTTTTATGTACATATTTTTCCACTTTTGCAAAATGTGTCCATCATCTTGCAGCCCGCCTTACCTCTTTTTCAGAATTGGCCCACAGCGACCAAATAATGGTCCAAGAGTAGATTGACGATTTTTGTGGAATTTAGCTGTGTTGCTCATTAAACAGCCTAGCAATCGTGCCAAACATACTTGGCTATATTCCCACATACAATAGTGATTCATAGTCATTCATGGTTTTTGTTTGTGATACATAGCGACATGTTCCGCAATTACCAACATGGAACTCCCCAACAAAGACAAAGACTGCACCTCGGTGGCGTAGTAGTCCATGGCCGGCCTTGGAGGGATACGGAATATCTATGTCTATGGGGGTTGTGAACAAATTTCGGATGATATATGATGATAATATGATGATGTTATTATGTAATCATGAGATAGATAAAAGAGTGTATGTACAGTTTTACAAATTATATGTCAAATTCTATGTGTATGTAATATGTATTGATCGGACTCAGGAAATACACATAAACTATCAACGGGACGGGAAATATAATTGGTTGGCTAAATCATGCAACGTTTCCCCAGCAAGTGAACGTCTTTGAATTATACCCATGCAATTGCTTCGTATTCCTATTGATTACTGCCTGCAAAACCCGTTATCATAGTGTCATACCTTCACCTTATTGGTTCAAAACTATGGGTCAAGGGCTCAATCATGTCCCTGAAGAGAACTTACCGGCCCGGTTTGGTCAGTTTCGGGTTCGGCTTTTCCGGAAATGCGGGTACACCAAATATATCAAAATATAAATTCAAGCAACCAATTGCCAGGAACAAACCACATTTTGGAAGTGACTTCCACTGTTCGTGGAATCCTGCATCAACACTGGCCACCACCTCGATGAGACCAATTTGGAAATCTTCTACTTGGAGGAGCATCCCACGGATCGTAGGTGGTGAAATAACCATAGTATGTTTCACCTATGCTATTTATAGATGGGATTCGGATAACACCACAACACCACTTCATTTTGGGGAATTGCTAATCAGGGTTATTAGATGTTCTCAACCACGTACGGTCTCCAAGTAGCTCACGAACACATCACCTGCACAACTGGAATCAATAGGCAGGTAATTAAAAAGGAAGTTCCCTTCAACCACAGAAAAACTCAAGCCCATTCATATAAAAGTCATAAACCATCAATTTTTGGGGTACCCATGGGTAACCTATATTTTCAAACAAAGCCGTTTATCCATCAGCTACAGCCCATCTCCAGCTCAGATGATCCTCTACCAGGCTGACGTGTATGGCGAAGGTGTAAAGGGACGAGATGGGTAGCTGGTGTCCTGCCAGCGCCAGATGCAGTTTCCGGAGGTGGATTTTCACGATTGATGCCTATGCTGGATGGGTATTGATATTAAATTAATCTTGGATGCTATACCTGTGCAAGAAAAACTTCATTTCACAACAAATCATTTCACAACACATGATTTTCAATGAAGGGTTTGAACGCAAAACACTCAGTTTGATATTGGTCGGAGAAAATCTCAGGATGTCGAATCGTTCACTACATCTTGGTCAAAGGCATCAAAATAGCACCAACATACTGGAGCTCATTAAGTGGCTGTGGGTCAGCGGGCCACATGGGACTATATTTCAGAGGACGAACATCCATGAGCACCAGCTGATTCGGTTGAAAACCAAACAACCAGGGATTTGACCCATACTGGGGTATCCACCAGCTGCCCATCAGGAATGATGTGCAGGGGTTACTTCTCTCAATCTTTAGAACTGTCCAAGTGTGATCCGTTATTTTTCGACGATAGAATGGATGTACTTTCACCCTCACGTGGAGAAACATAATTACCCTCTGGTAAACTAACATAGCTATTGAAAATGGCCATTTATAGTGGATTTTCCCATCAAACATGGTGATTTTCTATAGCTATGTTAGTTTACCAGAGGGTAGACATTTATGTTTCAATGGAGGGTACAGGTACATGTTTGTCAATGTGAATCACACACGAATCCCAAGATCCCAAGGTCTTCATGCAGAGGTTACCAGAACTTTCCAGGTGAATCGATCCAGGTGAATCGATCCAGGTTTATGAATGGTTGATGAGAAATCTTTTACGGTCAGGTCATTGAGCTTGTTGTTGTGAATCATCCAGATGGAGGTTTCCGAAAATAGGGGGACCCCTATTTATACCCATTTCAATGGGAATTTCCATTATAAATCATCCAGCTATTGGGGTATCCCCATTTATGGAAAACCCATGAAACCCCCAGATCAATATCAACATTTAGCATATACTACGGGCATACAATACCACACCCACGAAGTTGAACTCGCCACCAAGGGCCCGACCGGGTCGGAGGGCAACGGAGAGGTTCCGGCCTAAACCAATGGCCGGGACAGTCGCAGTTGAAGATGGGACTCACTTCCCAAAGTTTTGGCGGAAGTAAGGCATGCACTTTGTACCAGGACGTTCTACGGGGCGTCTATTAGCATCATAAAAATGCTGGTATGATTCTATTTATCTTGTTTTTCTGGAAACAAACGCCAAGAACCTCTTGCTGAGTACATATTCAATTCGATTAGTTTCCACTTTCGTAAATATCTATCTATCTATCTATCTATCTATCTATCTATCTATCTATGTATATTATACATAATTACATGATTTATAAGTACATACAAAGCATTGAAAAAACCATGTAACGATGAATCTGCTGGAGATTGTTCCCACCCTTGGCCACAAAATTGGCGGTTGCTGTTCCCAACATCTACCTAGCCCCGCAGGGAAGCCAGACAAAAGTGCTGGAAGGTGACAGCAAAGTCTCCTCAGCTCCGCGAGAATCGCTGAAGCATTTGCTAGTTGATGATCAAAGTGGATCATATATACAAACATATGGGAACAAATTTGAAAAACATGTCTGTAAAAATGGTGGCGTGCACGAAATAAAGTCCCGCTATCATGGTATGTTCAAAGCTTGGAAGTCATCACAACCACGATATTCATGGTTCATGCTTAGACCTGGATTCTGGAATTCATGGAATTTCAGTGTCGTTTATTGTTTTTGCAGGTATAAAAGTGGTCTTTTGGATGCTTCAAGTACCGACCGGAACTAAACTGTCCTGAAAGCATAAGTTCTAAATACAGACCCTGCACGACGCTGAAGTTGTTCGAAAACAAAGTTGCAGCACAATGAAAACAAGTAGGCTAGTGGGGCAGTTTGGGTAAAGGGGAAGAAATATGAATCGTATATGCAGTAGTACATTCCATAATTATTTTAGCTCGCAAGTATCTATATGTACATAACTATATCATATTATATTGCATAATATTCATATACACAGTAAATAATTATCAGCATTTATGCAAGTATCATAGCAACATATCCAATTCCTCGTCTTCACCTTGTTTTTTTTTCCAATTTTTCATGATGAACTCCCCGTATGCTGTTGGTTTCATGGTTGAACCACCTACCTTTGCCGGCGAAAATCACAACCTTCCAGGCATCCCGGCTGGCGGTGCCAAAGAATACTTGCTGATGATGCTCTGCAAGGCCTGGAAGAGGAGCCTACCAGCAACCGCCGTCTTCCCCATAACTAGGGCATATTTCTATAGGGAACAGAGTGCGGCACATTTATCAGAGATCTATCCCATGGGCATTAGATGATTTCTTCGAAGTTGTTCATTGAAGATACGGGGATGTATCATTAAAATGTTGCTGATGGTGGTTAAGCTTCTTCTCCCCAAAATATGCTCTTTAAATGGGATTATCAATCCATTTGTTGAGATGAAAATTAACAAAATTTGAACTCCTCATTGTATCTTCTGGAGAATCCAAAACCTATTCCTGGTCATAACCATCATCTACCCTCCAGTAATCAGACATGATTTGCTCGAAAATCACCAATGTATAACCAATGTTCCCATTAAAACCTCCATTGCCACCTATGATTACCGGAGGATAAAGTCATGTTCCTCCGCAAACCTGATTTCAAAGCATGTTTCACGGGTCCGCATGGATGCAACTGGGGTCCCCGGAAATTGTCCGGGCTACGATCTAGAACGCTCGGACGTCGGGGTAGGTCGCGATTTTTTGCACTTGAACATCATCATCATCATCATCATCATCATCATCATCATCATCATCATCGTGATCATTACATGTCTGAGTCTCCACGCCATGTTGGTGAAATGATAAATGTATAAGTGGAATTGGTCATGCAATGTCGTTTGATCAAGGAAATCAGTCAAGAGCGTAGCATCAAGAGCGTCTTCTAAGTTACACGGAAGTTACATGAGCGTAGCGTCAAGAGCGTCTTCTAAGTTACACGGAAGTGACATGAGCGTAGCGTCAAGAGCGTCTTCTAAGTTACACGGAAGTTACNCCCCCCCCCAACCCCTGGGACAACACAAACAGAACAAAGCTGGATATGAAAGAAAGCATAGCCAAGTTGCATCTAAGAATTGACGAAAATCCGAGGAATCGAAGTGATTGCAGCATGGATGATTTGCACAAGTGAGGAGATACACGTACGTGA
>BGPT01000016.1:386332-422344 GCA_003297045.1 Symbiodinium sp. clade C Y103
AAATACCAGTAAAGTATGCCACATGAAAAATACCCTGCGTTTCCCAATGAAAAATGGCTGCGGATACAAAATTACGTGGTATTTACAGCACAAAATCGGGCCGTCGGAGCGCGACGCACCCCGACGGCCGAGCCAACAACAAAGAGGATGCAACATGATGCAAAGAAGAACAGCAGGAGAATCTATGACTATGACGATCAAGATGAAACAAAGACGGCACACCTCCGGAAATTTGTTCATTCCCAACCGTTTCAGGGATCTCATGCATCTAACAACTGACTGCACAAGAAAAACATCAGTTGAATCGAACAGCAGTTGAATTCACCGATTCACCACCAACAAGGGGAACAGCAACAAATACAGCAGCATGTGAACAAACAAAGACAGGAACATTTGAATGACCTGACAAGTAATCTTGCATACTGTACACCCTACCAAAAAAGTGGAGCCCAATTTAAATTTGCTTACCCTCCAGAAAATTAAGATATTGACTTTCTATTGCCAACTAATCTTCCAACCCTTGGTTGAGTTTTGTTAGTTGTGGAAGGGTATATTACATTTACTCCACAAGAAACAAGAACCTACCTAAATCTAGACCTGCACAGCAACCCATTGCCAATCCACATATATAATATAATACAGTATATAGATCACTGATTGCAAACAACCCAAGAACATGGAGTAGTATCAACTTGCCTGAACATAGAGTACCTCAATGCATTATGAACCCTCAGCATCTCACACATGTCTATTGGTCATTTTATGGGTCATTTAGGACAAACCGAATAATCTGTTCACTACCCTCATTGTCTTAGATAAGGCCCTCCTCATGCGAATTTGAGATGTCTTATAGTGCATAAAAGTCGATGCCCAATCCAATGACATACGAGTACCAAGTTGATCTCGCATGCAGTTTGAGCGATCCGAGTGCTCATCTTGTCTTTGTGACTGCCACGAAACAATTCCCAGCTCGATGACTTTGCTTCTTACCAGAGCTTTCAGCTCAACTGGTTTGCCAAGGTCATGGATGGTGGCTGTGTCACTGCAGACTGCGGAGAAGCAATCCCTCATCCAGAGTGATATGGGGATGCTCCTGGATCCTGGTGATGAGCTTCTCACCAACTTTGAAGCTTTCCACATTGGATTTTCTTTAATTGGTTTACCTAAAACCTTGGTTTCCCCATGTAACATGATTGATTTCGGGTGAGAACTTGAGGTCCCATCCAGAAAAACACCATCAATAGCCCGTTTTATCCGATAATTCTCATCATGATAATCAGACCAGTTATATAATCCATTAATCATCATTTTAGGATCATTAATCAGTTTGCACCAACCGTTGCCCCAACCGTTGCCACCCGTTCTCCTCTCTGAGGCGTTCGTTCTCTTCCGCCAGCAACTTGTGCCTCTGCTGACACTGCGCCACCTTGGGCCACGGAGGTCAAAGGGATTGGTTGAAGGGAAAACCTTCAACGGAAACCCAACTTGGCTGTTTCCTATGAAATATGGGGTGGGGTTCCTGTAAGTTTTTTTCCCCTAAACCGAACCATGGAAGAACGGGTGTGGGAAATCCTTCTCAACCTTCTTGGCACAATATGTTTCGATCATCTCTGGAGCGTACTCTGCTGGGATATTCAATTTGTCCATTGATCAAAGGCAGAATCACGAAGCATTTACATTTTGCACACTGTCCGACTCAGAATGATAGTTTTGTCAATACCTATGGAAATTAGATGTAATTAGCATCCCACATTAACGATAGCAATACCAATATAATGATCACCCCAAATAACCATGATGAAATTGTGTGGATCTCTTTATTTTTTGGGGCTGGGTTTGGCCCGGGCAACAGCTTGGAAACTGCAGTTTCCAAGGGACTTAAGTTTGTTTTGCTGCGTTGTATCCAAGTGTGGTAAAACATTACAACCATTTTAGATAGCCTGGTTTAGCCAAGTTTAGCCAGCTTCCTAATCAGGTGGCTAAGCATCACACACCACCAAAGTCGATTTACCAGCAATCACATATGCTTTGCTAGAAAATAGCCACAGATAATTTGTCCAATGCCCGGTTGTGGAGGATTTTCCAGGCTATGTTTGATTACATCAGATTTTCAAGTGATTTGAACTTACCTTGACCTTTACTTACTGGTGCTTAGTAGGGAATGAGGGAATGACCTATAATAATCATTAATAATCATCCCATTCCCCCATTCCCTACTAAGCACAAGTAAGTTTACCTTTGGAGCATACCCCCAAGTCCATCCAACTCCGCACCTCATCCATCAGCTGCTTCACTTCTTCGCGATGTTTTTGTTGGGCTTGGTTCAAGACCTGGATGACGACATGGAGGATCTTCCAAAACAGATTCGGAATGTGCTAAACTCCTACTGAAACATACTCGTGAATTAAAGCTATTCATAAGTTCTCAAAATATATATATATATATACATATATGTACACATTTTGGTGTTGTATTTAGCCCCACAAAACGTTCCAACCAACAACAGTTAAGAGGTATTTTTAAGCTTTTTAGCAGTCACTGCACTTTCGGTGATCAAACCGGGGGGGGGGAACTTCGGTGGAATTGTGACGGAAAAATGTGTGTCAAATTCATAGGACTTATCGTCCATCTTGTGCACCAGAGTCAGAACCAATTCAACCAATGGATCCCAACATATCTTGAGAATATATCTTCAGAACACTTCTTGACACAATCATGGGACTGACAAGATTGTTTGGGTTTGTCCAAGCATGGGGGATGGGCACCCAATCTTTGACCATCACATCAGAGAGAACATCATGATCCAACCAGAGTTTTACAAATAATGTACTGGAAACCGTTGCTTTTACCCAAGAAATGCGGGTTCCTCTGCATGAAACAATTCTAGGAAACATCAAATGTTGGAGTCATTACCCTATTTTCTTCTGAAACAACATGATGCATCTCCATTTCCCTTGCTGTTTCACATACAGAATAGCAGTTAGTTCCCAGTACATGTTGAAATTGTCAAATTGATACACCTCACCTATGTAACATGTAAAATAACATTTAGTGATATGTTGCCAAATTCTATCGTTTAGGGGTCGCTACATAGCCTAGAATATAACGAGTCATATCTATCTTGTCCTTAGGTCGTCATGATGTTCCTCTGGCGGCCCCACCTGCTTTCCTTTGGCCCATAGCGCTTCAGTTCTTTCCTGGAGCAGTTTCTGTATCAGAAAGCGGATTTGGGATACTTTGATGTGAACATCTCCGTTGCCAATTGATTCTCAACCCTAGTGAAGAAGGCCCTGACTCCTGCTGGGTTGCATCATTCAGAACCCTTCCCCCCCCCCCAACTTAAATATCCCCCCCGACTCAGACCAAACCAGATCTATTCATTTTCGGGGCCCGCATGGGAGGTACCGAATCTTGGGGAGACGGAATTACTGTAATTGGTTTGCACTTATGGCTGTTGACTACTTACAAACATACTGTGATGAAGACCACGTTGTCCAACATTAAATGCTACACAAAGATCGGCAGCCTGCCAGAATACCAGCGCATCCTCTGCTGAAGATTTCATGAAAGACGTAGATGCTTCGAGATACTCTATTGTTGTGAGCCCACATATGCCCACATGGATTCAAACCTTGTGGATATGGGGTAGCTGCGAAATCCGCGAAGCAAATGGGCATCTCAGGGCATCTCAATGGGAAAATCAGCGCAGAAGGGATGCTTAGTCAAGAACCATAGATCACCCACATCTGTAGCCGCTGCCATAAGTGTTTCACTGGGATCAAGTCAGCAATTCAATCCATAGCCAGCACTGAAGAGTCTAACCTATAGTGGATAATTGTCAGTGGCTCAAGGAATTTCAGACATCAACACATGGAACCTAAATTAAAAGCATGACCCATGAACAACAATCGATGTGCTCTAAAACCCTTTTGTTGTCACTTCAAGCAGCTATTAAACAATAGAATCCTTCACGTCACAATGTTTTGCGAAGAGAAAAGACGTTTTGTTTTGTTCGGTTCTTCGACTATAGACCCTCAATTTAGTCACACCACTTAATTTTTTTCAAAATGCTGGTGCTATGACCTGTCTGGGTACGTAACAGGGCAAAGATCGTACGGACAAACCCAGCCATGTTTTGCACTCCTTCAAATTGAGACAAAGTCAAGCTAACCGAACTTGGGTGCTTCTACACCCAGCACATCCCAGCACACCCGGAGGTCCCCACGGGCGTCTGCCTCTAAGGGACCAGTGGCTTGAAATTGAGCAAGATCCTTTAGATGGATGAAAAACTCCCGAAGCGTCGGTCGAAGGGACATCACCGTCTTGTTCAACTTGATCTCCCCGGCACTGCGAAGGTACAGCACCGCCGAAAGTGGCTGTCGGACATGGCATGCCACAACTACAGCCATTATTTCTGGCCGAGATGCTCATATACTGGGATAAATATCATGATATTTGCAGGTTAATTCCCAAGTGCTGGAATATGTGGACAAAGTAGTTTGGTCAATATCAGTATTTCTGGTTGAAGGGTGAGTTCACGAATAGAAGTACACCTGTTGGGGGAATATCTCCATCTTTGTTAGTTGCTCATGTTTCATGGCTCTAGCCATCAAGAACCAGGGACAAGAGCCATAAACCATGAATTCTGGGTTAGTATGCTATCGTCCTGTCTTGACGGCTTCTACACTCACCCAGTGTTGTTCGCACCATTTTGCATTGGTTAAATCCCTAGGGGCATTGATGAGATCCCATTTTGGTAGGCTGAGCCCCCGAAATCTTGGTGATTCTTAGCAGTTATGGCCCTGATAAACAGTGCTAAGTCAGTGAAGTCACCGCTTTTATGGTGCATGATCAACCCATTTATAACCATAAAAAAGTCAGTTACAACATATTAGACCCCATTTAATTTATGGAATGACACCCCCATTTATAAACATAAAAACAAAAAAACTGCTATTTCCTGCTTGAACTGCACCGGTTTTTCTATCTCCTGACCGTATCCATGAAGCACCGGATCGCCCCTCGTCCTGCACGCTTTGCTCCACTTCCTTCAGTACGGCATCACGCAAGGCCTGCGCATACAACGCGTTGATTGGCTCAATGACGGGTATGTTGGGAGATGTAAAAGAACCGAAATCTGGGGGCTTCATCAGCAAAAAGAGGGTCTTAACATGTCTTAACATGATTTAATCAATCAAGATGGGGATTATCATCAGTGAATGGAGTAAACATGGAACAATCATGGGACGTTGAAGGATCAAATCGGAGTTTTCACCAACAACGATGGACTCAATCAAAAGATGAGACTATCACAAATAGGTTG
The DNA here is from genome assembly GCA_003297045.1 of Symbiodinium sp. clade C Y103. Taxonomy (NCBI): domain Eukaryota; class Dinophyceae; order Suessiales; family Symbiodiniaceae; genus Cladocopium; species Cladocopium sp. clade C. The sequence goes on from BGPT01000016.1 coordinate 391,656, forward strand.
TGAACTTGTTGTGGACTCAATATGGACAACTAAATGGACATGGATTAATATACATGAGAATGAGAATATGTCGGTGTTGAAACGGGGAAGTAATACCTTCCGGAATACCAACCCCTGCAGGCTTGCTTAAAACTGTCACATGAATAATATATATATATATATATACAAACATTAATATATACATGTTTTGTTTTTAATATATATATATATATACTGATACTATTACACTTGAATAGTAGATACTACTGATATAGTAAAATTTTCACAAAGGATATTAACCTCAATTTTCACAATGGGTATTACAGTAATTAGTGGTACAATGATTTGGGGATGCCAAATTGTCATGCAAAATCAGCACTGTTTAAAATTTAGTAGGGAAACTTGTGGCTTTTGGGGTCAGTGGGATGTAGCCAATTGAAAACCTTTTAACTAGAGCCATTATTTATGATTGAAATCTGTCAATATGGATCATCATCCCTGAATAGGGAAGACATATCGGAACATTATATCTAAACAACCAACCTCTGCATCGGTTCCCTGTGAGGGTCCCCCAAAGATAGAGGCCTTTCCAGGACGTTACCCATGATTTCCACCTCGCAATTCTTGTCTGTTCAAGGAGAAGAGACTTGACTATACCATCATCTGAGTATCTAAATTTAATATATATAATTTAATATGGTGTGGGTCACATCATTCTGAAAGAAACACATGTCCACAAGTTTTTGCTGGTGGTACCCCCAGTGCTAGGATTGTTATAACCATGGCCAATGTTAGATGACCTAAACAAAACAAACAAAGCAACATGTCTGGCTGCTTAGTCACTCTGTCTACTCATTTTATGGAACAACAACAGGAAACAAATGAGTTTGTCTGAGCAAGGTTACCAAATTCCATCCAATAGTTTTGAACATTTTCCACATCAGTTATTGGCTATATAATATATCATAGGATATACGTACAACATTTGTAAATTCATGGAGATCATGTTCAGTTGGAGATATCTGTCGCACCTTGTTTTTCCAGTCTGGTTGGTTCTACACCCCCATAACTTTGTTGGTTAAATACCCAGGTCTTGTTCTCTCAACTTTGATGAAACTTGCTTGTTACATCAATCAGCTAAATCCTTGGTTCTGAGAAGTTAAATCACCATTTCTGGCAAAATGCCACCCCTCGATGTCCTGTCCTCGATGAAGGTCGCTTGCCCAGGCGTTGCCCTCAGAATCTCCTCTCTGTGTCCCGCACATCGATGGAAGTCCCAGTTGATTGAGCAAACCATGGTGAAGCAGCAAATCGTCAAATTTCACTCACTTGTGCTTTTTTGTTGCAGGTGTAAGGAAGGTAAGGAGGGTTGGTTGGTTCAGCCTTGGATTGAACTGACCCACAAACATGATTCCTGGGGTGAACCGCCAGGTAGTGATGGGCCATGAATTTGGCAGGGTTTTTGTATCAGAACATCCAATTCTTGGCGTGAATCATGTTGAGCAAATCCCACTTGAGCATTGAAATGATCATTCGACACCCATGGAATGGTCACCCTCCGGCAATCAAACATGGCTTTTCAAATCCCCGGCACTAAATTGAGGTTTTCATTGGAACATCATTGGAACATCCCTCAGCCAAGATGCCTCAGCTCTACCCTCTGGTAAACTAACATAGCTATAGAAAATCACCACTGTTAATTGGAAAATCAACTATAAATGGCCATTTTCAATAGCTATGTTAGTTTACCACAGGGTAATGATTTTGAATATCCCTAGCTCCTTACAGCAGCTTCCTCCCAACCACTGGGATGCTGATGGTATTCCAACTATCCCATTGATATGGATATGGATAAATCATATCCCATGCCCAACGTATTCATCGTTGGGACCCTAAAATGAAAAGATATAAAACAATCCGCCACGACGAAAACCAGGCGGCTGCGGGATGTATTTGCCGAACAGTAGGATGCAAATATGTAGAGACAAACACTAGAATACCAAACAAACCCAAGAGCCATGAATTATTTTGTCAATCCTTTAAATGGAAGAATACTTGAATTTCAATCCCACTTGCAGTTGGCCTCAATCGTGTTTGACTTAAACTAGTCCAAACCACTGTCAGTCCATAATGAATGCCAGTAATGAAGATCTATATTTGACCACCAACTGGTACCAGCACTACTGTAGCATCCACAATAGGAAACCATCCCCAATTATCAACAATTGCGGGGCTTATTATTGCAAGTCATGCCTAGAATGTCCAAAAATAGCGTACCCCGAGATTTGATGCTTATCATCATTTCCCCGATTAAAACAGCTAAGCTAGGGGTATACACCATTTCCAGAATAACCCATACAATATATCATAAATTATACACAATAAGAAACCACAAGTTGGGAAACTGTTCTTGTTTCAAATCCCACATTACTTTTCGAGTGATCAACCCAGCTGCCCCACACACATGTGTCCTCCAAGGGTGAGATCTCTGGCCCGCCCTTGCCCTGGCATTGGTGCTAGTGGCGTCTAACCAAACATGTGGAGAAATCATAGTGATACACATACCTGACTTATAGTGATCTCTGTGATTATCAAGTTGATCATGGTGTCATAGAATCTATAGTGATCTATAAATCAAATAGCTTTTTGTTACATGACCTACAATAAAGATTTTTCTTTGGGGGAGATGTCTCTCCCTGAGCATCAGCCGTTGTGAGGTCAATGTGAGGTTGCTGTAATTTGTCCAAACCATGGTGGGTATAGGAAGGGTACAAGTGGATATGTATGTACATAAGGGTACAAGTGGTATAGCAAGGGTATAGGAAGGGTACACACATATAAATAATTATAAATAGTTAAACATGGAAAAGCAAGAAACATCTGAGACTCTGCAAATTATATGTGCTTCAAACAAAGTTGGCATGCTCCTTTGGCTCTGGCTCCATCATCTGACAATTCCCGGAAACAACACCACTCCAACCACATTTAAGTGGCTGCCGTGACCAACATGTTTTGTTTTCAACAGACAAATTAAAATGGGAGAACAAACAATAATACAAAAGTATAGTAAGGGCACAACAAGAGCAATAAGATCATCATTCATGTGCGAGTCCACCTCCCAACAAAAGCTTACCAAACATGGGTAAAATCACATGGATGAACAAAATCCCCAACTTGAGGTTTATTGCATTGGGTTTACCACCATGATAACCCCAATATGTGTCCATCTGATTTCTTTAAAGAAACTCAATCATGACTTATCGCAATAAAAATTGGTATTAAAACATATTAAAACATTGACAAAATATGACAATACATATACTGATAATAATTATCATGACATTTTTTGATAAAACACACTAATGAATGCTAGGAACAAAAAACTATCAATAACCATAGACACACAAATTACCAATCTAAATGGAGGTTTCCTAAAATGGAGGTACTCCCAAATCATCCATGTGAATAGGATTTTCCATTATAAACCATCCAGCTATTGGGGTTCCCCCATCCTAATCACAATGATCATCATAGCTTCAGCTGGCGCCACTCTCTGGCACACCTCCAGTCCAGGCGGCATTGCAAGATCTGCGCTGCTCATGTGGCCTGCGTCATGATGTGATTTCTTGGGAATGATTCAACTGAAATGAGGATGGCAAAACCAAGTAAACACTAACCTGTTACCCAAGCTTGGAACAAAACTACCATGTTACCCAAGAACTTAACTGAGAACTGTAACATGATTTCACAAATATGTATATATATATATACATAATTATATATATATATACATATTACCCAAGAACTTCACTGGGAAGAAGTCACCAACATCGAAACCAACTTAGCTTTCAAACCATAAACGTTTGTTAAAACATGTTTGGGTTCAGCCCCAGATCTCATGCCGGTGCACCAACAGAATGTGAACATTGGGTTGTACTGTTATACTATACATCCATCACTTCAACCACTGAAGTAAACCCACCGATTATTTATGAATCTAAACAACGATGGTTATGTCATCATAAACCCTACAATTATTCGGAGCGATGTAGATTCCAACTTAGCTATCCCATTGAATCTCCTCAAACCATCATTTCTGTGGGTAAATTCCCAACTTAGAAATTCCGTTCACTGGGGCACCACCATCCCACCACCGTTGTACCATCCCATCTTTCGTCCTCCTGATGCGCGGTCGCGTGCCTTTGAATCTATTGGTGCCTTTGAACCAATCACTGAGATGCGTTGGCTGAGACCACTGGTTCGCTTTAGAAAGATATTTGACTGAGACCATGTCTTGCTGATCCTGCATTGAAACATCTATCGCAATCACCAACTACTAGCTCTTCCATATTTGGACCGGGGTGAAATAGGCTAAAGCCGTGGCAAGTGGCGAGCTAAAAGTGCTGAATTCGCCAGGTTTTGTATCAATGCTTTCTATGCCTTGTAAGACTTTGGAGCAATAGCCAACTACCACAGGCTTCGTGTGGTGTGAGCAATCAGCATAGCTGGCATAGCTAGAAACCAATGCAACATCATCCAGAATGAGAGCGATGTTGATTCCACTCCACAAGTATGGAAGGCGTAGCAAATCTAAACCACTTGGAATGTAATTTCTCATGGATTACCAAATTATAAACGATTATAAATAAAAATCTGAGTTGTGTTAAGTACTATAACTGTCCTTGTCGGCTACTTTCCAGCTGTCATGCACAATTCTAGCTGCCAGAAGTGGTGTCCAATCCTTTTGGTGGTTCTCAACATCACCTTTTTGTGTATTTGAAACGGTACATCCTCCAGGAAACATGGATGTCTGCAAAGGAAATAGTTTAGGAAAGCATTCCAGACTCCTCAGTACACATGACGGCTCCACTTCAAAATAGAGCATCATACACACATATAATTACATATGATTCCAATCTCACAGCTTTTCTTTTGCATTCTACTTCCTATCAAACCCAGATCAAAAAATATATATATATATACATTCCGCCCATGTTAAACCTCATTCCCTTAGTTTCAATTCTATGTCCAACTCGTTTTAGGTGCAGATTCAGCCGTTCCTCCAAAAAAAGGTGGTCCCCATCGACCAACAGCTCAAGGCAGCAGAGCCAGCATGGCTTTTTTTTAGTGCGGCGTACACACCCAAAAGGTCAAACAATAGCGTCGCCCAAAGCTTGGGAGCACCTCAACTGAGGTCAGGTGAAAATCGACCGATCGCAGGTCTGTTGAGATTGCCACAACTGTGATTTTCTTGTGATAATATTTTTATCTTTTTAATAGATATAGCGCTGCATAGGGAGAGGATGAGCTTGCGGACTTTCAATTTTGGATGGAAGACTGACAAATAAAAATATGCATAAACTGTAAGATGTGTAATGGTCAAACGATAAACGATAAATAATTAGTACCATTGTAAGTAGTCAGTTTTGTTCAAAAGGGAATCGCAAGAACCACTGAAAATTCCCAAGTCAAATGATGCGGTCAACCCTAAGATTATGTCTGGTTGGCGGTTCATATGCTTACAACAGGTATCATAGTCAGGCATGAACACCCAAACTACTTTGAACAATCTGTCCAACGAGCAGCTCTCAGCAAGATTGAGGGATGCTTTATGTCTATTCCGTCACTCAGATTTCACACCCAAACACCTGCCATCCCCCCCAAAAAAATGTCGTCCTTGAAATCTGAAACTCTGGAATCACCCATTTGTGGACAAACCCAACCGATGTGATTGGGCATACCTCCACTGCTATATATATATATATATATTATATGATATATATATATATTATATGATATATAATATATATAATATATTATATATAATATATATATACATATGTATATATATATATATATTATATTATATATATTATATATATTATATATTATATATATTATATATTATATATATTATATAGATATTATATAGATATTATATATGTATATATATATATTATATATATATATTATGATATGATATATATATATGTATATATATATATTATATATATATATATTATGATATGATATATATATATATATATATATGTATATATATATTATATAGATATTATATGTATATATATATATATATTATATATTATATTATATATTATATTATATATATTATATATATTATATATATTATACATATACATATACATATACATATACATATACATATACATATACATATACATATACATATACATATACATATACATATACATATACATATACATATTATACATACATCTGGGTAAATTATAAGACTTTGATAACCTGAAATAAGACCACTTGGGGATAGTTTTCCCTTATCAAGCAGTGTTCCAGAGAAGATCCGGCCAAATTTTTGATCAGTACTGCATGTTTCATGGTTAAACACCAGTCTTGTTTGGCAAATTTCCATTTTTGTTGGCCAAATCAAATCCATATTTCTATATATTTCTGAGAGTCGAATCCCCACTCCTCATTGTTGTGAAATCACCATTTTCCATGGCTAAGTCACCATTTCAGATCATTAGTTCAATCCATTTAAATCCCAATTTGCGTTGCTCAAACTTTGGAGGCTCCCAGTATTGCCGCAGCCCTCCAGCCCCAGCCGTTGCCATTCTTGCCTCGTGTAGGAGTTCCTTGGAGCGGAAGATCACGGCGCGGCCGCCCACGGGTTCCAAGTCCTGCGACTTGGAGTTCAGGAACTGGAAGTAAAATCCCTGAAGAAATGGTTGGGTAGATCAAGGACCCAAAAAATCATGGTCAATATATACATATATATATATGAAAATAAGACATACTGTGGACGGAAGAAATCCTGCACCAGTTGGTAACTATACTATATTGGAAATCCTCTGAAACACTGGGACTTTTTGATGGGATTATAATGGTATATAAACCATCTACCAACTGGTGCAGGATTTTGCAACCATCCACGGTGACTATTTTAAGCAATGACGTCAGCAATAATGTCAACCCCGGATTAATAAACAATGGTTTTTTAATTATGGCGGTACCCTCCAAATAGTGATATTATATAATACCCAGTATGATACTCAATTAGCACCCCCACAATTGAAGAGCCTGGGGGTTTATTAATCGAGGATTGACATTGCACCATTTGTAGGAATATTATATTTACACATTGAAAACACATATATATATATATATATGGCAGGAAACATAAATGATTCTATCTTGAACTTGCTAGCATTTATAGCGAGATCGAGGAGTTAGTGACTGGCTATCTCAATACCTATAGTTCTTCTCAATATATTTCAATACATTGTAAACATAAATGAGAAGCAATGAGTATTTAGATGTAATTCGTCTGTATCGTAATGTGTCTTAATTGTCTTTATGTGTGACCCACGCCTACCTTCTATTGATTCAACCTGGCAACAGCTGTCCAGTCTCGTTTTGGAATCGGGGTAAATATGTGGATAGACAAATAGACATAGGAATGAATTTGTCGGTTGCCAAGGAAAAATAGAGGATGGAAAGGGTAAGGGCTCAAGGATTCTGAAGCATCCAGGCTGCCTGAATCAATTATTGGACCACCATTAAACCCCTCCCACTAATACTAACTGGACCCCCCCCTCCTAAGAGTAAACACTTGGAGTATATAGTCTTTGTTATTAGGGGGTACTTAATATTATGGTGCAAAACTTCCCCCTAACAGTCAAACACTGAATTAAAAAAGCTACGCTGTTCCATTTCAACTCTAATTAAAATCTTGCCGCAAATTGGATTTCAAAGCTTCCCCCTATAACAGAATAACAACCTTAAAAGTTATTTGGATCTCTTCAGTGAACCAAGTCTTGGGCGCACCAGAAATTTCACTGCCTTTGGGCCTCCTCTCCGCCAGGTGGACGCAACACTGCTGGAGGCTTTGGTCTCCGATGAGAATCCCCTTGTGGCTTACTGTCCCATGAGTTCCATCCCGAAATTCTTCCTTGTTCAACACCTTGTTTGATTGTTGTTGTTCATCCCCTTGGATTCAGGTAGAAGTCTTCGACTCAGTTGTTCATCCCCACTGGTGTTGTTTTTCAATCCCCAGTAGTGTTGCTTTTAATTCGCAAGTCTTCAACTGAGGAACAACCGTACCATTTTTTTCTTGCCCTCTAGCAATCGAACATGGCAAAACACAATCCACCATTGTTGTCAACTATGTTCCATTGAAATGCCAATTTTTGGGGGATTTACCAGCAAGTCATGGTTGATGACACTGGAGGGTAGTTCCAATTGTTGCTGGTGAGTGTGTCTAAAAATATGGTATACCACCAAAATGCTCATTTTCATCGAACAAAAATCTGGCAGGAGCAATGAATAGAAAAGCTTTTCCATGGTGTTTTTCCTTAAGTTCCTGAGTATTACCCTCTGGTAAACTAACATAGCTATGGAAAATCACCATTTTTAATAGGTAAATAGACTATGAATCACCCATTTTCCATAGCTATGTTAGTTTACCAGAGGGTACATCCATTTTTCTTCGTGAAAACAACAGGTCCAGCATGGAGCTTCCGACATCTCCTTGAGCTCACGCGCCGTATCGCCTTTCAGGTCACCACGTTTGGTGTTCACGTAGCACCTGGAGACCCCAAGGTGATTGTGTTGGATGGTAAGTGGATCATATGTATCTATGTGATGTGTTCATAATCTAGGTAAAACTGAAATGAACATAATAACACACAGATATACACACTAAATAATATGCATTGGTCTGTAATATAAATATCGTATCTATATATGTATAAATGTAACACATATATCATAGATGCGAATGGGCAAGAATCTATATGTCTCTCTTAAAAGAATAGCTGCGTAATAACCTTTATGTATCTGGATAGTAGTCAGGCAAGTCGATAGCAATCTATGAAGTAACAGGGAACAAAATTCAAGATTAGACAAATATGAAGCATTACGTGTAACGTTGCATACAGAAACCTAGATTTGATCCCAAGATATCCCAACTATATACTGTAACTGGAACCAACTGTACCGATGGTTGGGCGAGTGCGTTTGTTTCTAAGCATAGCATCCACTGGGGAAATTGTTATTGACCACTTGAGATGGTACTTATGTACTTAGTCTCAACAGTTCCCCACACATGATGCACAGCATCAGGTAAAACACGAACATAACAAGATACCATCCCAATACGTTTCCAACGGTCTATACAATTCAGTTTCAGTGTTGGTGTAAGACCTGGCAGAATTTCTATTCCACAAAGTTCCTCCCGGCGCATGAAGAACTGCATGAAGAGAAGGAAGTGCTGCCATGGAAAGATCCAGATCCAGGTCAGTGATTCCCAGTCCATGGATTGTGATGATCCCAAACTACAATTTGGGTAGTATAGCCCCCGAAGTAAAAATCATCAACCAACATAGGTAGAACGCAGCCACTTCTCAAGTAGGATGATCCCAATGGTAGTACCGGTGAAAAATCTCAACTTATGGTGCTTGGAACCATATGATATGATGATCTTCATGGATTTTCCCACATAAATATCTACATCTATGGCCCCGAAATACTAGTTGACTAAGTCAGCTATAACCTCATCTATGGAAGAATAATCCCATCTATAAACCTAGAAATCACTGGATCTTCACTGATTTTTTCACGGCTTTAAATGTGTTTCGCTTGGGGATTTCCCAGCCACCCTTTGATGCCGCCTCAAGCGGCCGCCATTCTGACGCCCTTGGGGATGATCTCCGAAGTCCTCTGGGAGGGTCGGGGAGATGGAAATGATGTGGTTTTAGAGACATGAAGGTTAGATATATTTATATCTTATATGTATAATATGATTATACATATATACATATGATTATTGTTATATCAATGTAACTATATATATATATATATAAACCTCCATTTTGGATGATTTTCCCATTTAAACCTCCATTTTTACAGGGGATTTATAGGGGATTTTGAATGATTTTCCCAATGTACCCTCTGGTATAATGAAATAGACCCTGAGAAACTCGCTATTTTTAGAGGAAACAATTATCTTCCAATCCCGATGACTGCCAGGGTCTATGTTAATATACCAGAGGGTATATCATATATGTATATATGATGATACATTATATATATATATACATATGATTATTGTTATATCTATATTAATATATATATATATATACCTGCATCTTCCAATGTATGTAAAATTATTGCCTAGTTGGATTATTCAGGTATATATATATATATACATGCATGATTAGGATATAAGCACTTGAATCTATCTGATTTGGATGAGTTGTGACAATTCCTAAGCCGCGCATGAACCGCTTTAAAAAAATAATGTATCCTAGTAATTCATTTATGGTGGAGCCACTTCCACAGGAATTTTCTTGTAACTTATTTCGCGATGTCACAAAAGGACCATCATAAAATAATCATGCCATGACGCCTTTGGAGTAAGTTCCAATGAAAACATGGTGCCGCAAGTAATCGCGACCAGTGCAATGGATTTGTTTCAGGGTGAGAACGGCATAGTCTTCGTAGGCCACCAAAGAATATTGGGCATGTGGCGGTGACCAAGCGATCCTCGGCTCTTCACCAACTGCCACAGGCACAGTCAAATCTCCCCAATTTTTGGTGAGTTGAAACCTCAATTTGATTCAGTTCAAACTCCTTGCACCGCAAGTGCAACAGGTTCAACTCTGACAAGGTAGTGTCGCAGCCTCAGCACTACCAGGTCCAGCACAGGTTCGCATAATTGTCGAGTTTTTTTGGGACTCCTTGCAGCAAACGAGGTTGACCATTCCAAACTTTTGAAGGAGGCATTCTGCAAATAGTTGTCACTTGTCACTTTCCTTCTTTATGTGTTCATTTTGTTGGCCCACTTGAATCAACTTTAATCACATGTTTTTCCAATTGTCTCTGCTCAGCAGCTTGGGTTTGATTGACACAAAGGTCTGTAGCTCCAGCGGCCTTACAAGGCTTCGATGCCAGTGAAAAGCATATCAGCAAGACATCAACTGGTTACCCTCGCTGTTTTGACAGTTTGCTATGGCAGGTCATCCATCTTATTTAGTATATAAATAGACCATCGACTTAAAGGGTCCATGTTCCATAGCTATGTTGAACCCATAAACTAAAGCTTTCACCATCCCAAACTCGTTGTCGTACTCTCGATTTCCAGGTGTACACGAGTCACTCCTTTGAGTATCAGTCGCTATTTTAAAAAGTGGATGCACTATAACATGACCAACTAGTTTCCGGGATGAGCAGTACTGCACTAATAGAATTGATTACTACATTTGTTTCTATATATATACACATATTTATGTACCACAATAAAACATTACAATGATAAAAGTATTTCTAAATATTTCCAATGGATCACCAATCAGCAAAATACTGATTGCACAGATGCCCGGGACCAAACTCTGAGGAAAGTCACTAGAGAAAGAACCCGGGCTGCCCGTGACAAGGGAATGTCAAAAAGAAAGCAGCAAAGCATGCAGGGTGGTGCCCCATAGTTAGCCAAGTTGGTTATAACCTATATTATATATCATATACTGTAAGGAAGTAGTTCAACTATGGCTTGTGGTAGATATATATATATATATATACATATATATATATATATATCTACGTAGTTCATGGGGGTTACAAACTTATGCAGCTGAAGGGCACCACCTCGCTGTGGGTTCTAATCAGAAACTTGGGGCGAACGCTATCCCAAAGTAGCGAAAATCAACCATGTCTATACTCTATACATATCTAAACCACCATGCAGGAAATGTGCGAAGCGCATGCCAAAGTACTTTGCGGGTTCTGAATTTCCACGAAGTTTTTTTCGGTAACAACTGCTGAGGAACCCATGTAATCCCAACAGCAGTCCCATCCTCTGGCAAATTCACATAGGCCAACCTAGGGCAAAAGTCTGATTGAAGGGCAGCATAGAGAATTGCTTGGTGCATATCAGAGAAATACACTTGGCCCCAAAAACAGGGACACTGCCAAACGGAAGAATGGGTCCCCCGTGGATCTGAATTTGTAGGTACCGGATTAGGATGCTTGATATATAGAAATAGGATGATCTACTTGTAAAACGTCTTCATCCATTTTTACTCCATTGGCACTATTAGGGCTTTCAAGGCTACGGAAGGTCAAATTTATGATGTGCCTGGGGTCCCGATGATTTTTCAGTGCTGGACATGGCTACTGTTGGTAACTGCCTGGAGGTTCAAACCATCCGAAAACAAATCGTGTTTTTCTTCTTTGATAAATCCATCTGCTTGATATCATGTAGTTAAAGAGTACATATATGTATCTATATGTATCTATGCATGAATTTGCAACCACTTGACAGGAAAGAAACAGGCCTCAAAGTGTATGCTTGAAGATGCTACGATGCTGAGACCGGCCCTTGAGTATGTCCTTCAACATCCTTCAACCATCTGGGGGTGCTCACAACTCAATTCACAGCTGGCTGGCGGTTTTTCACCCCATGCCCAAAATACTTGTTCACAAGGATCATTTCTGAAGCTTGAAGGCCTAGATGCATCCCTCACATCTCATGGCTTTAGAAGCCAAAATTTTCAGCTCCAAGTTCGGTAATAGTAGGGTTTTACTGTTGGACATCATTACATCACATCATGTTGTTGTTGCAGTTTATCTTCTGCACGTCACATTTGATGCATTTTGGGGTGTAGAGCTCGCCACTGGGGACCATCCTATTTCTATGGTTAAAATAGAAGAAACATGGAACTATCAATCGAATAGCTTATTAATTACATTATGATCCCCATGACTGCTTGTTGTCTCAATATTGTTGCTACTCCCAAGCTCCCACCAACTAGCAGTAGCCCTTTTGCCGTACTTGTTGGCTGATCCCACGTAGCAAAACATGGTTATAACATGTTATAACCCCAGTTATAAGTGGGTTAAACCCTACTTACAGCATCTCACTACTAAAAATGATTATGACCCTAGTTTCAAGTGGATTAACCCTACTTACTTACTTATAACCAGGGATATAACCCACTTAGTAAGTGGAATGGGCCACCAAGTAAACCACTATGAAATTTCGCCGCGAGACATGGTCAGCTCGCGAAAATTCATCCAGGCCCCACCTGTGCAACGGAGATACAGCACCCTCGAAATCCATGGGTTTCCCGGAAATGATGAACAAACGGTGGATTTTCCATTTTTTGTACTATATATATGTATGTATATATTTAAATAAATATATATTATATATTATAATATATATTATATATATATAATGTGTATCATGTTATTGGAGGGTATCACCAAACACATTCTTAAACTTCTGCTTCATTGATGTATGTCAATTAAGGATGGTGATGCAAACTGGCGATGAAAAACATGCGACACCAGTAGGCTGCACTGCTACGTAGAACCACAATGGTGTGGGCAGCTCCCACACCTGGCTTCGTAACATCAAATATTGGTTCAACTTCTGGAAATCTTTGATTGTCAAATTCTGAATGGTACACATTTTAATCATCAAACAATGGTTCATGACATCAAACATATCTTATCGCTTAGAAATTTTGGTTCAAATATTGTGTCATGTTCATCTGTCAACTAGTTCCATGTATTTTTATTCCAAGGTGAGCTCCCATGTAGCTTGCCGATGCGGGCATGCGGGCATGCTAGATGGGACAATTGACTTACGATACGTGATCAATTTAAAATTTAAGGTGAGCCCATTGGCACCACATGTGTTTAGCCACTGGTAGACCCATACCCTCTGGTAAACGTTTACATAACTATGGAAAATCACAATTTTTAAATGGGAAAATCCAGTATTTCTATGGCCGTTGTCAATAGCAAACTGTTAGTTTATCAGAGGGTATACCTTCCTGTTTGTTTTTTTAGTAGTCCTTTGTGCATTCTTACCTCATACCCGAGTTCACTCCGTCAAATCTGCTCACTCTTGAGAGTATTCTCAGTCAACAGCATGGTCCCCGTCGATTTCACCAAGGCAACAGCATGGCCAGCACCAAGAATAACCGATTTGGCGGTGAAGCGTTGGATTTTCGTTGGTGCTTTGATCACATAAAATTCCAGAGATTTTTTAATGTGAACCGCCAGGGACTAAACCAGGAATCAACTGGTGTTTCTCAAACGGAGAAACCCAAGTTTGTTTGTCATTTCCTACTCAAAATGACAAACAACTTTGGTGACAACTTGGGGCCAAATCAGTCCAAATCATCGTTCCACTAATATGAGAATGTAATGTTTTGAAATTATCTTGATTCAAGCTGAATGATTCTACTTGACAAACCGAAATTTTTCGGGCGTTTGGTCTGGTGATGATTTCTCCTACTCACTGCAACTACCTGGCATCGAGGTCGTGATTACAAATTGCTGTACCCAGGTTAGTAAATTTCATTCTTTTAAGAGACCCCCAGCATCCTGGCTCTTCACCATGCAACGTTGTCAAGGCGCTCGGAACATCACCGAAGTCCAGCCGTCTTTGCTTGGCTTCACTGCCACTCTTGGGCACCAAACCTAACCAAAAGGGGCCTCCCTTGCCACCCCAAGGAGATAAAAACACCACTTGACCATCTGGAGTGGCTATCATTTACCTAGAGCAGGTTGAATCCAACATGTGATGTGTTGAAATGAATATAACAATATATAACAATAGTGACCATGAATGGATACCCCCAAGAAGATTGAAAAGGAATGAACAGGATAAACTTTGCCGCTATATTAGGTTGGGGTGTTACCCAATTCTATATTATATCATTTTGCCGGCTTCAATAAATGGAACTGTCCGTGGTGGATTCATGAGAAGCACATGTGAGTGTTCAAGGTTGAAACAATGGGTATGTGAAGCAACAAAAAGAGTGCTTCAACCAAAGTGAAATATGCATTTCCGCACTCTAAACTGTATTTTAAGTTAAAGTAACCACCATGTGGATTCACGCACCAGAAGCATCGCTTCAACAAACGCAAGGGGCCCTGTCGTGACTTGTATTCAACCGACCAAAACAAAAACACGTGTCATCACATATCTAACCAACATCCATTTCAACTAGCATCCTACCATCACGGGCACTTCACCATTAGGGGAATTGTACCTTTCACAAGCCATGTTTCAAGACATCAAAACATTTTGGTGAACTGACTCTGTGAAATCCACTCTTAAAACTATTGAACTCACCCATGATGTTCAAAATCCAAAGAAATCACCAGCTTTGTTGTTTCAAAATGTTCAAAACTCCTGAGTGGATTCCTGCTGGTGGTGGTCAAAATCCTGCTGTTTGGTGGTCAACGTGTCATATCGTTGAATCCCTTGGCACCTTTGGGTGTCCGAGATGTCAGGTGTCGTTGCCACTCGTTGTCCTTGGTGGCGTTGTTTTACCCAAGTAGTTGGATACCCCATTGGACCAAGAAATGGCTAGTAGTGTTTTGATGAGATGAAGTGTAGTTGAGTTTTCTAGGGACAAAGGTTTACATCTGGGTTGCATGGCATTGCAGGACAGTTGCAACTCAATCAAAACCTGGTCTTCTGGCCGCAATCTGGTGGAGTACAAATCCCAACTTTAGATGGTCTATTGGTAGGTTTACTTTCCTACTTGCAAGTGGAATGCAGTCAACTTCCCATTTTACAAAAGCCCCACTTAGAATTTTTTGATTGAATTGATGAACATGGCCATTTACCATCACTTGCCTCATGATTCTCTCAAGATTTTCCCCACGTTCATGCCATTTTCCAAATCATTTTCCCATCATTTTCACATTGTTCCCATAATTTGTCCCATGTTTGCCATCTTTTTCCCATCATTCTCCGAATTTTCTCATCATTTTCCCATCATTTTCTCATCATTTTCCCAGTTCCAATGGGATTTCCAGCGACCTAAAAACCGCCAAGTCTCCCGGTGCTGTTCATAGCAGGCGCCTTGGCCATCATAGACGGCCGCCATGCCCAGGCGCGAGCAGAGCAAGGGCCAACCGTAGGCGCTACGGAACCTGAAAGCGACACGCTTGGCGTTGGCGGGAAAAAAAGCACATGGTGGATTTATAGTCATGGATTACCGTGATTATGATTGTTATCATCATTAATCCTGGATATGTATATATATATATATATATTATTATCATATATTATGATGATGATGATTATTTCTATTGTTATCTTTGGGTTATTTACATGATTAGTAGTAACATTCATCCTATTATTTTACATGGACAATCCTATTATTTTACATGATACCAACTAGTAGTTGATATAGTCTACTATCTTTATTCTTATTGTGATGATTAGTACGATTGGTATTGCATGGTATTACTACTACTTGTTCTCACTAGTTGACTACTATCTTTGTTACTATACAGTATCACAGTATTAGTACTATTATTGTATCAAATATATTTATTATTGTAGGTTATTTGTAATATACAGTATATAACTATGGGGTGTATAGTACCCTTCGGTAATCGAATGTGGCTGGCTGGAAAATCCCTCATTCAGATATTTATTTTGATGAGTTTTCCAGCCAGTAACTCTCAAAAGAAAATCAATACATACAGTTGTTTGTAGGATGTTTGATTCTTCTGCAACCGTTTGTCCACTGAACATGGTAACAGTACTGCAACAGTTGATCCAATGAAACTGGTGACAGCATGGCAAACTGGTAATAATATGAGATTTGTAGTCCCCTCCGGTAATCAAACGTGGCAATTGAAAGTCCTTCGAATATTTTCCAATTGAAACCTCCATGTAAAAAGCGATGTCCCATTACCATGTTTGATTATGATAGAAATGTGTAAACAGTACTCTATATCACTGGCTTTAAGTTGGATGTGATTGTCCTTTTCTTTCTCCATGCAACCTGGTCATTGCATGGGATCATGGACAGTGTGGGATTTTGAACATGAACTGGGGATACTCATGGAGGCTCGAACTGATACATCAATGCTAAGCAGCAAAAAACAGGCTTTGGTACAATTTGGTACATCGCATCAACCATTTCGGGACAATTTAATATCGTCCCAGTTAGGCATACCACATTGATGGGATGGGATGGTAAACTTTAATGACAAGACCCATAGCTTCAAGCCATAATAACTTGGTCCGCAAGAACTGGGTTCATGTGAACTAATTCAAACTCAAACCGATTGGATTTCAATGTCTACGTCCTATTCATCTTCCTGTTCATTTTCAGTATTCCCCCGAGATTTCTCAGATTTTCACAGTTCCATGGTCCATGGATCCAATGATGATATTACAATCACTATCGTTACTATGGTCAAACTATTCTCACCGATTCTCATGATACGGCTAAACTAATAATATTGGTCACTAGTTTTATGAGCCATACAGGATGTTGATAGTTGTTGATCATGATGATATCTTGGTGATATTCGTCAATGATACTATGTTGTAGTCATACCAATTATATACGGTTAACATTATCACACAGTTTCTTGATGAAGAGTATCATTGTTAACCTGTGATGATGCAAGGCGGAGCCCCATCTAAGTTGGTTCGTAACTCCACCTTGTAAGAGTTTTTTGTGAGGCCAAATGCATGACCAAACACATTCCTAGCCCGAGTATAGTTGTATATTGTTCCCAACTATGTTATATACATATACAAGTAATTATATATAATTATATATATACATCGTGGTCAAACTGTGATCATATCTAATTACCCTCTTGTATTCAAACGTGGCATTGGACAATCCACCATGTCTAGATCGTTTTCCCATTAAAACCACCATTTGGTTCGGGGAATTTCCATTGTCGCGTTCCATTTCCAGAGGGTAATGAGGATGCAGGGGTAAAATCACCATTATCTATGAAGGATTCTGTAGGAAACTTATCCTTAATGGTTGGCTGTGTTTTTGTTTAATGTATGTTTTCGTATTTGGTGTATACCCTCCAAATTGCCTTTAAAATGGTTAAAAAAAACTATTTTAGGGCACCCTACTATTCAGACAAGACCTTTTCAACCATATAAATCCTATGAAATCCCATTAAATCCCCATGTTTGTTGGTTAAATCACCACTTCCCATACTTTTTATGGGGCCTCATCCCGAAAAAAACCCAATGTCCGTGGAATTCTTCGCCAATCGGCGCCTCGCGGCCGCAGCTTCCAGGCGTTGAAAGAGCAGAAGCACCGGCCCCGGGGGAGCCGGAGAACCCCCTGGCGTGACTGTGGGAAAAAGCCTTGGAGAAAACGTATCAATGGCCCGTCAGGTACCTAAATTTGAGGTACCTACTATATATGGTCTTGGTAGGACCTATATAAAGGAATATTTCCATAAAATATGGCCTGATGTGGTACAGGACCTCAATTTTAGGTACCTGAAAGAGCCACTGAACTTAGGAAAACATGTAGGGAAAACTAGTGGAAAAGTCTGGAATTTTCAGGTAAGTGATCATTTCTGGTAACACAACATTATGGGAAGATTGTGGATAGAAATTGAAATACAGGCACACCAACAATAAAGATATGTCTTTGAAGATTGAGGGGTTACTGCTTTACTCATTTCAGAGATATCAGTTGAGCAAATCAAGAAGCATCCAAAGGAACTGGACCCAAGTTCTGAGAACTTCAGGCTAGCCGGCTAGCCGAACCTGGACCATTTGAAATCAATTCCAAACTTTTCCAACCAGCAAACATCGGTAGCCGCAACCCGCTCAGCTGGTTCCCCCAGATCTGTCGGACAACCTTCATGCCATGATTCAGTGACACATCAGCATGGTTCAAAACCATGGAAACCCATGGTTTCAACCTTGAAAAAAAAGGGAATCAATGCTAGCTAACCCCAGCTTCATGTATTTCATCATCATCATCATCATCATCATCATCATCATCATCATCATCATCATCATCATCCTCGTCATCGTGAAACCAGCTGGTATAGCCCAAGAACACAATTGTATGAATGAATTAGCCATCAAGCACAGTCCATAGTACAGTGACCACACCCATCCATCGACAAGGTGCCCAAGTTCGGACCGTTCGGACTCACCAAAAGTCGGTAAACATACCTCAAATCTCAAAACCTAGGTCTTTAAGACATATCACATATATCTCTATAGTTTAAAACATGAATCAACCACCCCAAAAAAAATGATGATAGATATCTATAGGGTTTTCACACCATTCCCCACCAACTCTCACCATTTAGGGACATCATCCACCAGGCCACCAGGCCTTGGATGTCCCAGAAACCGCAGGCATCGTCGCGTTTCTGCGTCTCCAAGGCCTTCCGATTGCGCGCGTGGCCGCCCTCGGTGCACTCGTCCACCCAGAGACCGGAGCCGCGACTCAGCTGGCGCCTACGCAACGCGCGGAGCCGTGGAGGAAGGGACCAAGTGCAACGAGGAGAAAAAGGGGAAGGTTGCCTTAACTGTTGTCAAAAAATACGTAGAAATACGTATTATATACATAAATTTATATGTATATATAATATAAATATATATATATATATATACAAAAGAAATTTAAAGAGTAGAATAACTTTGGGAGTGCTGTAAAACCCCTGACATAAATCTTAAATCATGCGGAGTGCAGTACAAGGCCTCAAAAGACCATCTTAAATCTTGTGAAAACTGCACTCCCAGGAGGACCCGTTCTGGATGAATAAGTATAAACACAGTAAATATAATACTAGATATATATATATATATATATATATAGAGAGATAGATATGTGCGTGATAGGTATGTTATTGTAAGTAGCCATATCTAACAATACATTCATTCTTCATGGTTTTCAGCTTTGTTTGCCTACATCTGGCTGCTTTCATGTCCCACGTCGGCTTGGACGTCACTCATCCTCCAAGTCTGTGCTCCTGTCGTCATGTGGCTTGCACCATGCTATGAGGCCTTGTTGGAGCAAGTCGGTCGGAAGAAGCGGGGTGTGAGGCGCCTTTGTCGAAGTGACCAATTACCTGGGGGACGACAGCCTCGAAGGGTGCTGGTTCCAGGGTTCCTGCAACGTAGGACCCGACGGGGTTGAAATTTCGCCCAGTTAGGGACTATGAGCCCCAAGCCTGCCGTAGCCCCGGTAGGGCCCACCGGGGTGTACAGGCAACCATGGGCCGCCGCCCGATTGCCCATGACATATGCGTCGGAAAAAAGAAATTTGGCGTTGTACTCGCCTATCCCACGTGCCCGGCAGCCTGTCAAGCACTTGGACACAAAGTCTTGTTGTAAAAAGGGCCGCAGTGGTAGCTGCATATAGGCCGTCCAATCGTCCAAGAAACAAGGTTCAAACAAGCGTTCCCGCGACGCAAAATGCGCGCGCAATTCAGGAGGAACCCCGTACCACCAAAATCTGAAGCGGAAAAGGGTCGACTTCCACGGGTGCGGGGCACCGTCCAAAACATGACGAGCTTCTTCTGCGTCATCAACAGCACATGGCCCCTGTTGAGAGCGAGAGCGGCGAAGAGGTGCGCCATCAACGCCTGCTACAGTATGCGCTGAGTTTTCATCAAAACACCAATGGGGTTAGCGTCCAGTGCCATGCCATCCATTTTCTGCACTGGAACCAAGGCGTTGCCCTCGACATCAACCAAAAGGCTACTACAAGGTTGTGCACCCCAATTACAATTGCTGTAGACCTTATTTCAGATCATATAGTTATTACATATATATATAGATATATCTACCACAAAACTTGGTTATGTTGACTACCACAACAGCAATTCGCAAATTATGGGGCACCACCAAGAGTACGCGTTTCAGCCAGATTTTCGGCTGAAACAGAGCTCCCATGTGTTCATCCGAGACCTGAGAGTTGCAGAGGAACTTGGAAAGAATGTATTCTGATTTTCGCTATGAAGATCCAATGGAGGTCAAATCCTCAGTCCCTTGGTTCGGCTTCCAGAGATCAGACTTTGGATCTTTAGCTGCCATCTGGAGGTTTCCTAAAATGGGGGTACCCAAAAATGGATGGTTTATCATGGAAAATCCCAATCTAAAATGGATGATTTGGGGGTACCCATATTTTAGGAAACCTCCATATGGCTATGGCTCAAAATTATGGTACCAAAAGTTGTCATTATTAATGGTAAATTATGGTAAATTAACATAAACCAACCAATGAGAAGGTCAATAATTTTGAGCCATAGCCATATGTAGTTGTTATCAAACAAAATGCCTGGTTATGGCTGGATCTTGGCAGATGTGTCCCATCTTTGTCTTCATCACCAATATGCAGGGCAGCCCAAAATACCTTTGCCCTATACATAATGGTTATGATACCAATAGCCGATGAAGTGTGACTATCGAGTGCGTCAATGAACGTTGGCTTCAGACAAAAGCTTATCCGCTTAGCCATTTTAGTATTGTACCTTGATACTGGAGTCATATCTATCTAACTATCTATCTATATCTATCTGTCTATATATATATAGTTATATATATATATACAGAATCTAGTATCTGATTATCTAAGTCCAACAGATGTTCATGGCACGCTAAATATTACTAAACCGATCCAGAGTAAAACTCATAATGCGAACAAAGGCGCGCTCTTTTTTTCATAGCTGTACCATATCCAAACTCAGAGCTGAAGCTGGCAACAAATTGACCCAGGCCTCTGCGCTTATTATGTATCTTTTTGCTTCAGAGTTAGCGTTTTTTTCTAACCCAATATCACCTCAACAACTGCCTAGTTGTATCAATCTGGTTATAAATGGTGTGTGTGTGTATAATATGAACCTCTCTCTAGCCTTCCAGTTATCTCTGAGATAATTAACCAGGGTGCTTTTGCCTTATGATTTTGGGGTTGGATACTGTACCTGTCTGCTAAGTAAGTGGAAGATGAGGGTATTGTAGTACTGTAGGTTATCCCCCTAGTAGCGTGACAATAAATATGATTCAAACTTATCCCAAGGTTCTAAAGGCATTACAGAAGAATATTCAGGACTATACTGATCTATATTCCCACACTATAGATAACAGTTTATATATAATCTTAGTCCCCAACTATCTAACAGTTACAACCAGGTGTTACATAGCTAGTACTCATAGGTAACTACTATATTACTACCAGTTGGATTACTGATTACTGGTTTAACAAGTACAGTTTAAGTACCCACTTGGATACAACTATAATGTAATCCAAACTATAAAATCCTCAACTATACAAGTCTTACAAAATGGTACGGTATATCTTATGAATATAAATTAATATAGAGTCCTCAAATAACTATTGTTGTAATCCCAGACTATATCACTGTTAAATATAGTAACCCCTAAAACATTGATGAAAAGTATTTCCAGGACCGGTAGTTCAAGTTATCGGTAAATTATTAAAAAAAAAACAGTGACCTGAAATAAGGTTTCTTCAAGGGATAATTCCCGTATAATTACATTCACCATCATGGTTCCAGTGAGGTCACAGTAAGGTCACCCATTTACCAAGACATAATTCTTGTAATAATTATTATACCGTCTTGGATATACATATATATATATATATATAAATCCCAGTTGTTGTCAGTTCTTATATGTACTGCGCATCTAAAAAAAAAACATCATGTTTCCAAAAATGATAATACATCACCACCAACTATATAGTTGTTATAAACAACTGGTATAACTTTCGATGCCGAGTTCTTGGCGTTTTGCCCCAAGCCATGGCACCTCCGAACCCAACGCGCCCGCGAACCCCACCGCCTTTGGAACATCTCTTCCAGCGCCACGTTCGCCGCGCGGATCTCGCTGAGGTCGGCAAAGCCGTCCCAGACGTAGGGCGCACCGTCCTGGAAGCATGGTGAACAAACCTCCATGGGCCAAGGGTATCCTCTGGTTGCATGGGAAAACATGGCAAAATTATGCAACTCCATGGTGATAATAGCAATGATTAATGATGGTTCAATTGTGATATACCACTGACTTAGAGGGGCCATGGAGTTAGTTCACTATAGTTGGTAAATGGATGTAAATGGACTATAAATTGGGATATACATACTGGTATTTATCATAACCCAGTTGCTAACCAGGAATCGCTAATCCCATTGCCAAAAGTCATGACAAAAATACAGTTTCTAAAGCAGAGGCGCGATATTTTGCCCAGTGTTTGGGACTGATAGCGTGGTTAATAGTGGTTAGCAAATGTGAATAATCCCTCAAATGAGGCCTTGATTGGCTTGATTGTCCACCAACAAATCATTCAGTGGATTGATTCAAGGAAAAATATGCGGGAAACACAAAATTGGGTTTCTCTGAAGTTGGTATCCCATAAATAAAAAGATCAACGTCCAACTTCAAAACAAGAACCCCAGTCACTACCACATTTCCAAGGTGGCGCCCTAGTTCCTTAGCTAATTGAGTGTGTTTGTGGTAGATATATATATATAATTATATATCTATATCATCTATATCTATATCTATCTATATACGTAATTCTGTATCGAACTAATTCATAGGGACTGTAAACCAGCAAACCTCACTGGAGGGGGCACCCGTCGTAGCCTCCAAGGCAGCCACGGCAGCATCCAGGTCGAAGCAGGGCAGTTGACAACCTGGTGATGGTCGTTCTTTACCGAGAAACAGGCTGAATTCACCAAGCGAAAATAGGGATTTGCCCTCTGGTAAACTAACATAGCCATGGACAATTGCTAATTTTGGATAATTTTCCCATTAAAATCTCCATTTATTGGGGATTTTCCATGGCTATGTTAAATAACCACAGGGTATTCAACCATGGAAAACTGAATGGAATCACAATGGAATGTTGTTCACTTTGGTGAAATTACCATGAAACAGGCTGATTCAACCCAAACGATCAAAAATGGTGACTGAACCACGGAAAATTGTGATTTAACCATAAAGAATGAATATGATCTAAGCAAAAATAGTAAAATTCACCGAACATTGCACGGAACATGGTAAATTTGTGCAAACTTCATGGGGGATGCAACATGTTCAAACCCAAGCACTGCGTGGGTTTTCCTGTGAATCAATAGATTGGTTTCAGGGATCTCATGATCTCCATATCAAATCACATCAGATCACATGTCTTTAATCCATGTTTTACATATCTTGCGTGCAAAATCTTCCCTTCAACACCAGTTGGATTTCTGGGGGTTGAGATCCCCAATCAACCAAGGTCAACTAAGGTCAGCTACATGGAAGTGCAGTTGCATATATGAGCGCATACAACCATAGTTACAAGATGTCATAGGGCTCATATCCCAACGAATCATATCGCCTATTTTTTCAAAAAAAAGCTTCACTACCAATTCTTCTCCATTTTATAGGTCCCTACATTAAACCACCCTTGAACCAACGACCTCAAGCCCAGTCTCCTGGCATAGCCCTGGGTCGGTGGCCCTCGTAGAGTTCCCCCAACCAGTCGTCCATGCCATCGAAGCGCAGGCTGCCGTCCCCCAGGCGCCGGCCCACCACGGGGCCCGTGCTGTGGGCGTCCCCGGGGAGCAGCCTGGGACCGGCGAGACGTGGACGGGACCGGGGAAATGATGGGTTCAAGTATGTGAATATAAATATATGTATAAGTATGTGATTATATGCTTGCATGTATAAATATTATATATATATATACATATGTAATCGTGTATATATATATATATATATGTATATCATCAAGGACAATTGATGTGGTTTGTTGGTAAATGGATGTAAATCATGTCAACAACTTCAAGTTGGACACTCGTTCATGTACCGCAATGGTGAGAAGTAAAAAGAAGCAACCATTTTGGACACTTTGTTTAGACATGTTCGTGGAGTTGTGGAGAATATAATACATATGGACTGTGGTGCAGAAGGTTCAGCTACAGCCATGTCTAGAATAGCACCTGGGGTGGCCCAACACGTTTCACAGCAAGTTGCAGCCCAAGTTTATGGAGTCCTCAAAGTGGGCAGATTCATCTTGCACCCCACAAGGTGGTGCCCCAACATAACTCCAAGAACTTTTGGGGTGATGCTAGATATATCGAACAAGCTAGCTACTTTATACACCAACAAACACAATTTGGGGGGCCGCCATCTGTCATCTTTTCTTTGTTGAGGTTTAGTAGATCTTTGGGGAGCTGCAGTGGGATGATACCGTGCCCAGCAGCATCACCAGCTCATCGTCCGGCGTCAGAGCGCATTGGATGCCCTCCACCTCCAAGGTCTCATCCTTGGGCGTTTCTCCTGCGCAGGGAGAAGATGATGCGTGAGGTGGTGCTTCCCCAGCTATGTCTTGTTGCTTTACACTCCAAAAACATCAGAAAAAAAAAAACATAGAAAAGACGAGATATAGATATGTCATGAAGATATATCTGCCTTTCCCAACAGCTACTGGAGTTACAAATTATCAAGGAACTTAGCTACTGGGCAGCACTTTGCACTCATTATCACTGGATCGACTGGGGAACTCACCGATTGGGGATATTTTGCACAGATATCTTGCAAGGAAACAAGTCTTGTTTGAAGGGCAGAGTATATCATTATTCTCCATCCAACTGGAAACGAACTCAAGACTCAGACTCCTAAACTGGTGTTCCAGCCACTTAAAGCAAGGTGGGATCGATCAAACCTAATTGCAACAATTGTAGATTGTTTCGTTTGGACATGTTTGGACTTTTCTTGTTCCATCAATCTGCTATGGCCATTTTGCTGCTCCCGGATTGATCAATGGTTTCACCATAAATTTTCCTACCTTAAAGCAATATATTCAATATAACATTCATGTCGTATAATTGGTATCATTTGATGATCTCTCATGAGAATCAATGATATTTCCCATTCAATGGGTTGAATAGTTGTATCCCATACTCAAAGCATAATATCATACAACATCTATCATTCATACACAATGGCTGTTTTTGAAATGGCCATTTCCTTGGTTCAGTGATAATTATCTTGCACCAAACAGAACATGCCTCAAATCCATATAATATACTATGTGACTTCCACATAAGTGGCTACATCTCCCATTCAATCCCATCAAACAACCCTTTGAACATCCCATTCAAACCCATTAAACTGGTATACAATGAATATCCCATTGGCCAAATTTTCCTGCCTGCTGCTTCGAGGTCATTCCCTTTCCGGCGTTTCTTGTGGCGCTGCGCAAGAAACGCTAAAGCTTCCACCAGATCATCATTGCCTGGGTCTGAAAGTTGAGATCATGGAGATAGAGGGTGTGTGGATAACCTACATGATATCTATTTATACATGTTATTATATGTTGCAGATTCCCAATAACATAGAATGTATTCAACACATTTAGGCGTGTGTGTACATATATACCTGATTATTTATATATATATATATTGCAGATATATACATTTTAAATACATAATGCACATGTTTGTTTTGGTTTCTGTTACTTGAATGCTACAAATGGATTGACCACAGAGAGTTTATTGGGTTTACCATATCCCAGTAGCCCAGTCACTCAACAACTACCCGAAGACTACTTACGAATTTCAAGCGAAAACAAACATGGGTTCCAAACCGTTTACCCTCTGGTAATTAAACGTAGCTACTGAAAATGGCCATTTACAGTGGATTTTCCCATTAAAAATGGTGATTTTCTATAGCTATGTTAGTTTACCACATCCAAAAACCACCGAAGCCACTGCTTCTTAGTGTGGTTCTGTGGCCTTACTTGATCTGAGCTATGAAAAATACCTCGTTTTCCCATCCCATGAAATACGGTTGATAGATGTTGATAGGTATCCTGGTAACTATAGGGTATACTGCCAACAACCCAGGCAGTCCGCTTCTCATTTACCAATCCATCTTTGATCAACTGTGTACCGATGTGATCTATGCTTGATAACTTCTGGAAACCCTGCAAAACCTCACAATTCATACTAGTTGAATCCCATCATTAGCAGTGCGTAGGGTATTTTGTTGATGGCTCATCTGGCCACCCTAGTCGTTGCGTGTCTCCAATTGAGTTCAATTGGAGCCAGTTGCGAGATTTCTTTGAAATGTCAACAAGGTGGGACCATGGCAAAGTGAATTGACATACTAATTAATGCAATATCTTGGTAAATGGATGTTAGTGGTACCCATATCGAACTAGTTCACAGGAGATACAAAACAAAAAAGACAAGTGTGGGGGGGGCACCACCTCACCATGCTCCTTTGGCAGTTCGGTAGTTCAGTTACCCCAATCTTTAGCCAACATTTGTAGTGACTCACGCGGTGATGCCGACATATGAGAATATCGTTTACCCAAATCATTAATCATTCCATGTGTTGGTATTCAACTCCCCATGTTCAACAATTCAACTAGTGATTAATGTGGTAAACCCAACAATCAACCACCCCTAAAATCACCACAAATGGGTGGTATAAACCATCCCCAAATGATAGCTTTATGCCACTGGGTTGCCCACATTACAGAAATCGCTCCAGTTTACTGCGGAGCTGCTCTTTGCCAAGGCCTCTTTCGCCTCTTCCGGTGCGAAACCTGATTTTAAAAGCGCAGGTTTTGGATCTTGGTTGGCAATGCTTGGCCCCAATTGACCATCCAATAAGCATCAGGAACATGGGATTGTTGTAAAATAGGAACTCCTACTATTTTTTTTCAAAATTGCAGCTTGAAATGGAACAAAAACAAGATTTCGGGGATGCCAGATCTTCACAAAAAGACATCAAAAAGACCATGTAATCTCCAAAGCAAAAAGGCTAACCTCAACCGCGAGCTTCAAAGACAGAACATGTGCTTCGACTGGTGCCCCAAACATGCGGATTTCTTAGGTCAAATTTGGGGCAGACCGTGGAATTACCTACCCAAAATCAACTGAACACATGGCTGTGACCAAACATGGCTTATCAGCAAATTTATTTCCTTCGAGCAGTGAATGAAGACTTTTTATGTTTACCCAGGGATAGCCGCCTTAAATACTGATCTTAGCTGAGCCCCTCACAAATCATTGGCAGCTTAGAAACTTCAACATGGCCAACCCTCCATCTTGCTTCCAGGTGCCTCTAAAAGAAAAGGTCCCTTTCTTCAAGGGTGGTAACTTCTCTCCATCTTCAAACCTTTCTTGAGACTTTCAAGAGGCATCTGCCAAGAAACCCATTGACTGCAGCTCATCCAGGCTGGTCTGACTTTGAACCGCCTGGGCGGCAGCTTGATGAACTGCGGTTCACCATCCGTCTGAGGTTGTTTCGAGGTGAAAAACTGCGTGCCTTGAGATTTTTGGGGTATCCAGCCTGAAAAATAATGATGAGAGGATTGGGATTTTTGTCAAAATAAAAGATGGAAAAACGTAGCAAACTCCAGCCAACACATGACGATTCTTTAGTATTCTTTCGGACCTGAAGTTTCACCATCAGATTTCCATGGCCCTGGATGGGGGTTTCATGTTTCTCCCATCCAAAAACCATCTCCTGAACCTTCGCAAACCCAGAGAAATCCGCGAAAATGATATCGTTGGGGATCCATCCCCAGTGACCCGAAAGGAAGTGTTTAGCAACACATCTTTGAACCAACCTGAACCAACCAAAATAGCTGTTTTATCATGACATATAATGACAATCATGACTATAACTGCTGGCTATCTCTGATTTTTCTGTTGGTAATTCTCAGTTCCCTCTAAGGGTATGTGAAACAACCACCACGTACAGACTAAACGAAGGGACCCCAGAATTTCCAGCCTCTGATGCTCCTTCTGCCGGGGTGCTCTCTGCGGCCTCCGTTGGCCTTGTAAAACGTTCACAGGTTTTAAGCAGCACAGCAGGAGGGTGATCTTACCAGAGCTTTTGTCTACCTTGAATAGAAGTAGGGAAAATCGTACACAGCAAACACTGGCTAAGCTTTAGATGGTTTTTGAGGGTGGCATCGTTTGCTGGCAAATACCCACCATGCTGGCTATCGCCTGCTGCCTTTTGTCTTTCAGTAATTCAGAAGAGGGACATGGTCATTGGAAGCATCTCTTTTTCCAGAGGAAGAAACTGAAGAATTGGTAGATGTTCTGTTTCAGGCATTGTCTACAACAAGTCAGCAAACTAAATTCATGTCATGGCCCAAAGCGAGATGGCCGCAGAATACAAGGTTACAATCCCCAGGAATTCGTTGGTCTATAACCACCGCGATTCCAAACTGGGGCAACACCTAATGGCGACTCGAAGGGGACACATGTCATGTCAGCCACAAACCAGGATGATCCCTGAACATAGTTTGAATGTATGGTAGCTAGTTTTTGGGCATACAAACACATCATACATATATATAATTATATATATAATCTAAATTACATATACATCTGTATGTATATCTGTGTGTAGATGTATATATGTATGTATACACAGATCGGGTTGTATCCCAATTGCACTACCATCATCACTCCTCAAGCCGCGCGGTCTTTTCTCCAGCGAGCATCACTCTGGCTTCGATTTCACCATGAGTTGAGCCCCATGTGACGTTCTTAGCCCTAATGGCGTTAATGTGGCCAAAACAAAGCCATAAACCACCCATTCGGGAATGGTTGAAATCCCATGGCAAAATTGAGGACGGCTTATGGCTTTGTTTGACCAAAATTCTCAGAAATTCTCCATGTGAAACGGATCTCATGGACCATCCGCTTCCCATTGATTCTCCACGGGAAGAGCCTCGAACACCCAGTCAGGAATGACATCGTGATCGACTCCGTATCCACTGGATTCGGATTCGGAGGCTTCGACAGAGTTCCAACCTCGGCGGGGAGTCAGGAGCCTTGTCCCGGGATGGGGGATACCCCAAAATGACCATAGGTTTGGACAATGAGAATAGGTCGTGGAATTCTGGGGTTCCCAATTTTTGAGACAAAACCATCTATTAGAAATAGCGATGATATTTACATAATGATATAGTATAGGTAAAGGTATTTTCTATATATAATATATACATAGTTTCATAAGATTGCAAACATGAATGTTCAGTCCGATTGAAGGATCAAAGAGCTACGATTAACCCTCGAAAATGATTTCACCGGTTTTGACTCATCCCCATATTAGATTCATAGATTCTGTTGGTTGATAAGCAAGGCTCAAACCCCACGGACGTTTTGAAACTTTTCTGCCAACCAACCCTGTGAGTCAATGGAGAATTCCGATACCCTCTGATCATTCAACGTAGACGTAGCTGTGGAACAATCACCGTTCTTAAGAGGGAAAATGATCATAAACTTGCTATAAATGGGCCATGTTCCATGGGAAATAACCAACGGGTTATTATCTCATCTGCTGAATGTGAAACTGGCAACAAAAAACACGCAACTTTGATCACATGTTGGAGGCCCTTTCTGCCTCATCGCTTGATCTGCCTTGTCTGTTTCACCCACTTTTGAAAGCAAACTGAGATTGTAAGCCAATGTTTGTTTTGTTGGATTGTTCTCTAGCTACCAATCTTCAATCTCAAAGATAGCCAGATAGCCCCGCACGACATCCCAGCAGAGAAAGCAAACCGTCCCAACGACATCCAGCATGGGGCAAAATCTCAATCCCAGACAAAGAAAAACAGACTTGGTCAAGTTGAAGAAGAACCATCACCATCATTGACCAAGCAATTTTCAAAGGCATGGCCGTCCCTGACCTGGACCTAGACGTTACTGTGATCTTCTTGGTGCTCGGGTGCTCTAAACGGGCCATGGGATTGGCGATTCCTGGTTAGTAACTGGCTTCTAAATACCAGGAACTATTCCAATTATGAATATAGTCAAGGACATCTGGTAAGAAGAGATTTTCCTGCTTACTGCACCCAAGAAATCCTGGATTCAGGCACTTTTGGGGAAATTCCTGGATTTCAGGG
>BGPT01000016.1:426702-449202 GCA_003297045.1 Symbiodinium sp. clade C Y103
GTGAATATCCTATTGACCACAAGCACCCTAGTAAGCAGATTTAGGGTTATAGGTGACATGTTGCTGGGACGACTGCTGTAAGCAGATTATGGACAAGTTCCCCCCCCCCAAAATGGATCTGCTTAACTTTTGAGGGGTGCCTTTTTCTTCTTACTGGGCGTCCCTGACTATAATTACAATCCATTTACTGACTATAGAGAGATACTCATGTTATATACAACTAATTATGTACTTAACCAACAACCCATGGCCCATCTCAGTCCCCAGCAGCACTTCCGCCAGGCCACCATGTTTCCGCGCCTCTTGAAATCTCGCCTGCCTCAAGGAGAGGCTCCACAGCGTCCCCGTGGCGTCGAAGATCAGCAGGGCGTCGCTTGCGGCGTCGTAGCGCTGCAGGGAGATGCAGAAGCTATCCGAAAAACCGTCAATGCCTGAGGGATGCCAACGAATTTTTGACGAGAAAGTGGGGAGTTGATCTAGAAAACGACTGAGTTCAACGAAAAAAATGGGGGTTGAAATGGTTTGAACATGTTTTAACCTGGAAACTCAGGGATGTTAAGCAAGATGAATAGCGATTTGACTAGAAAAAACATGGCAACCAACCTTGACAAATTGTGGTTGGAACAATTGGAATGGGGAAACATGTGGAAACGTATTGGGATTTAAACAACAAACATGCGGATACAACATGATTCAACCAATTGCTGACCCCGGAGAAATGAAGAACAATTAGGGTTTAGCCAACCTGAAAATACCCTAAACTCCTACAGCATGAAATTTGGCAGCACCCAAGTTTGAGACAAAAGCCAAATGGGTAGGGATCAGCTTTGAAATCCAATTTCTTAAAGGCACAGCGCAGCAGGGCATACAAAACCTAATTTGAGGACAACGCCAAGTTTGAGGCAGGAAAGGTGTCAACTCCGGTTCTTTGGACCTTGCTATTCAATCTAAAACCAAGTAACTTAGATCACAAACAAGACTTGCTTGGATTTGGCATCCCATGAGACGAACGTGAGGTTGAACTCAGCCGTCTTACCAAACATCAGTGGCCATCTTTGGGTATAGCCATCAAATGGCATGTTTCTGGCTGATTCATAAGAATACCAACCTGCAATTCCTGATCATTTCTGGATGGCTCCCTATGTTTGTTGCACAGTGAGGTCGCAATGAGATCGTCATAATTCAACAAAATGTGTGGTTCCTTTTGCCATGGATGAGCCACAACCCGTACTTCATCCGGATGAAATTAAGGGAACATCTACAGTTATGGCCCAGTCAATGCCAGTTGCAAGTCAGTGAAATCAGCCCATGTATGGAATGATAACCCCATTTATAAGCATATGTAACTGGTGAAGGGCCGTAACTGTGCAGGGCTTTACCATTGATGGGATATGACAATCCACAGTTCCTGATGTGGTATCGTTCCAAATAGTTCCTCATGGGATTCATGTGGTATGGTCATCCATCCCATGATTCCTGTATGGTATATACATCTAGAAAATTCTATAAATCCCCAACTGAGAACGGACTCATGACCACCCCAAAAACCGGGCAAGGACTACCCAAGTGACGACTGACCATGACACACACACACACACACAAATAATCAAAGGTGGCAATCCTAGTTTTCATGTTCCAGGCAGCCATGTTTGATTGCCAGAAAACAGTTGACTCTCATGTATCAGTCACTAGTAATCCAGTATTGATCATTATTCACCATGATGCACCACTAGTAACCATTATTGACCATAGTGAACCATTCTCAAACATGTTTAACCATGATTAATCATGATTAACCCTTATTTCAAACAGCCAGGGTTTTGCTTCAGGATCTCTGGTCCCAGGCTGTCCCCGGCCCAGGCACCCAAGTGTTCCCAGCAAATCAACTCATAACCTCAACGCTGGAAGCACCGCTGGGAATTCGTTTTCCTTCAAAGGACCCCAAACAGGAAACCACCACGAATGGTTGGTCGTTTCTGTTGTTCTTGGCCAAGAAAACCGATGGTGTCGAGAGTTCCAAGTTTAGAGAAGCAATCAGAATCATAATACCGGAAAAACAGAGCAGTTGTGTTGACTAGTGGTTCCACCTCATCCATCGATAGGTAGAGCTTCACACCGACCTGCGTCTGTGCAGTAGATATGTCCCTTGCCCTGTTCCAGCCTAACATGGCCTACGTAACCTGATTTACATCGGGTTGGTCACACCACAAACTTGCAACGACCCTTACATCAGATCCCATGATGATTGGACATATAAACTTTTGGCAAATACCTATGTTGATCGCAAAAAACAACTAAACACATGAATAAGTATTCGTCGCCCAAGGGTAAACACTCCATGTCGCATATGAAAGATGATGAAGGGAGGAATGTGAAAGATGATGAAGACACCTTCACATACGTTCATCCAATACTTTTGTTGACCCAACTCAGAGTCTTCCAGGCCATTTAAGGGTTGCAACACTAGAAGTGCTCAACAGCACGGGAAGCCCCTATGGCTGCAGGGTTACAAGGCGGTGCCCCCAAATTATAACTTGGTTTATATAATATATTATATATATGGTTCCGTGTTCCGTGTTGCTGGCCCCCCCCCCACCCCCCAGGGGGGGGGTCCCCAGGTAGCATCCCCACCCGTTGTATTTGGCAAGCTATTTGCAGAATTTCTGAGGTCCAGCCTCGTATTTACTCCGTATTTGCAGCATTTCTGAGGTCCACCTCGTATACGCGGTACTTGCAGCATTTCTGAGGTCCAGCCTCGTATTTACTAGGTATTTGCAGCATTTCTGACTTCCAGCCTTTCATTTACTAGGTATATGCTACNTTTACTAGGTATTTGCAGCATTTCTGACTTCCAGCCTTTCATTTACTAGGTATATGCTACCTTTTGGACGACCTACATAGTGCATACATTCCCTCAAAGCACCTACGTACTACCGAAAACCATATATGTGCTACGTATCTACTTCCCATTTACCTCCACAACACTACATATGTTTAATGTATGGTTCCTGCATACTATTGATATACCACACACATGCTTGTATATCGNAACACTACATATGTTTAATGTATGGTTCCTGCATACTATTGATATACCACACACATGCTTGTATATCGTACCTTTGAACTACCCACATACTACCTAAAGCCGATCTGTATACTCCATATGTACCACCAACCTTCCCACCCCATGTATAATATATATATATATATATCAAATAATTCACAATATCATTTTTTTATAAATCATATATGTATGTATATATGTAGAATACATGTGTATATGTATATATATATATATTCATATGTTTATATGTCATGATATATCATGCATATGTATATATATATATATGTGTCATACATATTATATATATATATATATATGTCATACATATCATATGTATATATATATATACATATCATACATATCATATATATATATACACACCATATATATATATATGATATGATATATCATAGAAACAACATACCCCCCCACCCCATCCCCCCACCTCCACCACCCTCACCACCGCCCCACCACACCACAGGGGGGGGAGGGGGCACATCCACAGGGGGGGGGAGGGAGAAGAGTTCAATACATGCTATACATCAAGACCCCTCCCCCTCACCCGGGGGGAGGGGGGGGGCCGAGCGACGCTGCACCATATATATACACAACACTCCCCATAAACTATCGGTCCTATCGGTATATCCATGTACATATATATATATATATATAAATATATATATATATATATTTATTTATATTTATTTATTTACTATATAACATGGACAACCCTATAGGCAACCGAGACCGCGAAACCAACTCAGTTCATAAACTGGGGCATCACCTTGCAGCCATTTTTCCAAGGCACTCGAATGGTCATAGCATGGCACTGGCGATGCTGTTCCATCATCGATAAACTGAGCACGTAAACCTAGGCTCTGCGCATCATTGATGCGACCTTCCCATCAGCACGACCTTTCCGGAGGATCTCCCGGACACGAGAAAAAAACATGAAAAGAGCTGCAATGTAGATCAGTGTTCCGAACAGGAAACAATCATAGGAATTTCCCGTGTTGTTAGAATTAGCTTCTTCAAGTAAAGCTAATTTTAACACTGACACGGGAAATTCTACGGCTGTTTCCTGCTCCGATCATGATCTACATTTCAGCTGTTTTAACGATGCTTCCTAAAAGGAACAACACAAGAAGATCATTTGAACGCACACATGTTGTGTTTGAATGGAAATGGCCAAATTCACTGCCAAGCTGAACGATTTGGGGAGAGACATCGACATGTCTTCTGTCACCAAGCTTCGGTAGATCACGCAGGATGGTGTTGACCATCTTGAGCGAAAGCTTGTCAACGCCAGGTCCTGAAAGCTAATCGGACGCGGCTTGCCTTTCAAGGCTGGGGATACACAGGGATTTAATGGGATTCAATGGTGGACTTTTGTTCTTTTTTGTTGATTCACCAATCTTGAAGTGTTTGGTCATTTTAAGGGGCGCTTCCTTACAGTATAATGTGGGAAAGCCAATGCCATAAACCTACCATTGGGGATGATTGGAATCCCACCCATAAAGATTGTGATGACTTGGGGATAGTTTATGGCATTAGGTTTACCATATCAACCATCATTTGCAGCGAGGTCGCAGTGAGATTGTGCGAATTTACTCAGATCAATGGAATTGCTTGGGAATGTTGACAGGAGAACCCTGTTTTTTTGCACCAACATTGGTTTGGGTTTTCGGCAAATTTTCATCTAAAACAATATTGGAAAATGACATATGCAAGAGTAAATAGATCGATTTGTCCTACTTAGGAGTCAATGTGACCAGGTTCTACATGGAGTTTGTTTAGTTAAGTTGGAACTTCAACTATTGACACTGTCGTGGCTCTTTTTTCGGACACAGTTTTCCAAGATGGTGAGATGACTGGATTATTTATCACACTTGTGATGAAGTCAAAAACATGTTGAAGCCAAACAATTCCTAATTGATGCGCACTAGACATGGTTTCTCTTTGAGATCCAATATGAAGATACAGCATCTTGGACACACCAAACATGAAATTATCCTAAAAGACCTGAACCATCTCAAGCATGTTGTGCCAAGAGGATGATCGAAATGATGGTACAATTGTATACCGAGATTTTGCGTCGCAAAGATCTTTGATGTTAAGATCCGTTCGAGCCTTTTGGATGTTGGACATCGCAAACAAAAAAATCATCAAACACTTGGACACGACATCATGTGGAAACAGGAAACTCTGATCGTAGTTCCAAGTGGCTTCCCATCTAATAGAATATGGGTACCTACAATTAATTCAAAGCCCTTTACTAGCTACACATGGTTTTAAATGGACTTATCCTTCCATGAATGGGGCCAGACTTACAGCTGGTATTGACTGGGCCATAACTGCAGAGCCAAGGCTTGGCCTGGATGATGCGAACCAGGTGCGCAAGCCAGGCAGGACGAGCTGAGGAGCTTCAACGCGCCGTTCCAAATGGTGATGGGATATCGCTTCTTTTCTGGTTTTTCCACCCCAGATACGAAATCTCGCGTTCATCCATTCTGCGATGAAGAAATCAAAGGAACTTGTGTTATCATAGTTTTCATCAATATTGAATATTGGATAGGTTTCCCTGCTTAGTTGTTCGTTCTAAAATTGGGGATGAATGTGGTAAGCCGAATGCCATAATCCATTCCTTGAACCGACCATGTCAAGATGCGGATGGTGACTCTGGCATTTGGGGGTACCACATTAGGCAATGATATCATGTACCTGCATATGAATGGATATGCATAATATTATATTCATAATTCTATGATATAATATGTATATATTTACATATAAATATACTATATATTATATATATACTATATATATACATACATTATATATATACATTATATATATATACAGTGTATATATATATATATACATTATATATATATATACATTATATATATATACATTATATATATACATTATATATATACATTATATATATATACATTATATATATACATTATATATATATATATACATTATATATATACATTATATATATACATTTTATATATACATTATATATATACATTATATATATATACAATATATATATATATATATATATTATATACATATATACACATTATATATATAGATATAATCTTGGTCTATTTTATCCCATCCCCCATTCATATTATCAGACCAACAAACCAATTCTGGTTAGATTTATGGTACCCCAAAACCCAACTCATGGTGTTTCTACCCACAGCCGACCTGGTGACTCCAAGGATCCACCAAGAAATACAAATCTTCTGTCACAGGGTCCAGGACACAACGGACCAGGCCTTGGGAAAAAACCGGGCCCCAAGTTGGGGCCCCAGCGGAATCCTCCGCTTGAATCAGGAAATGTACACATGACTTGCTACAACAAAACAATCTGGTAGTTGATATGAGTCATATAGCTAAGGGTAGCTAATGACCTAGAATGACCTAGATGTTTGTTGGTCAGATCAAAATAGGTCAGTTGATGTTAATGGATGTTCATGAGCTGCTTGACGACCTAATTCATGACCTATAGTCAACAACCTACAGAAGAAATGAACAAACACTTGCCGCCATTGCATGGATGGTATGGGCATGTGTTGACCCATCGCCATGTTTTGATCGGACTGCTGAGTCTGCTGGAATCGGCATGATTGAGTGGACAATAGCCAGCACAAAACTGCGCCATGCTGGGATTGCGCGGTTCTGTGCTTTACCCTATTTGACCTGGGTTTCAATATGTTTCAACAAAAAGCTAGGGTTTCTATAAATTTCACAAGGTGTCGCCTCCCCTGTTTACCTACTTAGCAAAGGAACTGGACACATCTGGACACCACGTTGTAGGTCTGCACATGTCTGCACTCAACAAAGAGGACTTTTTCCATGAACCAAGATCAAACCTCTTCTGGGCGAAGATTTTATTCTCAACCCTAGAATCATGGCTTGGTGGTTGAGCCACGGATCTTGGTGATATTAATATTAGATACTCACCTGCCTGGTCAACCAAGGTGCGTCGCTCTCCGGTGTCGACGGAAAGCTCCAGGTTGGGACACTGTACAGTTTGCAGCTCGAAAGTCTCCACAGAGACTAGGCTGAATCGACCTGCTCTGGAGCGGCTGAGGGTAATGAACACACGGTAGTCATTGTATTGGTTGGTATCAACCACCCAAAAGATAGAAAAGTCATTTACCTATCTAGTTTATAACATTTTATAACTCTTTCAGTGAGATTTCTTGTTTCAAAATAATTTCTATCTTTTTGAGGGTGGCTATAAGGGAACACTTTCAGCAGGCATCCTCCACCCAGGAGCAGGGTGCTGAGCTTTTCCCAACAACGATCATGAAAACTCACGAAACACTAGACACTGCTCTCCCACACTTCCCCGGAAGTGGGGTCTAAATCTCACTTGATTTCAGCCCTCCATAGATATTTCCGCAAACAAGCTGTGTAAGGGGTTGCAGAAAAAGGACATCGGCCTGGACAAATAGACATCAAATCATACAACTGCAACCACATTAATGCTTCTTTCGGAGGTGGGCCAATAAAATGGAAACTCCATCCAACATAGATGCCATTTGTGTGTGTGTCTGAACATTAGATATGCCTCCCCCCAAATGACCATTTAATAAGGAACATGATGAACTGGTGGATTTGGGCATACCAAGTTTTCAGACAACCCCATTTGGGTCCCAAACAGGAGATGGGAAAGAAGCACCCTTTAAGCCAACCTTCCAGCCTTCCAAAGCCAGGATTCACTTGGTGGGTGTCCCAGGGCCCCTGTTCAACC
The DNA here is from genome assembly GCA_003297045.1 of Symbiodinium sp. clade C Y103. NCBI lineage: Eukaryota > Dinophyceae > Suessiales > Symbiodiniaceae > Cladocopium > Cladocopium sp. clade C. The sequence continues at coordinate 434,550 of BGPT01000016.1, forward strand.
TGTGAACACCTATGGAGATGATCGAAAGAAAGGGTTGAACAATAGCAACCATTCATAGCAATCATCGAACACACAATGATAATGCGGCTGCGGATGGAAGAAATCCTGCACCAGTTGGTAAATGGTTTATCCCATTGTAATTCCATTATTTGCAGTGTTGCAGAGAGAATTACCGGAATCCCAATAGCTACCAACTGGTGCAGGGATCATGGAAAGAGGATGAACGATGAGGTATAGGCATTCTTTATTTTTGTGTGTCCTTGTTGGGGTCAAACTTGGGTACTAATCTAAAGAAAAAAATGCTGAAGTATGTAGTAAAAAACAAACATTAAGGTTCAAAAGCAGCCATGCAGCCGGTTAGCCCAGCCTCGATCAACTTGGAACCATATATGTTTCTTCGAATCATCCTCGGTGCATGAGGTTGATGAGGGTTGGGGCTGGTGTTGCAGAAGGTATGTGCACCAGTGGGTGGATTCATCCTGAATGCCAACCATCGATTAAGAACCCCCCAGGTCGTCAAAATGAGTGGGTTCCATTTCAAAGGAATTCATCCAAATTTCAAACCACGTATTGATTTCTTTTGAGGTGTACACCGGCTTGATCAACCAGTTTTTTTGTTCATTTGGGGTTGACAGTACTCGCCAGGCATTGTGGAAATGAGCAACAACACTGCCGTAAAGAAACATTATTGAACCAACTTCCAATGATTAGAATCTGATCGAATCTGTTCATGTATTAGAAAATGATTAATTTCAAAGACACATCGTGTCCAATAAACACTTTATTCAATCATTAAAGAACAAAACAATAGAATAACAATGAATAATATGTACATCACGAGCACCATTCATCTTCCAGGACAGTCCTCTCATGTCCAGGCATGTCTTTGGAAAACTGTAGGATAACCTCGAAAATGGTAACAAAGGAATTCATCGACTTCCAAGTTCTATCGTCAGATGTTAGTTTTCTATACTTTTCTGTCTTCTTTGGGGATGTTTTGAGGTCAATTTGGACATTTCCCTCTGGTAATTTAACCTAGCTATTGAAAATGGTCCATTTATAGTTGAATTTACCTGTTTAAAATGGTGATTTTCCATAGCTATGTTAGTTTACCAGAGGGTAACACCCCCAGAACAGTTAGGGCCTTTGCGTTGCTGTGGGTTGAGTGGGATGACCCTCACTGGAGGTATCGCTTCCACCGAGCATCAAAGCCGATCATTCGGATGTCGGGCTGAAAACTGGATTGACAACGAATGTCTGGGCCATTCCGCACCCGAAGCATGAAGAATGGATTGGGTTTGAAGGGGAAAGAAGAGTGAAACTTCATGAAAACTCGATGCAATTCGATACATCTCTGCCGTAAACGTGGCATTCAACTTGAACAGAATTATTACCCAAGCGAATTGTCTTCCCAAGGAAGTTTTAGGGGTTTCATATCCGTTTCCAATTCAACCTGACGATGTGAAGATGTCACAAAGAGGTGCCCGTTGGGTTTGTCGCTTTAGAGGCCCAATTCACTATAGATACCCTCTGGTAAACTAACATAGCTATTGAACATGGCCCCTATTTAGAATGGTGATTTTCCATAGTTATGCTCGTTTACCAAAGGGTATATCTATCGTGAACCCAAGAGTTATTGAATTTATGCACATATTTTACCACCTTGGCAATTTTGGGAACCACGTTATGGAAAAGAACACGTCTTTGCGAGGTATGTAAACAAACATCCCCAAGTCCTGTTGATATACTTCTATGTGTGATACGGACCCAGGCCTCTGGATGTCACCAGATGTTTGGCTGCATGGGCTGATTCTCACTTCACTCTTGAAGCCACAAGTCATGGACATAGCTTGTCACAAAATTACTTCCAAATGCCTCCAAAAGACTTCGGACCTGTACCACCATGTACACACTGAGTCACCACACAATTAAATTCTGGAGGCACTTCTTGGAAATCTATAAGGATATCCTGGGGTAATTACTCCAAAATGTCATGGTTTAGCCACATTTTCCGTATTCCAATGGCTTAGAGACTACAGATACAGTAAATACAAGTGTGTTGTTACAACATGTCATACACCAAGGACCAAATGCCTTAGAAAACGACACAGCAAGGAGAAGTCAAGGGACGTGTGTCGTCCATGTCAAGCCATTTGGAAAAGGAGATTCGACCAGCTTCCATGTCAAGGTCGCCTCGAAGTAGAATGTCCTTACTTTCTGTGTGCCGCCTTGTGCTGGCCAAAACATGGGTTATTTTTCCACAAAGAGGATATGGTCATCCACAACCTACATTACAGGGGTTAATATCATGCCATATGATAAAATATCATGAAGAAAACCCGAATGATGGTAGGATGACCATGCTCCACATCCTTTTTTCCATGGACCATCAAAACATGCGGGGTGAAGCCGAGCCCATGTCCAACGCCATGGTGCCTTCCTGGATTCCTGGATTTCTACTTTTCTTCACAGCAAATGATCTTCAAAGACAAGTGCTTGCACTGGTCGGTTGGGGAAATCGAGGGCAAGCTTTGCAAATCTCCCCATTCGTCACAGTCAAGTCAGCACCTAAGACTTCTCCACTGGCTTTCCTTCGTCAGTTCTGTCCAATATTGGCTGCCCATTTTGGCAGGCTCGATTCATATGTTCTTATTTCATGCCCGATCCCCATATGCGTAGGCTCAATTCCCATGCCTGTATGTTTAAGCCTTGTTTTGACAGGTTGATCATTTAAAAGTTGCTACTGAAGGTGAGTTTGTGGGACGATCAATTTGATGGGTTTGGCATATTTTCGGACACAATTCCATGCTTGGGCCCCAATGCTGACTCAAACCCATCTTGACTTTTTTTAAGTCCATCAATACAAATCATAAATCTCAAGTCAGAAATCATCCATTTTGGTAAGGATTATCCCCATGAACTAATCATCATTTACCGTTGCCTCGTTTTGAGGTCGCTATCATTACAAACCAAGCAGGTCGTCAAAGCACTGGCTTGGTCCCATCATCGCAGCACCTCCTAAGTGAGGCAGGTGGCGCTGTTTGTCGCTGTTCATAGGGTGTGTTCCTGTGTGTATATAGAGTGGACATATTATAAAGTTATAAATATATGATGTGTCGATCTAGATATATCATATTATTATACATGTATATTCTATGATGTATCTGTGGATATATATATATATATATGTATCATATTGTATAATAATGATAAAATATGATGAAATAATTCCAATCTTGAATGTTGCAGCATCAACCAGGACAAACAACATGGAACTATCATCGATCTGCCCCCACCATGAAAATTGAGATAAAACCACAGCAACATATTTCCAGTGCCCCAGAAAATGGGTGAAGGCAGAGAATGACGGACCAAAGTCAATTGATTTGAGACAAACCCAAGAGGGTAAAAGTCTTCTAAACAGCGCTTCTTCTGAACATGGAATCTTCTAGGCCCAGCCAGCTGTTGGGTGTTCAATATTGACCCACAAATCTTTGCGTGCAATACCATGAGAATTCAAAGTCTACATTTTTGCATGTGGGTTTGTCTAAACATAGCTTACCACAAAATATAATGTTGGAAATGACCATGTGTTTTCCTTATTGAAATGGTCCCTTTGATGTATCCCCAATTTCTGGGCAAACTCACCATGGACGCAGAATTCCAACAGGATTCCCTGAATGATGATGTTCCCATTAAACATGGGCAGTCTTCATTGTCATGTAACCCCACAAAGTGATCTCGTCAACACATGCTACATGTGGCTATACGTTCACCGTATCAGCACCAGTCCATGATATTCCGTGGTTCTGATGAAATTCGAGGAGGCAATGCAAAGAACGAACTCTCAGCCACATTGAATCGCTTCATGAATCCCCCCACCCAGTGTAGATTTTGCCAGCATTCGACAGCCCACAAACCCCACTTGCCGAACAACTATTTTTGATAGGATGATCACCAAACGGCCTTTGCCAAGAGTCTCTGCTGCTACAATGAGCTTGTCATGGACAACCTTTGTCATTGCGAATCCAACCGAGCATCATTTGTTTAAACGAGGGGTCTGCAGGTTTTTGTGTCTGTTTGTTCTCTATTTGTCTTCAACCACGCGATTTTGGAAGAAGGACATGTGCGCTTAGTTGTATGTAGATAGGATTCAAAGTTGTATTAGATATTCTTCAATTTGCGGGTTTTCCTCAAACAGGGGACCCGTAGGATCCCAACATCATCCGAAATTTGGCAATATTTTGGGTGGCCCTATTTGAGGAAATTCCCATCGAAACGGCTACAAGGTGGTGGTTTATAACCCCCAGTTGACTAGTTCGAGATCTACCTTTTCAACCCAACACATATTGGAGTCATGTTCCCCAACTGGGCCAAATAAATCCCATTCGCTCCGTGAGGCACCGCCATCGGCTGAGTGGCCATAAAGGGTACTACTTGGATATGCACGAAGCTGACGATGGCAACGTCTCATTCTTCACGTCTGTCCATGTTTTTTTTTCCGGGAGAAACTGAGCCCAAATGGAACAAATGGAGCTTTTCCTCAAATCCCCAAATCATCCATTTATGGATTTTCATGGATTTTCATGGATTTTCCATGAAATAAACCATCCATTTTGGGGTCCCCCCAGCCATTGGGAAAATCCCAGCCCTTGCCTTCAACTGCCCTGCCCAGCAACCCACATCTCCGTGAGTTGCAGTTGACCACCATACGCTTCCATCAGTCTGACATCCTCCTCTTGGCGCCAAAACACACCTAGGATGGCCAGGACCACTGGGCCAACCTTGCCCTGCACAGCACATTGTTCTCTTCTGGCTGGGTGGGAAAAATATGCGTATATATATATATATCACAGTTTATTTATATATATATACATATTTGTAATAACTATATATATATATATAACAGAACATGAGAGCTTTATATTACCCAACCGAGGTTTACCCAGACTTTGGCTTCATCATGTTCTGAGGATCAAATCGTGGAGCAACATGGCACATAATGAAACCAACAAACATATCAATTAGTCCTTGGCCCAACAGAATACTGCAAAATAGTGGAATGTTCAAAAACAACATCAATATTTATGTACCGTATCCATCTACGACATGCGTACGTATGATATACATCTCCAGAAAAGGTCTCAGGATGTACAAGGTATGATCGGCTAAAAGAAAATAACCAGATCAACTTGGAAGTCCAGAAAACCTGTGTAATGCAGGACATGGAAGGAATGGTCAAAAAACCGAGACTTCGAGCATTGAACTAAATGGGCCATGGTTTCCATAGCTATGTTCAATTCTGCGGGATATCTGAAAAGGAACCAGTCTATCTGTGCACCAGCTGATCGAAGTATGTCTATCCGAAACATGGCCTATCTCTACGAGGTAGTTCCTGCCCCCAATAATTCATAGGCAATACCCCCCCAAAAAAAATAACAGCTGGTGTATTTTTTGGTCAGCCCATAATTTCATGTGGAGAGCATTACTAGTGCAGTTTTGCCACGGTTTGATACACCATCCACCTTCTCCACAATTTCCATCGTTGCTTGGTCGGTGTGAACCTTTGTTTCATTGCGTGCAAGCAACGGGGTCCAGGAAGAAAGCCAGCGATGAGGATCATATTAACTCCATATGCCCACCATTCAAAATAAACAAACATCATCCCGCAATTATAAATATGTGCTGACTTCACCTATGGACACAATATCACTATCAAAAGATACCCTCTGGTTATTTAACATAGCCATAGAAAATCCCCTATAAATGGAGGTTTTAATGGGAAATGCATCCAAAATTAGCCATTTTCCATGGCTATGTTAAATAGCCAGAGAGTAGATTAAATCACCATCAAGACTTAGGGTCCTTCACTTCCTCTCCTTAGGGCGCCTCAATGGCCAGACTACACATTAGATGCGTGTGGCTTTAACAAGTTCTGCCAGGGAAGATGCTGGAGCAAAAAATCCAGTGATCGAAGCTGGAAAATCACATTCCTATCATTCCTTTCCGGCAAGACATCTATACACATCGTGGAACTGATCACTTTCTGGATGTTGTTGGAATGGTTTTCAAAATCGAAAATGATAACTCGCATTAGATATTATACAAATCATACTGTCACATGGGAATTGAAGCCTCGTGCATTTTTTTTGGTTGGTGGTTTCAACCCGAAACATATCATGCTGGATCATCCCCAAGCGGATTCAATTGAACCTCTGTCAATGAGGGTCTATCAAATGGCCAGTATTGGTTGCTATAACAGGCTGGGTGTCTTCTATTTTTTTTGCTAAGTGCTGGAACAAGTTTGCATATAGTTCTGGGGCACATACCTGGTGAGTCTGCTGCTTGACTGATTCAAATGAAGCGGTGAATCAGCAAGTCACCATTGGGGTATTCGCCCATGGTGAAACACACCTTTTTCACCCGCAGGGTTGCTCCCAACACCCCAAATGATGCAAAATTTGTGTAAATTGATGTAAATTGGGTAAAACAAAAATAGGTAACATGTCCAATTTATGTCCAACTTACTCCCTTGTGGCTGTCATTTACTTAAGCCATGCCTATTTACCGACCAACTCAGATTCGTAGCAGCTCAGCGACGGTTCCGGATTCGCGACGGACACTCACCTTGGAACTGAGTCGGACTTGGCGGTTTCGGGCGGCGGCTTTGAGAAGATCTGAAGAACAACAGGAAACCATGGATTTTCCCATCAAATATAGGGGGTTCCCAACAACAACAACAACAACAACAACAACAACAACAAAAACAACAACAACAACAACAACAACAACAACAACAACAACAACAACAACAACAACAACAAGAAAACCCATAGAAACAAAGAAAACTGCATAAATAGCTTGGATATTATGAGATGACTATTATTGGAAGATAAACACACTAAACAACAATGATTAAAGAAGTTGAGTTTGCCGATTGCCCACTCCACTAAGGAATAATTTGGGAATTGGACCTCGAGAAGGTGGTGTCCCAGCTTTAAGTTGATGTATGTTGCTTTGTAATTCCCATTAACTACAAGTTGATGCCCCAGAATTTGCTAAGTTGATTCATAACTCCAATAACATATGTACATATAAGGTTTACAAGTTTATGGTAGATATATCTATGGTTGGTGGGGTTATAAACCAGAATTCTGATTCGGTGGCACCACCTTGTAGACACGGCCACGGATCCCTTTGGCTGGTGCATGTTGGAATCTAGAGATATGCAAATACCCATGATTTGTATGGGCCAATGATATTGACTTGGCTGGTACACACATATATGTGTATATATATATATATGTATATATAGCGTATGTACATGTATATATACATATGTATAATGTATATACAGTGAAGTAGAAGTGAGCCCAAACAGAAATGACTCCTCGAGATACAACACACAAACGCCAATAAATCAACGTGATCGCCAGCTGATACCCAGCATCGACCAAGCGACGAGGAGAACCCCATTGAAAACGCCCAGAATGCTACAATCCACTTCTCTGCGACCACTGGGTTCTGTCAGCACTGACAGTCCGCGTTGATCCTGCGCGCATCCAGCCATCACACAAGTCAACTGGGATGTTCCAGCTATCGTTTGATGGTTTTTGATAGGGTAAACATTGGGTTCCAAAGTGCTGAAATATGTGGATCAAGCAGAGAAGAAACGCAGCTGGATCCAACTGAAAGGGAGAGTCTTGTGGTCCTGTCCGGATAGTCCTCCTCTGGTTTCAGCCAGAAATATCATCCAGTGTGACACAACGATAGCCATGAATTCAGCTGGTGAAAGTGCTCGATGTTGAATGCATATCTGGTTGGGGATCAAAATTGTTGCATGACTCATTCCTTTCAAAAATCACCCCCAAAAACGGCGCCATGCTCTGGGATCACCAAATCAGCCCACCCCAAAATTTTGGTTACATGTGCTGGTACAAACTTAATTCCCCAATTATATACAACTCTTCCTAAGCATCAATATGATATGTGTTTTCCTATTATACATATATATATATATATATGTTTTCTTTTTCCCAATTTAGTTCGACGATTTTCCCAGCTAGAAACCTCCATTTGGTGGATTTGCCAGCCACGTTTCACTACCAGAGGGTAATCCAATGAATAATCTGTAATCACCGCTATAATCACCATTTTAATCAGAATTATGATCGCCATTAACAGGGCTTACCCTCTGGTAAACTAACATAACTATGGAACATATTCAACTATGAATGACCATTTTCAATAGCCATGTTAGTTTACCAGAGGGTACACATTGACCATGAAATCTCTCAAACTTCTCAATCCGCCTCACCTTAGGCTTCGCAGCTTCTGCAACAACGTCCACCAGCACATCCTCATGGACCTGTCGCTGGTGCCCCTAATCCTCAGCTAAGTTGGAAGACATATATACATGCAGTAGGTAAACATGAATAGATCTTAAATATAAAGCTATTGTACGTAAACATACTAGTAAATATGTGTGTATGTACATATACACATAGATATCCATGACATGTTGATAACAATAGTAGGCAAACTATATGGGGTATTTATGGATGTTCATAGTAGATGTATCATGATCTAGCGAGCTAGTTGGCTGGATTAAAACAGTTGACATAAACCAACTGGATGTGCCTCAACAATTGGGTTGCGGACACCAAATCGAGGATTGAACTGACCAAAACGTTGGGAATGGAAGATGTATGGGAAGCGACCATGCCTATTGCGCTCTATAGTTGGCCAAATCGTTGGGAAACTTAGGGGAATCACACCAACAACACTTCAGAGTATGCCTTGATAGCTCAAAATGTTGAAAGCCCTGACACAACATCAATCGTTTAACAGCAGTTGTTTGCAACTTCCAAATGTCCCCAGAATTAACGGCTGGAATCCATTATATCTATATCATTTTATAAATGTATATATATGTACACTGGATCCAAACACTTCCTGGTAAGATACTTACCCCCCTAGATTGTAGGTTGATTCCCTTGACAATCATCCAAAAACCATTATTCCTGGACCACATTCCGGTTTTTAATGCTCAATCCCCATGTCATCCCACCATAAATCCTGGTTTTAAGCCACAATCATCAATCTTTATCTCCAAAACTCTCCATAGAGGTCCATCATAATTTCATCCCATTAGATCATATTAGTTCCCAATAAAACCCATTGAATCCGTTGAAATCCCCATTAAATCATCATAAACTCCCATTGTTTGGCTGTTTGGTCATGGTTAAAGCACCTTTTCGTCCCAGCCACCCGTCTCAGCCCAGACGCATTGGTACCCATCGGAGTGGGACCCAGAGTCCGCATGCGCTCACGTTCTGCGCGCCAACTTCCTGGTCACCAGTGGAATGGACTTTGCTGCAACATTTATTGAGGTCATACTAATTCATGCAGATTAAAAGTCATTATTTATTACAACTGACTAAATATCATATGTATATATTATATGATATGTATATGATTTACTTACTCTTGTAATTATATGTCTATTTATTTATCTATACGTGATTTATATATGCATATATATATATATATATGCGTTTAGAGTTTTATGTATCTATTTATCGTATCTGTTCTTTTTGATTTATTGATTTTGTCTCATGTGATCGTATTCAATGTTATACAATGTTATATCAGTCAACATCATGTTGTATTTCATATGTTATATCAGGTTGTATTGTGCCATATTGTGTTATATCGTCCTTTACTATCTTATACTATTTATGGAAACAAACGGTTACAATTGAAAGGAAACACCTGTCTATCTGGGGAAATTTTAGACCTTTTTTTTTCCATGTTTTTTTTCCATCATTCTGGCGGCTGGAACACGTCCATCGATTCGCAGTTTGAATGCATCGACAGTGGGAAGATTGAATGATTGAAAATATGCATGTGACTAAAAATCAAATATATCGTATACCCAAAGCAATGTTACAAACTATTTCAGCCTCGTGCCATTGGTTTTGAGCAATTGTCAACCCTATTTCAGCTTTTTGCCATTGGTTTTAAGCATGTTGTCCAACCTATTTCAGCATCTTTCCATTGTTTTTCAGCAGATGTTCAAATCTATTTCATTATTTGTGGCATTGACTTTCATCAGTTGTTTTTGACTTTATTTGTTTGTTTTACCATTGGGTTTAAGCGATTTTCCAACCTATTTGGGTCTTATACCAGTGGTTTTAAGCAATTATCGATCTACTTCATATTTTTTTCATCGGGTCTCACAGTTGTTCAATCTATTTCATTTTCGGCGTTCATTTTTTCCGGAACAATTCCAAAAGGCATTCTTTATTCAAACATGCACTTCTGGGGCTGGATCTGACCGGCTACCCTTTTTTGATCATCTTATGACAACTATTTTCTTACGGTTCTATTTTTTCTATAATTACCTTTTCCCAGAAACGGTCGTCCAGGATGACAATCTATAGAGAAAAGTATACACACTTGTTGCGTGTTGTCGCCAGTCTCTGTATTGAAAGCCCCGCCACGCCAACCACCAGGTAGCCTGTGCAGCCAGGCTTGATCAGGTGTCCCAAAATGTAGTTTATCTTCGCCGCCTCAGCAGCCTTTCCACTGGCAGACTGCAGTAGCTGACCAGCTGCACCTCCCTAGACGTCTTCAGCTGTTCAGCTGCACCTCCCTAGACGTCTTCAGCTGTTCAGCTGCACCTCCCTAGACGTCTTCAGCTGTTCCGTCGTGACACACCTAGCATTCATGCAACCCCAACGCCATCATCAGAGTCGCATAGCCGGCAGGGTCTTGCAAAGAAATCCTGGCTTTCGTTATTTTGTTACAATTATATTTTGTAATTATGTTATACCATGCTTTGTTATGTTCTATCATACTTTCCTATGTACAAAATACCTATTGTATCTTACCAACATACATATATACATACGTATTGATAAATGTATAGTATATAATATATATATATACATGTGATTTACATATGTACATACGTATGTGTATGATAATATAGATATCCAACATAAATTCAACACTTGTCGTAGTTTGTAAACAAAACCAGAAACCTTGTTTTACCCAAATATCTGACACACGTGCCTGGAACTTCCTACGTTTCTTCGATCTTTGGCGCAACATATGGGTGGATTTTCATGGGTTTTGAACTGGGACATAACTGAATGATTAATTGTTCATGTGATGTCATATGCTCAACTTAAGATATGGGCTTCAAATGTGTCTATATCCCGCTAATCGAATTGAGGTATTTCAAAAGCTTATATATTACTTCCTATGATAATGAAAAAAAAGGAAACATGTTAGGTGTTGATCCTACTTGGAGGATCCTACCACGAATCGTGACTAGTTCTCAACCCTGCTTAGTAAGTCCCACTTACCAGTTGTATTAAGTCAAGTGATCCATGCGGAATCCAAATAGCCATGTTTAGGTCCAATCATTTAATCCACATATTGGGACCGATGGACCGATGGTTGCATCAGTTACCCAAGGCTAATCGGCTAATCTGACATAGATGCGAAACAAACATAAGTTTTCATGGGAAATGATGTACAAATATAGTGGATTCTCCACATCTATGTGAACGTTTACTGAAGGGTAAACCATAAAATCACCGGTTAATCCCATTTAAATCCCACTAATTCCCATTCAAGCCCACAAAATCCCCATTGAATTCCATTAAATCCCACTAAATTTCACTATATCTCATCAAATGCCTATTAAATTCCATGAAATTCATTAAATCCCTCTTAAAACCCACTAGTAAATCCCATTCAACCCCACTCAATCCCATGAACTTCCCCGCCTAACCAGGGGGCTTGATCCCTGCAGCCGTCCTGATTCTCGTTTATAGGACCGCTGCCATGACCTTGAGGGGCCAAACCATGGGACTTTCTGGGGATTTCATGGGGATTTTCATGGGTTTTAACATGGTGTTTAAATGTGTTTAACATGTTTTAACGGTTTTATTGGGTTCTAATATGATCTAATATGGGATCTAGTGGTATGGGATTTAAGGATATCTAAGGGGGATCTATAGTGGAATCGAATGAGATTTAAAAGGGAATTAGCGGGGTTGAATGAGATTTAATGGGATATGATATAACGGTTTCTACAACCAAGACCATAGAAAACATTCGATACAATGGGGTTTAAGATAGGATTTATGAATCAAACTATCAGCCTGAAATGGCTGGGGGTGTAACCCATTTTTGGTGGCTTGGGATGATGATCTGATAAACCACTGAATGGCATTGGGAAGCGTATCTTTGGGAAATAATGTCAAGCAGATGGATGCAACCCCAATAGAGCCTCCAATCCAAATGCTTGAAAACGTATGCCCAAGTTTGTGGGTGTTCCTTTTAAGTTTCTGCGTGAATGTCTTTCTGTGGGAAAATCACAGCATTAAGTGTAACAGCAATGCCACACCATCAATATATCCATATAATAAATACATATCACATTCTCTCTACCCACAAATATCACATTCTCTCTAAATAGATAACTGAAGAATACTGAAGATCATCAAATGCCAGTCTTGCTACCCCTTTAGTCTATAAGCACTCCTACCTTCTTGTTGGCTCGTGATAAGCAACAAGTCTATCCAGGTCATCAATCAAGTGATTTGCTCCGACTGCGAGTCCCAAAACACATGCCAGCTCCGGCTAAAATGTCCTAAGCTTGTCTGAAAATCTAGAAAAAATCCTGCAATTTGATAGTTTACAGACATCGCATCCCTATTAAAATGACATTATCTGAGGGGTAACTCCAACATTTTCAGATTTTTTCTGAGCGGCATATAGAAAGTACCTGGATCTGGTGAACAAACTCGTACCTGAGCAGTCACATTTGGTCACTGAGTCGACCTCTGGAAATCCCTGAAGTTGGCAACCGAAAATTGCCACAAGGTCTTGCTCCAGTTCTTTTTAGCTTGGGAAGCATAAGTTGGTAGATATATCCATAGTTTATTAGGACTATAAACCAACTGATAGCTGGAGTGCAGCATCTTGCAACCAAACTTGAGGATAATTTTCCTAGGCTAGATGCTGACATCTTTCTCCGAAATGCCTGAAAACTGGCCAGACATGGCAAGACCGAATGGTTCCGAAGCTTCAGCTCCCCTACCCCCAAAATTTGAATATTTTTCAGGCTCTGTGTGCCACAAATTTTGATCCATAGCCTATGTTATCCCCGCCTTTGCGACTGCAACTTCATGATTTTTGGTCAAGATCCTGTTCTTTTCTGCTTGAATCCTTGCTCTTGTTGGTTGCATCCTCGTGTTTGTCTTGACTCCCCACTGGTGTTGAATCCTTCCTTTCAGTGGTTCAATTTTATTCATGTTGCTTGTCTCTCACGTTCTTTGGTTTATTGTTGATTTAATTTAACGATTCTTATTTTGTTTGATTGCATAAATCCGTTTTGTACGTTAAATCCCCCACATTGACCCATCCCGTCTGCGAGCTACAAGATGGGTGTCATGGCAGTGGTAGCCTTCGGCCTGGGCCATGCATGGAACGGCCACGAGAATTGTCGATGAAATAAATCAGCTAAAACATGCCTCAAGATATAGTTCTGAGGGTTCATTTTAGCATATTCCGGCGGGGACCAGTACCACATTGTAGAATCAACCCAAAACAAAATGATTCAATGGGTTGATACCATGGGATTTTCAACTCATATATCAATAAAACTTATGGTAGATATATCGAACTGTACTTATTAGGGTTATCCATGGTTATCCAACAAAAATAACGGGGGGACAACCTTGCAAATACTGTCTTGATACTTGGATAATCTTGGTGGCACCATGATCATTCAAACGTCCAAGTCTTATAGCAGGATACAACCAGCTGAGAACCAGTCTATTCTGACCTCTTGCCAGCTATGACATCCATTGTATGGAAAAAATCCCTGGGTCTGACAACAGGCAGGTGAACTGCAGGCAAGCTATTGCAAATCCCAAAGCTGAAGGACGTGTTGGACGGAGATCCCTTCTCGTACCATTAATATTCAAAATTACAGCTAGGACTTGTGATCTAGACACATGTTTGAACACATTTTATGCCAATTTGGCAATTAAAAAAATTAAAAGAAAGTCATGTCATTGAAAATGGCCATTTATAGTTGATTTTCCCATTAAACATGGTGATTTTCCATAGCTATGTTAGTTTACCAGATCGCTACCAATCTTCACCAGGTCCGAGCGTCAGAAATGTCCACATCGCCCAGTTTGGTCAAGTCCGCAGGCTCAACGCCTCCGTGGTGTGTTGGCAAGGGGGTAATCATGGGGATGTACAATGAGGTATAATATGGATACAGTATTGTTCATATATGTTAATATTGTATGTCTACGTAGAAGTTGTATTTGAATACAGTATATATAGTATATATCATTATGTATCTATATTACTATATTATTGCATAAATATATACATTTGATAATAATAAATATACATAATATGTGTGTATATAATAATATGGCACGTAGCTAGCACATGTTGGCGACGTATGCATCGACAGTGGTTTGTGGTTTCACACCTTATCCCAAATATCAAAAGTGTCAAGTGGGATCATCCTCCCAGGTAGGATGAAACCTGGAAGTTCAAGACCCATCCAGGTGCCCCGACACTGGGTGCCTTTGAAGAGATTTCACGCAAC
>BGPT01000016.1:454202-462254 GCA_003297045.1 Symbiodinium sp. clade C Y103
TTCACACATCGTTTCATCACATCAACAATCAGCAATATTGTATATTCTATTCATAGCTTTTTCATTTTTCCCCATAAAATATGTGGGGTTGCTGTAAATTTGTCCCTAAACATGCCTAAACCCATCCATTGATCTATGCCAAAATATGTGTGTTACGCCAAAATCAACGGTGCCCAAATTGGCCATTCGTCCTGTCCTGGTAAAACTCCAGCCAGCGGCGCTGGCTGAGGTGACAACTGACCTCTTAAAACAGGTGATTTTCTATAGCTATGTTAGGGCCACTGTAGGGTAAGTGGAAGTCAGGTTTGATAGTTGATCTTCAATATATTTTGAAGATTTTTGAAGCATATTCAGCAGTCTGTGTCCTGCAGAGAACTGGGGCACGGGTTCGCCCGTTGCCACTTGTTTGCGGGATCTCCAACGGGATTGTGGACAGGGCAGGGTCTTGAACCACAGGCAGAACGGATCCCATCCTGAGACTGTCTGGTGCACCTCGGGAATCCAGATTGAACCCCAAGGGGAAACAGAAATTGAGTGGTTCTTTTGAGCATCGACCATCCAGATTTTGGGTGTACATGGACCCATATCCACTTGGGTAGCCATGGAGGCGAAATCCAGCAGGGGATATCCCATGTTCCTCAGCCCCTTTTTTTCACACCGGATGAGCACCCCAGTTTCAGACCGAACAGCGACGGGCACAGTGGACGCCAGCAACACCACTTATCAGCCTTGTCATAGCTAGATACATCTAGCGTGATGGCAATGATCCATCGCGCTTCCATTTCTCTGTCACCTAACTAAAATGTAAAAAAGAAACATGAAGATTGTTCCTGTTCAATGATGTTCAATGAATACTTGTTGTTTGTGTGAAATCCAGAAAGGGATGACCACATAACGAGATAATGTGACAAGCCAATCAACCGTCCCAGTAACCATCAACTAGAAGGTCCCTTTCAGTCATCCCAAAGCAGGACTATACCGGATATACATGGGTGTACCCAATCTTACAAACCTCAATTGGAGATGGCGTACTATTCTATTGAATTGGGTTTTCCCCAATTGAAATATCGTTCGAACCACCTATTTAGAACATCCGAGGGCTGCAATAGCCAGGACCGCATAGAAATCGATGTGCGTTTTGGAGGGCCCATAGAGTAAGCTGTCCAATGCCGCAGGTCAGAACTCGCTTCAAGATAAATTCTACCATGGTTTTTGCCCAGAAATATGTGGCAACATTGAAATCAACTTGGCTGTAAATCCCTGCTGAGAATCCCTGGGTGTGGATCCCTGGTTGGGATCTGGAACTCTAGCATACCTGAGTAGCTGGAATAACGAATGATAGTCCAAATCAAAAAAAAACATGTGTTTAGCCATATTGTTGATAGTAGTGAAAACAATATCATCAAATATAATCAAATATAATTAATCATGTATGTATGTATGTATTATGTATATATATATATATATAAAATAGAGTTTACTAAGTCTACTATACCTGTGTACCTGTACCTGATATCATATATCAGCTGCTGCTCCGCTGTTCCCGTGCTCGACGTCTCGCGTCGTCTCAGACTGGAGCGGCTTATTTGCACCGGCACCTGGCGCTGCTCTCAGCAGTCGCTGAATGGACGTTGCAGCGTTAATCTGTAGAGGTTGGTTACCGGTTCATGAAAACTAACAACGATTCACAGTTTCATGGTCAATTGTGAATGGTTCATCGTTAGTATTTAATTGTTGGTTAATGATCGGCTAGTGGTCCATGGGTCGCTGTAGTTTAATTGTTGGTTAATGATCGGCGAATGGTCAATGGGTCGCTTTACAGCCACTAATGATACCATATCCAAGATGTTCCACCATGTAGATGGCAATCATCCACTAAGTGTCGCAGGTGGAATTGCTGGATATCGGCACCCGGTAATCAACTAAGAGCAGCCCGTGATGTTCCAGATTTATGTTGCAGATGATTCAGCTGCCAAGTTTCAGCGACTCCTGCCCTGGGGCTACCGTCCTTGAAAGCCAAGCCCGCCTGACGCTGTCCGTTTCGGCTCAGCGTCGATCTGTCTTTCCAATGCCACGCTTTCCTCGGCGCTGCATTCTGGGTGGATTCTGGGTGCCAATCACCATGGAGTGCGCCCGAAATACTAGTGATAAGTCAGTGAAATAAGCCCATCTATGGAAGGATAAGCCAATTTCTAACCATAGAATAACTGGTGACAGGGCTTTGAACTGAAGAAAGTATAGGGATTTACTATCGAACAAATGTACTGTAACTAAACGGCCTATGGCTTTCATAGTGGTAGGGATGATGATGAGGATGGTAGTCTTCCGGCTGCTTGTCTAAGTCTGCATGCTTTGGATGATGCATATGTTACCAGGTCGGATGCAGGAGGCTATTTCAAGCGCTTTTGTCCCAGAACATGCGTCAATTGGATAGTCATCATTTCAGAGCAAAACTTAGTATCCAAACAAATTTCAAGGATCGACTGCCTCTTTGATCTTTCCTTTTACAGTGGTGCCCCCTGTTATGTTCTTGATTTATAACCTTCTCTAGCTAAGTTTGATGTATCTATACATGTAGCCTCTGATTATTTAACATAGCCATGGAGAATCCCCTATGAAGGGAGGTTTTAATGCAAAAATCATCCAAATTTGGCCATGGCTTCCATGGCTATGTTAAATAACCAGAAGGTTTCTACCATAAACCCAACGGTTATTAGAGTTCTTCTAGATCCCAACGGTTCGCCATCTCGAAACTCGAGCACCGTTTCTTCGAGGAAAGATTGCCCTGCAAACACCCACTTTGAGTTCACCTTCAGAGTTGAATGACCAGCTTCTGAAACAACGCATGACAGGTAACTGTAACAAGTTAACCAACCTCCTCTCCCAATAAAAGCCCAAAATAAATGCATATTCCAAATATATCCAAATATATCATAATATATATCCAATATGATCAATATGATCCAGTATTCAACTGGTTAGTTTGCAAGGCAACTTAGATCATGTGGAGGATATCAAAGTTTGTCCTGAACATTCCTGACCGCAAAGAGCTCAGTGTTCCATTTATTCAAAATACACATGTTGAGTTGACTAATCTTCCGAAGACCCACAGTCCGTAGAAAAAAAGGTCACATAAGTACGTCAATATCATTTGTTGGCTACCCTCTGGTAAACTAACATAGCTATTGAACATGCGAAATAGTGGATTTTCCCATTAAAAATGGTGCTTTTCCATAGTTATGTAAACGTTTACCAGAGGGTACATGATCAGCCAACTTGGCCAACTTCTCATGAAGATGCTATGACCTGGTAGGACTCCCCTGGTATGCCATTCTCCAAGTGGCCCGAATACAAATGCTTCGGCTTGAGATCTGGAATCCATCTGTCTGCCTAAAGCGCTCAGCTGGTATGCAAACCACAAACATGGGATATGATGGGGATACAACGGGGGATAAAATGTGCACAAAATTGTGTGTGTGTGTGAATCTACATACATATATGTGTATATCCTTGTAATGTATAAATTACGTAAATCGCGTATATATAATCTGACGTACGGAATGAAACGTTGGAAGAACTGACAGTGTTGTGTTCGCGTAAAAATCAAAGGCTGACTCTCAAGCGCGTGGCTACAAAAAATGTCAATTTGCACTTGGCTGTTGCAAGGGCAACTGGAAACAACGCCAACTGGAAACCGCTGACAATCGCCCCAGCCTCGCCCTTGTGGCCCTTCTTCTGGTGCAAACGCATGGTCTTGCGCCTCTTCTTTTCCACCACCTGTTAGAGATGGGTAGAGCAGCTGTGGTGTTTTGATGGCTATCAACATGGTGAAACTCCCGCTTGGTGGGCAGAATCGCCCGATATGTGTAGCCCTTACGTCCACTTATGAAGTGGAACTGCACCTCCAGGTACATGGCGAAAAAGTTCAGGAACTGATCGGTACTTAGACTTTGCACTCAAGACTTTGCTGCATTCTGGGAGTCGGGTCATCATTTATGGCTGCTTTGCATTTTACCCATCTCCATCCAGTCAGCTTCCCCAAATGGCTCAATCCTCAAACCATCCAGTCCGTTTTCCCCATTGTGGTGGGATTTTACCAAGCCCTTGTCTTCAAGTTACCTCTGAGACAGGTAACCAGGGTGATCTTGCTTGAAATGACTTGGGGTTACCCATCTGACGGGTAACTGAAAGATGAGGGAGATATGAATTAGAGGGGTTATAGCCAAATATGTATAAGTGGGCAACACATGGTTATCGGGACAACATTTGGGGTAAAAAAAAAACATGAATCTGGTACATCCAGCTGCCATCTGCACCAGGCCCTTTTGTCATCACCATTTTGGTGGGATCAGAACCATCCCCGAATGGGAGTTGTTTATTGTTGGATTTCCCACATTACCCTCTGGTCATTTAACATAGCCATGGAAACCATGGTTACTTTTGGATGATTTTCCCATCTAGAAACCTCCATTTATAGGACATTCTCCATAGCTATGTTAAATAACCAGAGGGTAACTCTCAAGCTAGTTCTCTAAGGCATCAAGTTGACCCGAAGTCGCGTGAAGCGCCTGCGCGGTCTCCTCAGAAGGCAAACCAATACTCCTGGCTGCAGATTCGATCCAAAACTGACCCTGGCAGCATAGGTGTGGAAAATGGTCCATTTATAGATGATTACCTACAAAAAACACGGTGAATTTCCCCATCTATGTTAGTCTGCGTGAGGGTATACAACAACGGTTCTGGTGTAACTCCTAAAAAAAATAGAACGGTTCATTTGATCACTATGTTAGTGGGATTCTACTTTTCGAATGTTTGTCATGGTTGTTATATTTTGTCAAATCGCTCAGTGGATTGACATTTATACCTTTCATGTATTGAGGTGAATTGACATTAGTAGATATATAGATATACGATTACAAATCCCAACGCTGTGATTGGTTAATTCAGCGGGGTATACTAGCTGTTGTTTTTGGACGGTCAACATTTTGAAATTCCATTTTGTAAAACTATTTTTTTGGGGGAGGGCAGTGCAATTTTGAAATTGACATGGTGTTTTCGATTTATCCCAGGGTGAACTGAAATTAGCATATATCGATGTACATATGTATTTATTATGTATATATATATATGATTATACACAGAAAACACAATCTGTTTAAGTTGACTCTCACATATAAAACACGTGATGTACCACTAGTCTGCTTTTTGCCATTAGGTACATCTAAAACCCCAATTGCACCTAATATGTTTCAGTTGACCTTGACATCCCGTTATTTGATGTTATTTGTGCATATCTGTATCTATATATCTTTTCCAAAGGTGCATAGAAGTGCATCAAGGGTCCAGGTTCTGATGGGAGACACATATTGGCCCATATTAGTATTTGAATCCGATCTATGACTACCGAACCTCTGGTTGTGGGCTAAATCCCCACGCATGGTACTGCAATCCCAGCATTGCTGCTGAAATTCCATGGAATGTCCCCATCTTTTTGCTCGTTAAATCCAACATTTTCAGCTGGAATCCAAGTGAAATCCATGTATTTTTGCCGGTTGGATCCACCATTGTCCGCTAATCTAATGGGAAGTTCCTCCCACCATCTCGGCTTCCCACTCTCCTGCTGCGTGCACGAGACAGCGTTCGTGTGCCAGCCTGAGTGCCAGCGGGACATTTTTAGGACCTGAGAGGTGGCTTTGCCTGGAACGAAATCGCTAAGATGCTTCAATTCACAAGGCAAATTCTACGATTCGTAGATAAATTCACTCTATAGGCAAATTCACTTTGTTGGTTCATCAATCGCAAATTCTATTCTATGGTTTATGGTTAAATATTAGTGGAGGTAGCTACTGAGGCAAACCAACAAACATTTCACTGGCGCCACTTGGTGTCGGTGATCAGCCAGGATCTGATGGACCCGGAAGTGTCAATGTTTTGAGGTGAATCGGTTTGAAAAATACTTTAGAGGCATATTCTTAAGTACAAGAAACATGCAATATATATATATATAAATAGAAATCCTTTTCCGGTGCATGTTTGTGGTCATTCCAGAGGCTTAGAACCTACCAGAACCCGCCTCATATAGTAGCTTGCATTTATGGATGCTCATCCCTCAAATAGTATAATTAGATATAATTAGAATAGGTTGTGAATTGGTTTTGAATTGGCTTTGATATATTTGATCCATCCCCATATTGATTACCACTGTACAGGCATGCAATCAAGAAAAGTTGACAAAATTCAACAATCATCCCCACCTACAATTGGGCAGGAATGATTTCCCCTATCAACCCTTACCCTGTCAGCTTTACAAACCATCAATCTGAGGCGGGTCGGCGTTGATGCTTCTTAACTACATTGTTCTTGCGGTATCTGTCTTGATGAACATCCCAGGATCAGAGGTTTCCAATTACCGAGAATCAGTCGGTCCGCACAATATTCTACAGTAATGTTGGTCAAACAATAAAATAAATAGGTGGTGTAAACCATTCCCAAATGGGTGGTTTATTATTGTTTTACCAACATTATTGCCCTATGTTCTGCACCAGGTAGTAGATGACAAACCAGTACTATATTGGCACACGCGGATCGAGAAAAACTCTGGCTTTCGAAATATATAGGAAGATACCCCCAACAAGAGGAATAAACATTGGTTTCTACTAAGTCTACTGAATCTACTAAGTCTACTACTAAGTCTACCAAGTCCACTCAGTCTACCAAGTCCACTAAGTCTACCAAGTCCACTAAGTCTAGTAAGTCGACTGAGTCTAGAGTTGATATTCTCTACTCAACCAGCCCCCGAGATTTGCGGGTCGCTCCCTTAATCTCCCGGGGGAAGGCACCTCCTCTTCTCCAGCATCGTGCTTACGTTTTCCTGGGGATGGCGCTGATCTCAGAATATTCAGGAACACTCTGACCCGATTGATCCGATGGTCTTTGTGGGAAAAATAATGGGTACCTCTGCCATATCTAAACACATCTGACATGCCCAAAGACACCGTAGACTCACTCTGATGGAAACAAACAAGCTCGATTCAGGATTGCCCCGCCCGGTCAAACATGTAGCCCAAAAAACACAAAACCATCCAACAGTAGATGTATCCACCACATGTCCCAGTTCGCCAAATGATATACCAACTTATCTATCGTTTGGATGCGCAATCCAGGGGAGCCTGGGATGGCCAAGCTGTGCCCATCTGGTCTCATTATCTTCACCCTAAGGGCCACCTTGACGGCCACTCCACGCAAGTCGTCAGGGTCAAGTTGACGCCCGCAGGGTGACAAGAAATGGAGATCCCAACTGTGTCCGAACATCGGGGACGCCAAATTCATTTGTTTATCAACATTGATTTACCCCATAAAAATGGCATTAATTGTTGGCTATAAATGATTTGGATTGATTTGGTTGAAATCTCATTAACCACATGATATCCTCATTATGGTTGGTTGAAGAATAGTATACCAAACTACCCCCATTGTTGTTGGCTAAAGCCTTGAAGATCTTGACCCATAGCCCTAGCGGTCGTCACCGGGTCTGCGTCCAAGGCACTGAGAAGGGATCCCGATCTCTTCTTCGAGGCTGAACGACCACGGACCTCGCAGAGACACGCAAGACCTGTAGGAAATGAAGATGTTCCAACAATGAACGCTGATGCCCTACCAAGGTTGGTTGGAGAGATAGCTAATAACCATCAACATATGTGTTATTGACATATATTGACTACAATACTGACAAGAAATTGTTGGTTAGCCATCAAAAAAACAGAATTAAAGGACCGGATAACCCCACAAGTCAACTCCTTCCAAGAAGCACCAAACAGATGTGAAAATGAGATGGTAAAGGCAGGAAAAAGAAAGGACATGGNTTAAAGGACCGGATAACCCCACAAGTCAACTCCTTCCAAGAAGCACCAAACAGATGTGAAAATGAGATGGTAAAGGCAGGAAAAAGAAAGGACATGGTGTTCAAGAACTTGAGTGTGACAGTGCTGTGTGTGACAAAGTTGTGTGTCAAAGAGTTGTGTGTGACAGAGTTGTGCGTGACAAGGTTGTGTG
>BGPT01000016.1:463100-525584 GCA_003297045.1 Symbiodinium sp. clade C Y103
TGTTGTGTGTGAAAGAGTTGTGTGTGACAAAGTTGTGTGTGTGAGAGTTGTGTGTGACAATGTTGTGTGTGTGAAAGTTGTGTGTGACAATGTTGTGTGCGAGAGAGTTGTGTGTGACAATGTTGTGTGTGTGAGAGTTGTGTGTGACAATGTTGTGTGTGAAAGAGTTGTGTGTGACAAAGTTGTGTGTGACAAAGTTGTGTGTGACAATGTTGTGTGTGNGTGTGAAAGAGTTGTGTGTGACAAAGTTGTGTGTGACAAAGTTGTGTGTGACAATGTTGTGTGTGAAAGAGTTGTGTGTGAAAGAGTTGTGTGTGACAATGAAAGAGTTGTGTGTGACAATGTTGTGTGTGTCAGAGTTGTGTGTGAAAGAGTTGTGTGTGACAATGTTGTGTGAGAGAGTTCTGTGTGACAATGTTGTGTGTGTAAGAGTTGTGTGTGTGAAAGTTGTGTGTGACAAGGTGAGGGAGGAGACGCGGGAGGCGGAGGAGGCGGCGGAGGAGGAGGCGGAAGGTGCAAAGCAAAAAACAAGAACCCCACACAATGTTGTGGGGAANCAAGGTGAGGGAGGAGACGCGGGAGGCGGAGGAGGCGGCGGAGGAGGAGGCGGAAGGTGCAAAGCAAAAAACAAGAACCCCACACAATGTTGTGGGGAACAAATCCACACAGTGGTGCCCTACAAGTTGTGTTTGTTGGCTTACAACCGCCATCAACAGTAGATAAAAAAAATGATACACACATGTATAATATGTATATATATATATATACAAACAAAATACATCTAGCATAAACATTCATAAACCCAACAATGATTGGAGTTATAAACCAACTAAGCTGACCAACTGGGGCACCACCTTGCAGGGCCGTTTTCAGTCAATCATCCTAATCACTCCTTTTGTAGTCATCAACCAACCAATGGGAAAAAAAAAGGGGGCACAAGGACATCCTTGTGATGACAAATATACATTGCCAATCTTGGGTTGCCATTGCTGTGCTTCTAAGATGCTACATGTTGCATGAAAAAAATAAAGCTTCACGTTAACGGGCGGCTGATGCGTCATCTTCAAGAATTAATTTTGATCTTGGATGACCCATGTTGGCGGGTCCAATGTTGAAGTTCATGACTTGTGGCCGGACTTTGACATGCAGTTTCGGTATAACAATTACTCAGTACTCAAAGAGCGAACCGAGGTCCATATTAAACCTCAAACCAAACCAAGGAATTACATTAAATCATATCAAATCTCTATATTTTCTCGCTTGGAATGGATCAAGAATCTCCCAGGTTCCCAACCTATCTAGATCGGCCCAGGGCACCTTGGCCCCATCCAGCCCAATGCTATTCAATTTCTCTTCCACCTGGTGAAAAGCAGCGAGCTGGCCGTAATGGCTAGAGGTTGAGCCAAATATGAAGATCAATTTGGAGGTTCCTAAAATCGGGCCACCCCCAAATCATCCTAAATTGGACATTTTTGGTATGGACACCCATGGTTTTGGGGATCCCCCTTTTCAAGAAACCTCCATTTAGGTGATCATACTCTTCTTAGTGAAGGGTCATAGCATTTCCCTGGTTTTTCCCATCTAGTCTCATGGTTGTCCACCGCCACTTTGCATGAGCCTCTGGTTCCGGATTTTCCGATTTTCTATGCAGTTCCTTTGCCTTAGTTTGGACCCATGGCAATTAATCCAGGTCATTTCACCTGTAGCAGAATTGTCGAGAAGTACATTCCTTTTGAATTCCTGGTGACGGCCATTAGGTTGCCTTAATCATCTACCACATAGAAACAGATGTCTGGAGGACTGACCTGCAGTCCTTGTGATTCAACCAATCTCAGGGGAGTCCTAAACTTAAGTACCATAGAATCCCATGGATTAGCATCTCCCCCATTGACATATATAGTGAACGTGCCATTTTATGGGTACCAAGTGCTTAACTATCCCCATGCGATTTCACACTCCTGTCCGCTTGGAGTATGTGTTTGCAGGCCAACAAATGTGGTCAACATGAAGGCACTAGTTCAAAGGCTCACTTAAAGGAAACCCTATGACTTGACCCATACCCAACTGTTCCACGATTTTACGGCTATATTCACAACCCAATTTTTGTACGGTTGAATACGTTGAAATCCACGGTTTGTTGGTTCAAAATGATTCAAATCCCAGACAGTCATTGGCCCTTTACCAGTTACAAGTCAGCTATAACCCCATTTATGGAATGATAATCCCATTACTTGTATCCCATTTACAATCTATAACTGGTAAAAAGCCTTGGTCGGATCATAAAGAACCGCACCCAGGAGAGCCTCCTCAGCCTTCTTTCTGGCTCGTCTGGGAGTCGGTACACCCGTCCTGCCGATTGAACGGCAGCACAGGACGTGCCAGCAGCGCAGGGCATCAAGGTGATAAAATATGTGAGATGAATGATATTAACATCTCGAAACAATGTCAACTTTAAACCTTTAACCCCCAAAAGTTCATTAGATGTTGATACGAAGGGCACCATTTCACTTATTGAACATCTTTGGAATATCCATAGTTATCAAAGTTTGGGGGACCGACCTTTCGAAAAAAAAATGAGGGATTGTGAATCCTGCGTTGGCCCTGTTAATCTCTAAAAAGCACATATGATGTGTAAGCAACTTAGATAAATAACAACACATACATAATCATACATATACATAGATGTACATATGATATGTAGATATATAGATAAAATACACATAGTATCTAGTATGATGAACATTTACCCCCTGGTAGTCAAACGTAGCTCGCAGGAAACTGATCTATAAGTGGAGGTTTCTAGCTGGAAAAATCATAGAACTACGTGGGATATTCTGAGTGTCAGGATTGGATATCCGTATCATCTAAAGCATGTTACTAGATATATAATTCCTAAAAAATAATCTAATATCAATGATAACATTCATCACTAAGATGTAGTAACCATTATTAATCCCCATTAATCACTACTATCTCTACTATTTCCCATTCACCATGCCATAAACCATTTCGATACGCCCATAAACCACTAAAATGTATCAAAATGTCACTATTCATCCCTATGAATTCTTATCAATCAATATTTCAGTGGTATTTGTCGTCATTAAACCACATCGCCACTTCGTCCATTGTAAACTGCGTGGCACCTGGACTTGCCGATGCGTCGCTCCAGGCGCTTCTGCCGCATCCTGCGTGGAGGGGGTTTAATCAATGGAGAGCCAGGTCTCACCTGGGATACAACATACCAATATGTGGCTAAAACAATGCCATAAACCACCCATTTGGGAATGGTTTATACCACCTATTTTTGGTGAAATTGGCGAACCAGTGTTAATCATTGTTAACCATTGTTAGTCATGATGTTAAACAAATTGTAATTCATTCTTAGAGTAACAATGGATGACAATGATTAAATGATGGTTCACCAGAAATGAGCTGTTGTTGATAATTTAACCATCATTGTCAATCAATGTTAATTCAGTTATCATTAATCATCACTGACAGTTCAATCATTTCAACATTAATCATTGTTAACCCAATGTTGGGGAATTGTTAATGCCAAATTAGTGGAAACATGTCATTTACAATCGGAGAAATCATCAAACAATGTTGGTTAAACTACTTGAATAAATAGATGATTTGTTGGTTTGAAAACCAACTATCAAGTAATAAAACCAGCTTACGAACTCACCTATTGCTTGATCTATGAATTGAACCAAACAACTGGGTTACAATGGGATCTGTTTTTCGGATATTATTATCCATGAATTCATGGGATATCATCTCATAATTGTGCTGATTTATTGACTACGAAAAGTGCCCCCAACAAATTCAGAGATGCCCCCTGGCTCTCCCAGTGGCTACGATTCACCTATAGGGTCCGCTCGGAGCCCTGAAAAAGTGGATGCTAAGCCAGGGGATTGGTCAAAGCATGGGTGGATGTGATGGGACCAGTTCTGAACAGTCATCACATTAGCTATCCAACTTTTGGCGATCCAACTTTTGGCGATCCAAATTTCGACCCATAGCCATGTATAGTTGGGATGTATATCCCAGCTAAGACAACTGGATGATTTCACATGGTTCTAAGCCGCCAACTGGGAAGCACATCCAAATGAGGACTTTATCAACGCAAAAAGGGAGCAAACCAGCAATCGCGAAGATGTTATCAATTGTTACCAACTGAAAGGGGAAATAAAAGACTGATCAAAAGACCCTATACCAACAAAGAGAAATTGAGCACAATATGAGGACAATGTAAACAAAAACGTGTGCTAATGTCTTTTCAGAACGAACGATACAGTGTAATATACAGTATAAGCTTTTACTCTCATGTGGGATGGGTCAAGATCGTGCCTTTGTAAACACCCGTTCCGCGACATCATCCTAGAGACATCTGAGGACAAAATGACAGTCAGAGGATTCTACCGCAAAAATAAGCTGCAACCTTAATCCCATTACATCACCATTAAATCCCCTTGAATCTCCAATAAATCCCCATAAAATCCCGTTTAGGATGTGCAGCCTGAATGGTAGACTCATCTACGATCAAGTTCCGCCAGTTCAGACAGCAGTTCATCTCCATAATCTTCTCACGGTTTCTGCAAAGCTTCGCGAACTCGTGGACAAGTTTTTTTAGAATGTCGCGCACGCAGCTCAAAAATACAAAGATGAAAAGGCATACGTGCCCAGAGCCCATCCGTGCCCATTTTGAACTGTCAGCCACAAGCACACTGGATGTCCTCAGACGGCCCACAGCGGTTTCTTCAACTGCGTTTTCATCCATGAATCCCGAGCAGAGATCCTACTACCCAACAGTATCCAATACAAACTGCATAAATTTTGTGTCACACAACTCCATCCTGCAAGCAGTTGTTTCTTTATCAAAGTTTGTAGATTTATCTACAGAAAAAAAAAAACATATTTACTTGCATGTGCAGTCTGTGCTACCTCTGTTTGACTTCGCATAACAACCATTGCGTCTTAAAGTTGTTGCTCCTTGGCTAGAGACATCAATATGTTATGGTTTTGGGTTTTGCTGCAGGATGGAATGCTCCAGTATTTAACCCTGTGATTGTACTAGATCCCATTAAATCCCAGCAAACAACAACAATTTTCTTGGTAGAATCTCCATTTTTCGTTGGGTAAATCATGGTGAATCCCCAACAAAAAGGTTCAACAACTTTGGGGCCGTCCTGCTGTGGACTTCATCCAAGACCTTTTGGGTCTTTTCAAACTCACCAATCACCTGCCGGTGGCCGGATGGGATGTGAAACATTTCAGGTCACCCAGAAATGGGGTAGCCTCCGGTGTCATCAAACCTGGATGGCTGGAAAATACCACATTTATAGATGATTTCCTCACCGGAACGTACATTTTTGGGGGGATTTCGAGTAGACATGTTTGATTCCTGATATGTATAGCTATGTGTATATATTATATATATATATATACATTATATTACATATATATGTGTATTATATTCAACAACTTGGCTACTGTGACGCATATACCTACTAGTGATCCTTGTTAGATTTCTGTTCATCCCTCAGGATTGAAATACCTTCCACGCTATGGGCAGGTGTTTGGAGGTTTGAGATTTCCCACTGGTTCAGATTCACGAGTCACCCGGCCAGAACCACCCAAAACATACCGGGTGAGTCTCAAAATAGAGTACCCTCCGGTAATTTATAGATGATTTTCCCATCTAGAAACCTCTATTTACTTCGGGGATTTCCCAGCCATGTTTGATGACACCGAAGGGTACACAAAAAACGAAAATCGCATGGTTTATCGGTGAGGATGCCACGCCTCGTCGTCATTGCCCAGGCTGGATTCTGCCATCAACAGGGCCTGGCTGCGGAAGCACCGTTTATTCACTGAATTGGTTGAGGGGAAAGTCTACAGGAAAACTTCCTTTTGTACCATTATTGAAAAGGGGGTTTGCTGCATTTGTTTTGGAGAGTAAACCGATCCTAATCGTGGAAATGTCGTCGAATTAATATTTGATAGTACAAATATGTATATATATATGTATATATTAGATGACCCATATTAAAAAGATATTGGAACTTTGTTGGACACACATTATTAATCAAACATATACTACAGTATTGGACCTATATTGAATATATATATATAATATATATATATATATATTGGATTGGATACAGGTATTTTTGTGGTAAAATATACGTCTGCATTGGACATTGAATATATTGAACGGCATTTGAACAACATGGGCGAATTATATCCTATGAAAACACGTAGTTGTGGATGCATGTGCATATCCGCTAAGATCCATAGATGTAATGAAGTATGTGTATCAATGTGTTCTTCTGTAACCTAAATATGTACTTGCCAAAATAAATCAGGATGTTGAGCAAACGTGGAACAAGGTTGGTACAAGGTGCTGCGCCAGGCCGTTAGCTCAGTTGGTGAACAAAACTCCAATAAGTGGGATTTATGGTAGATATATCTATGGTTGTTGGGGTTACAAGTTGTAAACCGACTTAAAGCTGCGGAGGCACCATTGTGTGTAAGTTCTTAAGCCATCTTAAGTCACTTCAACTATATGCTTAAACATTAGCCGACCATCTATCAATCACTCGCGATGCATGGTACAGACTTCCGTTGGGTCCAGCAAAACCTATTCTTGGATTTGCTTGCAAGGGGCACCCTCAAAATTTAAGAGAATACACCCATAGATTTTTATGGATTACCCCAAAACATGTAGTGTTTTTTCTCAATTAACATCAAATCCGCCCCAGAAATCCTAGAGCTCAATTAGTTCTCAGTTATGTTCCCATTCACATTTACAACCTAACATAAAATCCGCCATGTTTTCACGATAAAATCTGTTTTCCCAATGTAAATCCACCATTTCAGGAGGAGAAAGTCACCATTTTCCGCGGCCTCTTCTCTCTCCAGTTCCTCCAGCTTTCGGTCGATGTCCTCGGCAGATCCGCGGGGTGCTGAGTGCCAGGTCTATCCCAATAGGCATGTTTCATGTTGTGTATAATGATGGGCTGGGCAGTGAGAATCGTCTATTATAATAGACTATAAATCTATGATCTATTTCAGAATAGTGACAATAGATTCATAGTGATAGATTGTAATGAATTATAGTGATAGGTGAGCATCATTTACAACGGACACATATTTATATTTACCCAACATATAAATCGATGTTGGATAATAGTGAAACATTATAGTAAGTAGTGATACTAGATGTATAGTCACATATCCCAACTGAAACACACTAGTTATAATGGATGATAGTGATTCATAGAAAAAAAAACATGTAGGCCAATGTAGGCAATAGAACGTGGGACCTCCATGAACCACTACCTTTGCTTCCCTCTCTGCTGGAATCGTGTGGACCTTTCGAGTACGAGGAGACACAAACAGGAACAATTTCTGGGCAGAGGTCAAGCAATAGTTATGGAGAAACCAATTTAGACCAACAAAAAATGGCACTACGTTCTCACATGGTACCCGAAAGGATGCTAACATGGGTGAATTCCACTTGAGATTTTCATTGCGAGAAAGGGCCAGATGTGGCTTCATAAATAGTCATACAAATATAAAAGAATAAAAGTCTGTAATCCACTTGATAGCCATTGATCAGTGGCACATAATCCGGTGGACTGTAGAGATTTCCGAACATTATCACCTCTGTATCCCTAGATGGTCATCAACCTCATGTTCAACACTGCAGGGTGAATGCCTTGTATCAATGGATTCCCCAGCTTTCCCGGACTCCTGAAGAGACGTGATGGTGTCCTGGCGCCTAGATTCTAGATCTTGCACCAAGTTGAAACTAGATCCTAAGCATATTACCCCACATGTTAACCCTATGCATGTCAGCGAACTATAGCCACCATAAATTGTATCCCCATGCACAACGGCTCTATGCATCACCACTTAAAGTGGTTCAACATTGCCCGCAACTTCATTCTGCTTAGTGGTTTCACCCCTGAACAATTGCATAGTTGTGCTTCCCATTCTCAGGAAGTAGCTCTGCAAATTAAAGAACCTTCAGTTCACGCAGAATTAAAAAAAAAACATCGTTATCACTTGAATCTGCTGCGTATCACTTCGATTTGAAGAACTCCTTTCCCATCCCCAAACATCCCAAAACGACGCTGAAGACCCAGGACCGGCGCCCACCCAGCACCGAGGCGCCGGGTCGACGAAGTCCACGATGTTGTGCCCGTCCATGATCTCTGGCACGATGTCGTACTTCCAGTTGGGATCCTAAACAGCAGCATGGGACATCGAGCCATGAGTCGATGTGTGGATTCCAATGATATAAGGGCACTTAGAAGGAGTCAATGGGTTTTACATATATGGAGGTTTCCTAAAATAGGGGTACCCCCAGTTCTCATCCATTTTTGTTTGGGATTTTCCATGATAAACCATCCATTTTTGGGTACCCCCATTTTAGGAAACCCCCATATGTTTACATGGATGTGTTTTGGAGGGCAAAGAGTGAAGAACGATGGAATCATCGTCGATGGGTCGAACCGCGCCTCTAAAATGGCCTTGCGCCACAAATCCACCGAGTAGACACCAGCACCACCCAACTCCTGACGTGGTGACAGGTGCGGTCATGGTCATGGTCATATTTCGGGGGAGATGAAAATCCATGACCACCAGCTGTTTTGGTGAAACCAAGGTACCAGCGTTTTGACCCATAGTATGACATTCATAACTTTTAGATGGACATTCTATTTGTCTGTGCATGGCTGGATTGTTGAAGTATTGACCTATCGTGGAAAATTTACTCCTGAAATCTCCTGAAGATGGGACTCAAATTGCCATTCAAGAGTAGGCAAAAGCTGCGAGCCTGTGAGAAGAATCCATGTCAAAAACTGATTGAAGCGGCATAGGCAATTTGTTAGCCAATTGTGTTTGATCATTCCAACTTAACAAGAAATGGATAAGCAGCGAGGTTGAAACTACGACTGTGAGTGATATCTCCTTAAAATCCGACTGGGCTCCCCCTTGATTGATGGTTATTGTCACATGTTTGGTGGATGTACAGCAAACCAAAATTCGTGGTCACAATCGATCATCTTGGAAGAAGCGACTAATATGCACCACTTGCGCACCTCAGTGGATATTGCGAGGTTTGCTTTGGGGGTCCCCAAGAATGAAACATATCCAGGAAAAACAAACAAAACTACATAGGTTTCCAATGAAAAAAACAGGGCCTGGGCCCCCACAGGTACATGGAAAAACGATCGATTGCCACTTCCCATGAGAAATTCATCTTCAACACACACACACATAGCTTTGGGAGTTCCATGTGAAATGATAGGGGTGTACAGTACATATTCAAAGTAGTCCCTTTCCCCACTAGAATAAAAGCACAAGTGAAAGTCATGCCTTGTAGTGTTTTTTCTCTAATCTTGGGGTCTGATAAAACGGGGTTGTGATTATGGGGACAGCATCATTGGCTCTGTCACCACTGAATGGTGATTAAATCACCCAGTTTCTCCTTTGTTAGATTTACAATTGTGTTAGAATTCACTATAGTATAGCTTTATAATGCTTTATCATGTTTTATCATAGTTAGTCATATTACCAACACAGACATAGAGATGATATGTCCAACGACAGGGATACACAAGGCTGTGCCGCTGTGCCCCGAGTTAAATTAAGTTGGTTTATGTTACTGGTTTGGAGTTTGGAAACCCAGCTAACTGAATATGTACACTTATTCCCGATAACCCTTAGATAGCGTAGTTATAAATCAAGCTTACCCTGGTATGGGGCGCGACCTTGCAAACAAATGTTCATAACATTAAATGTTCATAACATTCTCAGAATCTTTGGGACTGACCGCGCCTCCATTCGCTCTCGTTCCAACGGTTCTTTCGCCTCGCCGTTTGCAAACCCCCATGAAACTATCAGTAGGCGAGAAAGGAAGGCACGCCGCCAGGAAATCAGGATGTAAAAATGGAGTAACATCTTTGAAACTGAAACGCATGCTTTCAACATCCAGCAGTTCAAGAAAAAAACAAGCTTGATGGAAGAGGTGAATCATGTCTAGGTCTATGGGAAGTTGTGGGAGCTTAATTCATGATTCAAAACCCTGGTTCCGGAAGATGGGCTGGTTTTCTTTATACATTTTGTCGCCGACCGTTAAAATGGGAAAAAAAAACAAAACAAACATGTTTTGCACTAGCCATTGCACTCAGGAAATCCAACATGGCTAGCTGGAAAATCCGCCAGCTATAAACCTCTATATAATTATTTTGCTCGGACATCATCCCATAGTTTTTCTTACTTGAAAGTCTTGGAATACTCATCCCATTGTTTGACCAAACCATCTGATTGTTACTTACAATCAATCTGATTGTTTCAACTTGGCATGGAATACTCATCTCGGGGATTCAAACATGAAGTGATCTGTTGTGAAGAAGAAGTGCAATAAACCATCAACAAAGCATCAATAAACATCAACAAACTTTCATAAAATTCACATAGAAACATTCCTACAACATCCTACAACATCCTCTTTAAACATCTTCGCACCTTCGTAGCTCAACGATTGCCTAGTCATCCCAGCATCCGCACCTCACTGTCTTCCGCCATCCTAGGGGCCAGGAAGGCAGTGGCGAATCCATTTTGGTGCCCTATTTGTTGGGGGTATTTTCTTAATCTCACGCATAACTGGGGAGAGATCATGAGTGAAATTTTGGCTCCATTGTTTTTTCTTAAACTGGAGATGGGATTACGTTCAGGCTCTCTCCGCATTTCACTCATAATTTCACACAAACTGAAATGGGGCTTGTTCATGATCTAATGGGATTGTCCAGCAATTTCTTGTTTTGTCTCCAAAATGGATACCCCTAGTTTTGATGGCTCGTCATCATGTGTCACATCAAAATCCTGTACAGTAATCTTAAGGGAATACATTTATATATAGAGTCCATGGTCAGAAGGTCACCATTTTTTTCATGCACTGGCGTTTCTATGTCCCATGCAGCTTGGGCCCCAACTGTTCTCCCTGACGCTGTTTCAACACAGAGCCAGGAATGCAAGGCCTTGGTGTAACAGTGGGGAGGCTAGGGAGGCTGGGAGGACTGTGGAGCTGTAATACATATTTAGTTGTATTTATAGAATAAAAATACATGTTAATGGGATACGAGATATGATGGGGTTATGACAGGATGTAATATTGACGTGAACAGCTTAGTATGATTTGATTTTTTTCGGGTGTTGCAAAACATGGGTTTCTCTAGGGATCTATCACTAATTCATGGCCATTGGATATACAATAGAGAGAACATTTGTCATTTTTAACCAATAGCATGGGGATGCCAATGGCTCGGCCCCCGGGCATATCAAAAGTGAGGTAAGATGAGGTAAGGCCAAAATCATTTTTCGAACCAATTCTGTTGGTGGAATCTCTCTTTTTAGGCCCAGTTCATTGGTGGCTATAACTATACATACATATATATACATATCATATATATATATATAATATGTCAAACGCCACCAAGGCAAGAAAAGTAAAACACCATGCACAAAAACCAGACTCCAGCACCTTTCAATTGGCCGCGCCGAGCCACGGTCGATTGGCAGGTGGAGTGACATTGGTGATGTGCAACCGGCTCCTGAAAAGGGGGAGTAATGTGCTGTTGGTGGTTGAGCCAGCCTGAAAATCTATTGTTTGAGTCATTGGGAATCATCTATTGTTGAAAAGCATTGAACTACAAATGCAAAAACATGTCCAAAACACCAAACATTTATCCAAGGCATTCCAAGAAATCCCGGATTTCTTAAAGTTCCTTTCGAGATGTCATGGGTAGAACCTCTTGTGACCAAAGACGGTATGTTTCTTGCAAGTTTAAGGTACTTTCCAAAGGTACCCCCCCTCAACAATGGAAACTTATTCATGGTGAGAAATAAGCCCTTAAAGAGGCCACAATTGGTTTGGGGGCCGCACTTTAATTTCCATGAACCTGTTAGTGGTTTGAGATGGTTTAAA
The DNA here is from genome assembly GCA_003297045.1 of Symbiodinium sp. clade C Y103. NCBI lineage: Eukaryota > Dinophyceae > Suessiales > Symbiodiniaceae > Cladocopium > Cladocopium sp. clade C. The sequence goes on from BGPT01000016.1 coordinate 475,105, forward strand.
AACCAATTCGGGAGCTATCTGGAAGAGAAGAGTTTGTACCTAACGTACAATAAGCCGGTAGAACAATGATCAATAGAGCTGGTGTAAGTTCACTGTAGCCAAGTATGTCGAAGTTCTGGAACTTTATGTACAATTCTGCAATTATTATATAATATTATAAATATAATAGTATATGTACATTATACATATCTAATATACTGTGCCCCGCTCTTAAGGGTTCTTAAGTGGATGATGACTGGAATTGTCCAGCTGCTGCACAGTTCAAGAACATCCAATTCAGATTTGAAATCAAGATCCAGTGTTGATACAACCGCGGGCCATCGTCGCCAAAGGGTACCTGTAAAAGTTGGATCATGATGACCAGCTAATGACCACTTGGTTGCTGGGATAGTTTGTGGGATTGGGTTTGCCACAGTAAATAAAAGTAGTATATATACATATATACAATTATTGTATAATATTGTATAACAGAATATATGTATATATAGGCTCGTGCCCAGCCTTGGAACTACCTACAATGATCATGGGGTGGGGGGGGNGGTGGGATGTTAACGTTCATTTGAACTTGCAGAAGAAGTTGATGCTACGGATGTTAACGTTCCTTGAACTTGCTGAAGCAGTTGATGCTACGCACACGCGGGGGGGTGGGGTGGGGTGGGATGTTAACGTTCCTTGAACTTGCTGAAGCAGTTGATGCTACGCACACGCGGGGGGGTGGGGTGGGGTGGGATGTTAACGTTCCTTGAACTTGCAGAACAGATGATGATGATGATGATGATGATGATGATGATGATGATGGTGGTGATGATGATGATGATGATGATGATGATGACGATGAAGATGAAGATGATGATGGTGTATGATGGTGTTGATTCTGAGAAAATTCCGCGACAAAATTTCGTCACGGAATCAGTACTTTAAACCAAGCTAATTCTTGTTCCGGTAGTTCCAAGGCCGGGCACGAGGCTATATATACATGGTCTATACATGTTTACAATATAATGACGGTAACCACTCTACATTGATCTCACCCGCCCATCATGTGGTGGATCACAACCCTGCAAAACCCGGCCTGAACTGATCAGCTTTACCGGTCTTCACCTGGCGAACAAATCAGATGGAACCCATGGAACAAAGCCGCGATTTAAGCTATGGAAAATGGCCATTTAGTTCGTGGATTTTCCAAAAAATGGTGATTTTCCATAGCTATGTTAGTTTACCAGAGGGTATTTTAGCAAGCGACACATCATCTTCATTCATCTTCTGAAGGTTTCAAGCTCCTTTTCTTGGGATTTCACATCCTGAAAAAATAATATACACGTGGCCAAAAAGGAGGGTTGGAACACTGCATTCCTCTAAGAGTGATCCTGAGGGTCTATGTTATCAGTAGTTGGGTGAATGGTAAATCTTATACAGTCTTCAAGGACGACTGACTGAGGTGCTCCTTTTTGGAAACGTGGATTGACACCTAGACAAAACCTTCGCAAAACAAACTACGCTCAGGGACCAACTCTACATGTTTCTCCGACATTCCAAAAGGCAGTTCCCCCTTTGATGCAAACAATTTCATTGAAAGTTAGCAATTTCATGCAATTTCCGGATTTGGCTTTGCCCGCCCCAATATGGCAATTTTAAACGATTCGCCGATGTTGAATGACTAAAACTTGATTAAAAAATTGGTTTTCCTGGGCCATCTCCCGAAATTTTCAGAGAAACCCATGTGACCCAGTTCATCGTTCACCAACCCATTTGCGTCCGACAAAAAATGCCACCTTCTGCTCCACACGACGATCCAGCAGGAGTTCGCATCCCTGCCATCAGGATCTCTAGTAACAAAAAAGAACGGGCCACCAGCTGGCCCTCCATATCTTCTTCCTCATATTAAACACCCCCTAGAAACCATGGTATATAATTTGGTAGAGAAATGAAACCACATATTGGGACCCATAGAATGGGAGTGTTTAATATTGTACGGGGATGTGACTACTGTGGTTTGAGTAGGATTTGGTTTAAGATGTTTAAAACAAATCTTGTTTGGGGTTGCCACATGGACACCAAGTCAAACCAAAACCATATCAACATTCTCAACCCCTCTGTTTCTGCGGGTAATGACCTCGACTTGGCTTGAATCAATCTTGACCTTCGGGGATGAAAGGGTTTTGTCCGCACTCTCATACACGTTCAAAGAAGAACAACGCTGGATGAATCTAGAATTTGATTTTTCTTTGTCAAATCCAGTGCCCTCCATCCGTGATACAGCCTTGACAATGCATGTGACCACCCGAGACATGGTCAAATAATCAAAAACATGAAGTGCAAAGTGCTTTCTATACCGCTCTAGTCCCATCATCGACAATCGCCAAACAACAATACCAAGAAATGTATAAAAATTGGGTAATTACCCCCAGATACATCATCATCTTTCAAATTATGTGAATTGACATTTTGCGGTATCCGACTGGACCCACACGGAAAACCAACTGGCCCTGCTGACTCTTGCACCTTGGTCAGAGCTGCATCAACCCCTTCCTTCTTAGCGCAAGAGGTCTCGAAGAAATGCACCTGCAAATCTGGGGAGCACGGGGCAACGGAGATGTAACTGATGGGATTTAACAACAAATTCATGGAGGGAATATTGACCAGACTAATCCCTGGGTCAATTTGAGGGAATTTACAAAAGATGCATTGGCAAATTAAATGGATAAGATCGACTGGGTCAACTTGAGGGAGGATTGAAAGGAAACAGAATGGCAAATTCAATGGATAATAGCTACTGAGTCAATTTAGAGCAAACAATGGGTGCTTCAATTCGTTTTGTATCAAAAAACAGTTCGGTCCCGCAAGTTTTCTCTCAAACCAATTCTCCGAGAAGAATCGCTGGGCCGGCTGTTGCGCATGGCTTTTCCCCTTTTGACTTCCCTGCTGCTTTTGGTGAATGGCCAGCCCAAAATCAGGTGAAACTCAACATGTTGTACCTAGACTTCCAATGGACTACCATCATCTCATCATGTTTTCTTGTATAGGGACTATAAAACTCCAATTTTCGTACAAACCCGAATCTGGAGGGACTTGCCACTTGTTCAAATTCCCCTATGGTAGAATAAGATAGCTATGGAAAACAACAAAAAAAACATGGTAAATTCATCGAACGGAATAAAATGGGCCATGGCTTACAATTGGCAAACTGATCAGTTTTCAAAACTCTTTGTTGTCCCTTTGCACTGCCTGCTTAACAGGGATTCCCAGTTCATGGATTATGATAATCCCCGACATATTTGATTATCTGGTCATATATCCCCCTTGAAATTCATCCAAGGGGTCAGGGCCCACAATCTATAGCTGTAAACCATGCGGGTTACCAAGAAAGCCTACAAAATGTATGGGTGCAAGTGAAAATTTGTTCATTCAACATGCTCGGGGCTGACAATTCAACAATTTTTTTAAATCTCAGCCTTTTTGTAGGGATGTATTTTTGGCCCATTTTGGCCCAAATTTCTGACTTCAAAATTATCATGAAAATGAAATGTGTGAATGATCTTGGACCCTGAGGCCCAAAACAGGCCTCATTTTGTAAGAAGCTGCTGTTCTGCCATTTCCCAGCATTTTCTCACTCAGCCATCAGTTGTCTTTAAGGATCAACCCATCCTTTTTGTAAGGAACTGGGTTTACTATGGTTGTTTTTTTTGGGGGGGCTGCATTTTCAAAGATCTCCTAAATAGATCTACAAATCCCTGCAAATGCAGGAGGTTGCTGAATGCAGCCAAAATCCCTGCAAAGATCTGCAAAACATGACTTCCCTATAAAATGACCCCTAAATGTGGGCAAACCAGCTCTTACAAAATGCATGGCCCCAACCCAGGCAAGTTTTAAAACTGCATTTATGATAGTGATTGTATGCCTTCCAGTATTTTTTTATGTTTTTGTTCTTACAATATGGCAAGGTGCAGGCGAATCCCTACAAAATGGCCCTCTGAAATGGGCCTCGAGGCCTGCCAAATTAGTACATGCATGTACATGCTACAAAATAGCTGGGTAGGGGATAGTGATTTACTACAAAATGAACCCAACAAAAAATCCTAAGAAATGCGACTTGAGGCCGGCCATTTCATAGGTGAAATTTCAACCGGGATGGTCACAGAATCCCATATTTGACCTATAATAATGTATAATCCTATATCCAATGGGTTTGTTTAAGGGAAAAATCTACAGGAAACCATGGATTTTCCTATTAAATATGGGGGTTTCCTGTAAAGGTTCCCTTCAACCAATCCATTGATATATCTTCATCAACCATCCGTGGTTTTGAACACTCACCTGATCCTGAGCCCAAACTTCGCACCTCGCAGCCCGAGTCGACCTGGCATTTTCGAAAGCCCAGCTGGCCAGTGGAAATTTCAAAGAAACACAAGCACATATAACATAGCAATCATTGTTAATTAGCGATGATACTGCTACTACTAATAGAATCAATAACAATAAAACATTGTGATAATGGATTATATATATATATATAGTCTGATATTGTAAATGTAATTATATGTATATATCATGGCCATAGTAAAGTGACCTGCAAAACATGGTTTCTTATTTCCATTCAACACGATTAACGTATTGAAATACACCCGCCCTCCAGGGCTGACCCATATGTTACAGCTATGAGTGAGACACCTTCGGTATATCATAGGTATAACCTTGAAATACCCATGTTATGCGTATGAACCCTCACTTACATTTGTAATAATATATATATATATACACTGTATATATATATTATAAATATATATATATATATATTTTTTGATTCCAAGTGGAATCCGCCTGCTAGACCCCATTGGGAAATCATGGGAACATCAACTGTGCCTCCGCCATGGAGTCTATGAGCTGCTTCTCCTGCCATTGGAAAACACAATATCGGCTGTGGGGAAAATCATAGTCATAGACTGTCTTTAAGGCAATTCCGTGGAATTCCTACTCATAAACCTTTGATGATTTCAAATCCTGTCATAATTTCTACTCATTTCGAGTGTCTTCCGTAGAAATTGCAAATGACTACATGCGATTTTGCCAAAAGTTTGTTGTTCAAAGTAGGAGTTCAACACAAGTAAAAAATAATGAACTTGATGCTGCAAACTCGGTCCATTTGATTCGTTGATGGTTTAGGTCCAAACTCCTTGGCAATACGACGGCGAGTTGGACAATGTCTTGTTGTTTTCAAAATACGGACAAAATACAAAGAGTCTCCCAAAGAGATCGGCCAATGTAGGCTACTCTACTCGTCCTTGAAATAATTGTACCTGGTAGCATAGTAAGTACTTTGGACTTCGGCCATCCCGCAGCAAACATGTCATCTGGGCAAGGCAGTGCTCGCATTGTGTTTGTTGGTTTACAAAGCCAGCTAACTATATAGATATACCTGCCATAAACCCACCAAGTTGTTGGAGCTATGTTCACCAACTCAGCCTAAATCTATCTAAATCTCATGAAATCCCATTGCATCACCGTTTTTGTTGGCAACCTCCCGGTGAAAAACATCATGAGATCACCCCCACTCCTCTGCGGAAAGCTCAGAGATCTTACGCAGGTCCGTCCTGGGTGGAGGATTGACCCTCAAAAAAAAACATAGTGTGGTTTAGCACCAAAAATCATCCAACAATCTGGGGAAATGGGTATGGGTCAAAATTGGGTACCCCAATCATTGAATTGTTAATACTAAAGATGGCCTAAAATCTGTGGTTCCCCAGGTCTTTTTTGACCCATAGCCAAATGAGTTTAAATGAATACTTATTCACTGATTAAGCTGAATAATGCGGCTTATATTGCAATAATCTCCCCTGTTCTTTCATCATTCCAGTGAGGGAGAACAGTGGCGTGGTTGTAATTTATCCAGAACACTGTGTGTTTGGAAAGGGCTAAAGTTGAAGCAAACCACTACCTTAAGATACTATAAGTATTATAGTTTGTAGAAGTGACTCTCGAACATTCTCGAAGAACGGCGTTGTTCGTCGTACCATGATGGTACAGTGAATCCATCTTTCTTGTGATACCATCGGTCTTTGTGATTGCTAACACGGACCGTCATTGTTGAAATGTCTCCAAACCCACAAAACAAGACTTGTGATGGGATAAAACGACTTACACCAACATGTATCTGCAACCCGTGACGACACTACTCTTAGACATCCAGCACACAAAATATACATTTTCAACTGGGTATGATATGGTATGATAGTTCTGTCCCAACTTATACCTCCACAAATGCACCTGGGCCGCCGCCCTTGCCAGAAACAATGCTAAGCTCAGGGGCTTGTTGAGGATGATGAGCAGAGGACGATTCCGAAACAACGGCTTGATGGAATGGAAGAGCGCCACCTGACAGTCGCCATCGGATGCATAGCAACAGGGTCATGATCCGAAGATCGTTGGGACATTTGGAATTTGTTGAATAACGATACCCCAAAAAAAACTCATCTTTGAGATCGGATTTGCATGTTGTTTTTCCCGTTTCTCGATAGCCACTTGGTATATCCCCTATTTTCGGAAACCCAAATGGGTCATCCGCACGTCTTGCAGAGTTTGCTAGGCGGATGCAGCAATGATGTCTGGATAGGGCAGCATTGCAAGGGATCACTGATAAACAGTGGGTAACCCCTATTCTTTTAACCTCAAGTTACGAGTGATACAGATGGTTCTGGTCAAACGCAACATCCAGTCTTCTTTGCAAGAACGCTGATCGAGTGAAATCAGCACAGTTTTATTGGTGAGATCATGTGAGATCTGAGATCTCCTATTAATTGCTAGTTAATCATGATAGATTGTAACATATAATACCAGTAGTTCACTTCACATGACTAAAATTTCACTGACCTCAAAAGGTTGGCCATTTTCAGATCGAAAAATCCAGTCCTAAGCATCATTTGCAATACCTCGTGAATCTCGTGACGTCGCGACCGTTCTGGTCACGAATTCAGATTTCTACCTACATTGGATACAGTTGGTTAGTTTTATGTAATTATATTGCTTTGACTCCCATTGAATATGTGCATTAAATCCCATGCAATATGCAATAGATCCCATTGAATCTCCATATAATCCTATGGTATGTGCCTTTAAATCATATGAATTCACATCATATTTATGTAGCCCATGATCATTGCTGGTCAAAGGAAACAAACAGGTTGTGTCAATCGGGGCAAGTTACGATAGATGGCATTGACTCTGATGCCTCCACGTTTCCGGACAACCTGCGCTGATGCGTGGCCGTGTCACTAGGCGTGAATCCAGCTGCCTGTCCTTCATAACATTGGTCAAGTGGCCAGAAATTCTGCGGAAATGCGGTCAGAATCTCGGTACTCCTTGAACTTCTCACATGCTGTGCATTGCTGTGCTGTCCGACAGTGCGAATTTTGAGCTTTTTCTCCCAAGACTTCTTCACAACGTGGAGTAATTACGTCACCTTCTCATCCGGCAAGAAAGTCAATCCGAGGTCTAACACCGGCTATGGAGATCTACTCATGTATAACTTACAATAATGTATAGTTGATTTACTTTATAAGACAACATAAAAAGGTGATTTTCCATAGTTACACAATTACCAGAGGGTAAATCTTCAATTTGCTTGACCACCCTCGCCGTTGATGCTGACATTTCTATGTTGGTTGAATCCCCCTCTTCTTTATTGGATCTGATTGCTGAATCATCCAAAACATATCTAGCCAGCAAAAACCGATCAAACCAACAAAAAAGACATCTCCGTTGTTGGCTAAATCACCCTTTTTGTTTCTAAATCATCAATAGCCTTAAGTCCCTCCGACTCCATGTCATTACTAAAGTTGTTCCAAGAAAGGCCCAACAAAAATAAAACATGTTCAACACGGATTCAACAATCATGGAAGTCAAGTAAATGTAACGTAATGTATATTTATCTTATATCAAAAAATAGCCTCCAGCAACTCCAGGATTATCCGGGAAGATGATGTTCCCATTGGATATAACATGATATAACTAGCCACGGCCACGGATTCCATGATTCTGTCCGCTTTAACCATGTGAATAAACCTGCCTACATTTGGATCTTCTCAGTGGATATACCTCTGTTTGGCAAAAAAAAAAAGGATAAAAGTCACGGCACCTGTGTGGACAAATTGAAGCCGCAGTGCTCGGAAATGTCCACGAAGAAGAGGACAGCCTCAGATGACTGGGCCTGGATAGAAAAGTAGCATGGACATGAATGGACTGATGTGGATTGCTGGTTGTAATTTTAATTAATTCTACCACAAATCATTACAATCATTTACAATCCACATTTTTCATTGGGAGAATATATGGTCAATTCAATGAATAGATGGAGCTATTGGAGAGTGTCTGTTGCTGGGTTTAAGCAACAGCGTACTAAAGGGTTAAACACTGGGCTGCAAACCGGAATAGGCATCACGGAGATCTAAAATATTGAGCTTTTCTACAGACACCTGGACTGGCGAAGGACAATGCCGCCCTTCCAATCCTTTGCATGATTCCTCAGCCATGTCCAAACGCTTTGAGAATTCCGGAAAGATTTCCGAAGCGTGAACTTCAACAAGCATTGCCCCTCTTGCGACATCCTAAAGGCTGCTAGGGAAAGAGGCGTACAGCAATGTGCCGTAGAAGTCAAATTGGTGTGCGTCTTCGTCGGTGTAGGAGGAATACTCACACAAAGCTCGTTGCATACTGACATCCCTCTTTGTTCCTGTCTTTGAAGTTGAATAAGCCATGACGATAGTATGTATATATATATATATATCTATACTGGTTACCTATTGAAAGGCCAATAAACCTGGCAGTTTCTTTGGTTCTAAATTCCAAGCAAATCTTGCAGTGGGATGCAAGCCGACTGAAAAAGTTGGCACCAACCTTTGCGACTAACAGAAGGCCATTTCTTCTCCATTCCATTCAGAACCCACTGGGATTATATACAGTGATTCCAAATGACCCCATGTGTGCTATGGTCAAAAAATGGTGTATGATTTGTGGTCATCCACCTTCCCATAGGAATCCTTACAACAGGCAAACAAATCCCTACTAGTGGATGATGACCATCTTGTAATATTGGATTGCAGCTGCACGACAGCCATTCGCACATTGTCGTGACATCACCTTGTCACCCCTGCTCCAGCATATTATTTGTGTTTCTTCCGACATCAAACCATCTTCAAACTGAGTAATTACTCTGGGATGTTTCTGCTGGAGTTTGAACTGCAAAATGGCTTGCCAGAAGTGGAGTGGACGGGTCCAGCTTGTTATGAAGAACCCCATACGAAGGAACCTTTTCAGAGCATGAAGTCCACCATCAGCTTATCAAACGGAGACAAGGTAACTCAAACCGTAGATGGGGTCACTTTGTGGCTGGAATGCGAGGGTCTTCGACATGACTCAACAAGGCCCAATATGTGTCCCAAAAGCTGACGCGACTGGAGTGGTTAAGTCCCCTTCTTGAATGATAATCCAAATTTCTGGCATTTGCATCTCAATTTTCCGGAGGGTCAAATCCCTAAGTTGGTCTGATTCAACAGACAAATCTCGTGAATCAGTAGTTCAGTATAGTATAGTAAATATATAGTTTATTTAGTTTAGTAGAGTATAGTATGTAGTTTAGTTTAGTATATTATTATAGTATAGTATTGGTATAGTATAGCATAGCATAGTATAGTATAGTATAGCATAGTATAGTATAGTTTAGTGGTTAACACATCTCCTTTTCTATTGGTGTTCCACAACTTTCCGCCATTTCCATCCATTTCCCATGTTGTTTTTTTCTCCATGGTTTGTTCCGTTCAGAAAAAAGGGCCAAGTCGCTGCTGGCAGATGTGCCAGAGCCGTGATGGCGGTCATCTCAATACTATTGCGATCCTCTCGAAGTGCCGTGGTGTCTCCAGTGGATCAATGAAACATATGGGGAAAGTATGGAAAAGTGGAGATAAATACCATAGATAGAAAAGTATATTCGTCTATATTCCCTGAATTCCCTTCATGGGGATGATTTATAGAACCATTTTATGGTGATTCTGGGGGGATGGTTTATTATTGGGTTACCATATTAGAGGTTTTGATGTGCAAACCTCACTGAGCCAACTATGGACATATTGAGGGGAACAAAATAACCATTTCTAGGGAGTTACTCTTCCGGATCATCAAACACGGGATATAACAACCAACATAGGAATACAATGGGTATCTGTATTTATGATATTTTGTAATATGCTTAGTAGGGATATATATTATATTATATTATAATATTTTGTAATATGCTTAGTAGGGATGAAATGGGATTCTAAGGGATAATTTGGATATAATTAACCAACGCTCAAACATCCGAGCTGGGAAATCCATGAACTAAATTCAGGTTTCTAGCTTGGAAAATCAACAAACTAAAGGATTTTCCAGCCAGCCATCTTCAATGAGACCGGAGCGGAAGCAACAAACCTGTTTTACTGTAATCGATAAATCCTTGTGTTCAAAAGTGGATGTTGCAAAAATCAAATTATGGCATCCGCGATGGTCTGGTTCATTCTGGATAAATCTTTGCCACTGCTGTTGTGAAGGAGCCGGGGAGCCATCGGGCGCTGTACCCTGGGAGCCCAAGCGGTATGTTTAAATAGGGATTTAACCATGATCACGTCTGGAAATGGACCAATCATCCGAATTCTTCACATGAACATCATGCACTCGGATTTATATCAACATAACTTCTTTAGATACAAAGATGCTATAATCTGTATACTTGTCAAATTATATATATATATATAGCTGGTAAATGGATGTAAATGGATGTTCATCCCACTTTTCTCTGTGCGCCTCCAGGGGATGATCCAAGATTCCGGGAGTGTCAATCACCTGGTAAGCGTTCCGCGCGATTCGCCAGGGTCAAGCCATGGCAAGGTCGATTTTTAGATGGCGTTAATGTGGATGTCATGGGGATTTTATGTGGTTTAATGGAAGTTAATGTGTTTGAATGTGGTTTCATGTGGTTTAATGGAATTTTTATAGTGATTTTATGGGATTCACTGGAATTTTATTGGGGATTTCATGGGCATATCATGATGATTTGATTGAAATGGACTAGAAAATGGTGATGTTTGATGGGATTGAATGGGGATATACTCCTTTCATCTCCCTTCCCTGTTCATATTAGTTACAAACCCCAGAAACCACGGTGGAATGTAGAGATCAACACATATGGCCACACAATGGGAGTGGAATTAGTATGAATAGGGGATGGGATTATGGCGAAGTGGGTCAGTTTTCCCATCGAATTTTCTGGTGAGCAAAATAGCTGGGATTTATGATTGTGGATGTGAATAACCCTCCAGCTATGTGTTCCTCAATAGATCTTCCGTCATCAGTATCCCCAATAGACCAGGTAGTAAAGGCCCTCAAAGCAATAACCACAATAGCTTCTCAAAAAGGATTTTGGTCACTGCTCAAATGGATTCGAATGGGAAATACATGGAAATACCACCAGTAATTCCAATAGGGAAACTTGTGATAGGCGAAAATGATCACACTATTTTGTGGTTGCAAATCTGGAGACGGGGCAATGTTGAACAGTCTTGAATCTTGAAAACGAGTGATACCCTCTGGTAATTAAACGTAGCGACATAGAAAATGGTAATAGAAATAGTGGATTTTCCCATTAAAAATTGTGATTTCCCATAGTTATGTTAGTTTACCAGAGGGTACCTCATGGGATACAAAGTGACCTGCAACAATGTCACCATCATGTCTTGTCGTAAATGTATCAGACCAAACGAGCGCCATGACTTATAGGAGCCATGCAGAGAGTCTCATGACCAGCGCCAGCATTGGAAGTGAATGTGTTACAACACTGACAATTGCAATTGATCATTGGATTGGTTTAAGGGAAAATTTACAGTACAGGAAACCATGGATTTCCCCATGAAACATAGCGGTTTCCTGTAAAATTTACCATTAACCAATCCAGTGAATTTTATAATGGTACTAAGATGCACGAAGGGTAGGAACTCTTCGGGTGGCAAAAAGGACGTCATAGATTGATCAGCAGGTGTAGGATGCTGTTGCTGTTGCAAAAATTGTAGAAACAGAACCTACTTAACACAACAACAACAACAGCAACAATTAAAACCGGTGTAGTTAAACAACTCTACTGTATACTTGTTTTCTGTTTCTGTTACTCTTGGCTTGAAAACACACACATCCCAGCTGTAACATGGCGTCCCCGAAGCGAAACCGCCGAAGGTATACCCGACCCGGTCTAAACGACGGCATTGGTTGGTCTGAAAAAATCTATACACCCCTAAAATAGCAGTAGAATGGGGAGAAACAATGATAGCTGATATGACTTGATCCTTTCAAATTAGGGCTGACCCATTCTCAGAGAAACCCACATGATGATCATCCCAGTTCCCCGCACCTGCCACTTCACATAGTTGTGGTCCAAATGACCAATGAAGAGGGACTTGGTGGTGAAAGCATACCTCGAGACTGAACCATCTGAACCCCCAATGGCAGAATTGTGGCTAGGGGGAAGCATTTTGGGAATGAGTCGCAAGTAACGCCATGAAGTGCAAACTAGCTAGGAACAGGACAAATCCACTCAAACTCCTGGAATGATTTGTTATTGTCATCGTCATCATTAGCCAAACACTGTAGTTGTTCACACTGCCCCGCGCACGGCTGGACATCCACATTGGCGTTGGTGACAATGTTCATGAAAGACGACTTCCCAACGTTGGGGTAGCCTCTCACGACACGCAGGGCTCAAAGGCGGGACAGAATGTAGAATGTTCGAACTGTGGATCCCATTTGCACAAAGACCACATGATATTGCAGGGGTACTGCTTAATACATCTCAACAAATGAGCAACGACTGCTACTGCAGTCTCTAAGACATTCGATGAAATGGCTTCTGGGTTACAAAGGTAAAGTCGATTGTTCATTACATCCAATGACATACACACAAACCGGGAAGTTCAAACTTACAAGGAAACTAACATATTAGCTTTGGAACATGGCCCATTCACCGAGAATTTATCTACTTAAAACATGGTGATTTTCCCGAGTTTTTTGTCTTTTTACCACTCAAAAATGCCGGGCGCCTGTCAGGATCAGTGTCCTTGTTGCAGGATTGATCGCTGGCAATCGACCCAGGTGTTGTCTCACCTGCAACGGCCGAACCGAGGCCCGGGAAACCGACCCAGAAACCTCGCCTGTCAGTTGTAGTCTTAAGACCATCCATTTTGGAGGCTTGGCTATGTATTTTATAGCAGAAAAAAGATGCCGAAAAGTGTTTCCTGCATGGTATAGATGATGTTTTCCACATATGTTCGGCATCGTTTTTTTTTTGGGGTGCTATACTCATATCCATGCTTGTTGTCACCTGACAGAATCCGGTTCTAAGCTAAAAATAGTTCCCTTGATGGCTTTGTCCAAAATAGGCTACGCCAAACTGCGCTGGTTGATATATTAATGGCATTAAACTACACCATATTCAGCATATATATATATATACCCCATTTCTGGTCAAAAACCTACAGTCTTATGCATATGATAAATCTCGTTGGTGGTTTCGAAGATGTTTTCCCCCCCTATGTAGAAGAATGACACTCGGTTGACTGCTGGTGGTTTGCTGCGTCATTGCGTTGATAGTTCACCATTATCCATCATTGATCTGGGCAAATTATATTAATTACTATACATACTACTCAATTCACGCAACGAGACATTTGCATGTGTTGCAAGATGTAACATTACAATTCACAAATCAGAAGCAAGCACAAGCCCATCCTTAAGCACCAATGTCTTTCGTGACGTCTCTCGCTTCAACACCAGTCCAGTCTGACCCAGTGGTCCCAGCGGCCTCTTCCAGGAAGGACAAGGCTCCCTGGAGCTTCTTGACGGAGGTCGACATTCGGCCGAGCGCCTGAAGAGGTTCTTCAGCACAATAACATGCCAGTACCACCAGGGTTTTCGATGATACTATTGGGTAACTATATGAAACGCGGTAAACAATGGGATTATATTTTCCATATAGTTAATGGTACAATGTGAGGCCCCCTAGTTATAAGTTGGTTTATAAACCCCATTAAGTATAGTTATAAGTATCATAAACCATAGTTATTGGAGTTATAAACCTTGTATATATTATTACCATGTACTCACTGTTTGATATTATTGGGATTACTGGTTCTGAAACTGTTACTATGTTTACCATCTACCCACTGTTGCAGGATTTCGCAGCCATCCACAGTACTCTGAATAGGTCTTGGCTCGATGCCAATCAACCTGGAACAACCATCGCAATGAACTTGGGGTGAGATATGTTGAGCCAATCCCATCACACAACATGTCTACAGAACATGTTGGTTGGATGGTTGGAGGAAGTAGTTACCCGTTGAGATGCCAGAGTTGTGACTTTTCCAGTTCCAGCCTCTTAAAGCACACACGCACATACTCTTAACATCACTCAACAACCAATGGAACAGCTTTATGCGGTTTTGAGAGCTCCGAAATTCAGGAATTCTCAATGGGGGTTGCAATGTTTGATCAATCACAACTCTGGGCTACTCTGGGCTGTTCGAAAACAAACACCATCCTGTTGGGTTCTGTCTCAAATCTCCCTGAAGCGTCTGAAAAGGGTCATGTGTTTTTCATGTTTTAGGAACTGGGAGAAAATTGTATCAGATGTAATGTAAAGGGACCATGTTTATGGGGAAAACATATATGTATATTTAGATGAATATATATATATATACATATATATATATACATCATATATTATAATACATACATGTCAATATCATATATTGCCCGATTAAGTTTCCACTTCTTCTGCTCAACCATCTCTAGGGCTCCCGGCAGCACGTTTCAACATCTTGCACTTATACAAGCTGTCGGCAAACTTCATCATCTTGACCTAGCCAGCACTGAAACGATTCCAACGCACAGCAATCTGCAGGATGCAAAGCATCTTGTATCTTTTTTGATCAGGGCAGTGACGAAGAAACAATACTGGCGGCAACATGTGGCAACCAGGTAGTTCTATTGGTCAACAAGCACACGCGTGTGTTGCTGCTGCAAAGGAAGTCAAAGGACATAAACATAGCATTCAAGACCACCAATAGTCAGGTTTGCTCCCTGGCCACCCCAGCTATGGTTGGGCCAATGAATTGGATAAGATCACAGTGGCAAAATCACCTATTCTTCCAAGCCCACTCGTGGCGAATCATGTACCTACACAGGCTGGAGCAGCCCTGAGAATCTATCACTTTACGATCCATATCAGTAGACTGAGAAAACCATCCTGTTTGGCAACAGTCGGTGGAATTTCCCTTCTATGGCTCTACATCCCTCCACCCATTGGACACCTGTTGGTATGATTTCCTCTTCACCTTGACTACCAGGGGATATTCGTCAAAGTACGGAAACCGAACTTTGGATCGTTTCTTCGCATAGTCACAACCATGAAAAAAAAACACTGTCAATTATTTGTATCAAAATGAAATAGGACAGTGACAACATTACCTTGGATTTGCACAAGTCACTCCCGCAAAAAAAGTACTCCGTACGGATTTCCCACGTGGTATATGTCCCATTGGGAACAGCAACGAATCACCTTCAACCAATAGCTATGATACATTGGAACTCAACCAGGTCCTGAAAACCTGAGGACTTGTCCCACAGTCCTGGGCTACCTCTCCACCAATGGCGTTGGATGCTTATGAGGTGGTGCCCCCCGCAGTACTATAGATATATCAGACTACCATAAACCCAACACTGCTTGGAGTTATGTAGATCCCACTTAGCGATTCTGTTCAGTGGGGCACCACCTTATTTGCTTTGTCAGTGAAAATATACCCTCATCAGACGACCTTAGTCTGCCCAAAAACATCCAAAAGCCTTCCTGACTTGGCACTTAAACCCGCGGAAAAGAAAAAACAACAACAAAAAAAAATCAACTTCTCAGAAAACAGAAAAAAGTGAAAATCCAGTCTGTAAACTCTAATCCAAGCCTCAAACTGAATTCAAATTTTTAGAACCATGACATGTCATGAACTGGATGCATCCCTTGCATATATTACTATATATTATATACTTCCTGTATATACATACGCCATCATACACCCATCATTTCGGGGGCAACTCATCGACCAAGGAACGTATTCTTTGGCAATCCCGTCCACCACCTTTTTGCACGCGTTCACCTGGCGTAAACGGGGATGGGTTATAGTTATAAATCATTCCCAAAACTTCGGATCATCAAATAAATCATGATCATCCATGATCCAAAAATGGACCAACATCTCTTTTTTTTGCAGGTCGGAACGTTAACCAAACATGACTAGATCAGTACTATATCATGGAAGCTTCCTTATGCTGGAAATCCACATTCATGGCCTCACATGGCTGCTGTACAATGTGCCAGGGATGAAGATTGGTCAAATTTGCAAGCCCTTGGATCTTCACTTCTTGGAACTTTAGTAGATTAAAGTAAAGCAGAAACAAAGAACTTAGTGTTATGGTTCGACGATCTCTCCGGAAATTCCATTGAAGCTGGCAGGGAGTTTGCATCATTTGTTGTTGCCAATCAATGAATTTATTCAGAGGCTTTTACCGTCATAACACCATGTCTCTGGGGAACAAATGTGGAAGATGTCTTCATTTCACAATTGACTTCAGAACACGAAGCCATTTCACAATCGACAAGCAACCGTCCCCCACCTAGCATAGACCCTCAGAATCGCACATCTCAAGAGAAAAGTAGTCTTCCAACTCCTATTTGGTCCGAGTTAGCTGGATGAAGTGTATTCTGCCTTAGGTCGACCATTGTTAAGATGTTTCAGCTTCGCCTGAAAATACCCCTGGGTCCCACAAAAATTCCTCATGGTTTTTCTCGTCATTTTCCCCAGCAAGACGGCCACTATAGGGAGTACATCCGGCCTGTCCCAGGGCCAGCTTGAAGTGATCGCGATCGTAGAGCACATTGCCTCAAGATTCATGTGGGATGCCATAAACCATCCCCAAATCCATCATAAATGGGTTGTATAAACTATAAAGCATCCTCAAGTGGTAGGTTTATGGCATTGGGTTTACCATGCTAAGCAACATGAAATTCCATGGGTGTCCGGTTCGGATCCGTTCGGAACATGCTCTAGCAATGGTGGGTTTTCAATGTCCGTTATCTATACGAAGATTCCCACGAGAAAGATGATAGTTCAACTGCAGTGTTTGCCTTTTTCCATTCCCATCCAACCTTGTCCCAGCTGGCGGTTTCAACCCTCCTGAAGAATATTGCGCTTTATTGCGCTTTATCGCACTTTATCGGCAGAAAAATATGAGTTGGTTGGGATGATCCCCTCAAATAAGGTTGATAATAACATATACAATAACATACAATAACAACTATTTGAAAACCAATGAACGCCAGCAGTTTATCAGTTTTCAGCTTCCCTAGAAGCACTCCGGAAGCTAATCATCCAAATCCCATCAAATCCCTATAGTCGACACGCCCTCTGGCAGCCCGACAGAGATCAGCGTAGAAGGGATGGATGTCATCGATCTTCGGAAACCTGAGACACGTGATGACGGCCACGCCCTCCAGCCCAGCTATAAGTTGCTTCATAACCGTTCATAAGCCCATCCAACATCATCCAACTCTTGATGGTATCCCGTAGAAACCCTCATTACTGTAGTGATAAACTAAGTTCAGCTATCGAGTGGGCCCACTTTGGGTGGATTTCGGTGGATTTTGAGATGCTTTGGTTCTGCTGGACGACTTCTGAATTGCCTGTGCACTTTCTTTGGTTCTGCTGGAACCTATGGAATAACTATAAGTATCATAAGTATTATAAGTTCACCCCCTCATTTCGGGCCTTGCAATTTGAATTCCCTGGGAACTAGATGCAATAGAATGGCAGACTGGCAGGATTCGTCTCTGTGCATCCTATGATTCGCAGAAATACCGGCGGGACACCGGTAATCAAACATAGCAATGTACACAGATCACTCTCCCATTCAAACCTCCATTTTCAGGGGATCTTCCATTGCCTTTGTTTGATTGCCGAAGAGCAAATTCATGTCATTAAATTGCAAAGCTCATCATTTGCCATATTTGTGCGTCCAAGTCCACCAATCATCGATTGCGTCTGCAGGAAGTCCCACAATGGCTGGTCAAATCCTTTCCTGTAGATTTACCCCTGAACCAAGGCAATTTCACAATCACCAGGCTCTTCTGTCGACTGATCGTTTTGCACATCCCATACACCACAATCCAGCCCGCAAGTGTCTGAGTGCCCCAAACTCTTCGATGATTTTGGAGAATTTCTCATTGTAACTCGTTTGACAGAACTTCACCTGCACGGGTTTTGCTGGTGTCTCACAGGTAAGGAGGGGGGGACAATTTGTCAACTGGACACTGTAAACCGGATTGTTTATATCACACATGTATGTATACCTGGAACTTTAATCGGGCTACAATTTCAGTCTGTTCAAGAATATCAGACTTTTGGGGTTTCATCTCAGATTTCAGCCTGCGGGCAAAATTCCTGATTTGGCAATATTTGGCAATGGTTTATGATGTATGCCAACCATCCAGGATGCCACAGGCGTTGGCTCAATTAAAGGTTCAGGTAAGCTTGCCCAAAAAGCTGGCCAACTTCAAGCGGAGGTGCCTCCCACCCTCTCTTGCCTGCAGTGCTTCCTCTTGTTGATGGAAAGAATGTGAATGACATTTTGCTCATGATATCATTGGTGTCAATTGAATCAACCATTCTGAATGAGATTTTTTGGGATCAAAGGTGGTAGCCCAGCTTTCGATCACAGATCACCCATGGAGTTCCACCTCCGTGCCTTGTGCCATAGCACGAAGGAAGCTTTGAAAAACGAAGGCACGTAGATTCTGATTGTACATCAAATATTGTCAAATCATTCAAATCAGAATGTTGTTTTCCACCGTCTTGTTGTTCCGTACTTCGTCTGTCCTTTGGCCCCATCGTCTCAAACAATGTTTGTGTATTCTGCTAGGCTTACTTGATTTGCCCAAGCTTTGGTGGATCAACGTCCAGCGAGTCCTTTTCCCCGACCGCCCAGAAGTTACTTGCCAGGTGAAACCTTTGACAATTGGTTCAGTTCCATAATTATGTCAAGATCATTTTGCGTGGTCCATGCATGTATGTGTGTGTGTTGAGTCACTCTTAGGCATGCATCTCTGAAAAACGGGCAGCTGTCATCCTTGAGAACTACCGCATGGCTGGCATCTCTTTCTATTTTGCCAGTGTTGTCAAGAAGTACCGTACTTTGGGATACAGTATCTT
The DNA here is from genome assembly GCA_003297045.1 of Symbiodinium sp. clade C Y103. NCBI lineage: Eukaryota > Dinophyceae > Suessiales > Symbiodiniaceae > Cladocopium > Cladocopium sp. clade C. The sequence continues at coordinate 494,427 of BGPT01000016.1, forward strand.
GATCCAATCTGGTGCCATTAAAGGAATTACTTTAAATTCTCCTCAAACAAGTTTTGTTTTCAAAAATGCATTTCATCAGCAACGCCTTTGACAATCAAGGCAACTGATGGCGGGGCTCACAGTGACCAGCCTTAGATCCAGGGTTTAAACGCGATCGGCGATAAATGACATAGCGGTGGTTGACATCACCCTTAGGGGAGCAAAAGGGTTTTGTAAAAAAAAGTAGTGTTGGCGCCAAACTTGTTGATCCATTGGTACCAACTCACTTCCAAGTGACATCACACATTTGTGGCCAACTCATGGTACTTAGATCTTATCACAGGGTTTTGCCAACACGTGCTATCCCTGCGCAGGTGACGCATTTGGCCTCACCCATGGAGATTCTAGCCAAGCAGTGCCCTGGGAATTGCCTGTTGCATACCAAAGTAGAATGATGCAGGATGTTCTACAGTTTTTGTTAATCTCAAGTATCAAGATCCATTACTTATGCCTCTGTGGCTTTGACGAGACATGGAACACTCATACGCCACCTGCACCACAACGACTTTTTAACGTTGACTAGCATTTGGCTTGAACTCAAACCTGGATCCTTTTGACTACCAGCTCAAGTCTGATGGCTGGTGGCCCAGCAATCTTGGTTCCGGACAGTCTGGACGAACTTCCAGAGCCGGAGGCAGCCTTGCCAGGCTTGGTAGGCTTGGCGAAGAGTTGGGAGAAGGATGACGAAATCAGGAGATTCCTTCTCCACAATGATGCATTGCTCAGATGGCCGACACCGGCAAAAACTGGAGTCATCACGTTTGAAACTATGCGAATGAACTCCATGGTTCTTGAGAAGGTGTTGAACATTTGGTGTCCCCAAGTCACTTCAGCCAAGACTGTGAATATTGATGATGTCCGACATGAGGTCGGGCTATAACCTTTTGATTTTTACATGCCAAACAACCTCAACGTGTTCAATTAGATAATTTGTTTTGAAAATGGATATCGGTTCAAACCAAGTAAAAACCATTGGGGTATGTTGAGGTTCCTGCGGTGAAGTCCCTCAGGTGAAGACCTTGCGGGACAAGTGCGCTTTGTCAATGGATGAGGTGAAGATCAACTGTGATTCCATTTCAATCCGGGCCTTTGTAACATATCTGGTGAAGCGGCACGATGGATCTGTCCGCCGTGTTTTCTGGTACCAATATACTATTTTTTGGTGTGCTTGGGGAACAATACATTCTTATTTCTACCAACTTCTATGTCTGGTTTATGATTGTGACAAAAATGATTTACTTCAAAATGGCATGCATTTTGGCAAAACATCCTGCCATCGGCTCAGGATCCTATCATCAAGGGCCTCTATGACATCATCTCCCTTTTTTGGACGCCCAAGAAGCGCAGCAGGAGCACCCGCAACTTAGATGGGGAGGTCGAGGGTGGTGAGAACAATGCGGTTGAAAACAATGAGGGTGACAACAATCAGGGTGAGAACAACGAGGGTGACAACAATGAGGGTGACGGCAATGAGGGTGATGACAATGGGGGTGACAATGACGACAATGGGGTTCTTGCATTGCATGATGACTATGGAGAAGCCCTGCTAGCCGAGTGTTTGGGTGTTGAATGTCACGCCCCAGTTGTTGCACCTGTCCCTGATTCCCAGATCCCCCCAGACTCTGTGTGGGATGGGGCCTGTCCAAGTGATAGGGGAGTTGCAGAAGTCTTGGAGGTGGAGAATGAGACCCTGGCTGACACCTGCGTTGACTCCGAGACACCTGAATCGTCTATCACCCCAACTCAGTTAGAGGCCACGCCCAAACCTGGGGATCCGCCATGTTCCCCGGTTCCTGTTGTTACCACGGTGAAGGATCCCTTGCCCTCGGCCAGCCACTACTCTACAGAAGACATAGCCATCTTGCAGGAACGAATCAAGTCGATCAAGTAACTGGTCCAATAGCATGTTTCAACTATCTTCGTATAATTTATGTTCTGGTTTTACCATTTCTTACCCAGGTACTTTGCTTTTTTTGTTTGGGGTGAACCTGCCTTCACTTCCAGCTCCCACCGGCACCTTCCAAGGCAACGGCTGCAACTTCACAGCGTCCAGACCTGTGCCAAGCCAATGCCAATGCATCCCAGGGGGGCGACAGCACCAGCACATGAAAATCAGGAGACACTTCTTATGGATATGTCACCTCTTGCTGAGGAGTTCAAGAAACATCCGCCGGTTGAAGTACCTGTAGACCCGAAGACTCCCCGACGTTTCAAAAATTTTGTGAGGAAACAGGACTATTCGGAGACACTGGAGTTGGGTGGTAGCGTGAACCCGGACCTGGTAGAAAAGACTGGTGGTTTGTGGGGTGATGAACATGATGAGGACTCTCTTCCCCTTGGTGATTCCATGAAAGTGGACTCATCTCCCAAGCCTGAGAAGCCAGCTGCTTCTGATGGTTCACATGGGGATGACACTGACCTGTTCCATGCCCAAGAGTTTGTTAGCAGACAAGAGCAATACAAGGAACGGGACATCCTAGTAGCCGAGCAGAAGCAGAAACGCCCAGAAGAGGTTGAGGCAGAAGAAGGTGTTCCCACAGCCCCAACTGAAAAGACAGAGAAGAAGAGACAGGCAAAAGCGAAGGCCAAGGCAAAGGCCACTGAACAGAAGAAACAAAACAAGGCATTGAAAGCTGCAGCTCAGGCCACGGAGAAAGCAAAAAAGAAACTTGAGAAAGAGTTGATCAAGGAGAAAGCGAAAACGGAAAAGGCAAAGGCAAAGGAATCCAAGAAGAAGGAAGCCAAGAAGAAGGAATACAAGAAGAAGGAATCCAAGAAGAGACAGGGTCCGAAACGCAAAGCGGAAACCAATGGTGACATGGAGGGGGAGAATCCTGCACCTGAGGTTACCCCACCTGAGGTTAGCCAACCTGAAGTTGTTGAGGCTGATGCCCAAATGGCTGGTGTTTTGGAGGCAGCCGACCATGCAGGGGATGGAGGTTCTCCTTCCAATGCAAGCGAGGTTGCTGTTGTTGGGGAGGGTGACCAACAGGGCAAGAAGACTTTCGCCCGACGAAATCGACCTGCCAGATCCGAACCAGCTGCCAGATTCGATGTCATCAAGAACATTTTCCAAAGGCATTTGGCCAGCCAGTTGACGCGCCTTTCAACCATGGAGGTGCACCTTTAAGAAAAAAACATCCCTGCACACTCCTCCATACACACAAAAATACCCAAGAATGATATACAATTCGCCCAACCCCAACACATCATCACTACTATAGATTCTAAATGATACCAAATATTATTGGTTATGTTCTTGCTTATATATCATTTCTGCTGACCCCTTCTGGTAATTAATTATGTGTGTGTGTGTTGTCTTTCCTGTTCCGTAGCCTTGACAGGTTGAGTTCTGGAACTACTGCGTGAAGTGCGAGAAGGAGCAGGAGCATCAGATTTCCAACTTCGCTTTCTTCTTCGAGGGTGTCGTTGAAAACTTCTTAGAGTTGGATAAGGTCAAGAGTACCTTGCATCCTACTTCATGATGATTTCTTTTCTAGCAGTTGCATGTAGCAGGGTATTTGTTAACAATGGTTGTCTGAAGACTTTGTGTAATTTCCCTGGCCCTTATCTCTCGCCTTCTCCGGGCAGCGGCTCAGGCAACATGAAGTGAGGCTGAGACGTCATGCCTTGATCTGGGGTTTTGGCTTGCCTAGTCAACATTGCTGGATATCCGGCTGATGGCAGGGGCTTTAGTATTAAATTATCATTTAAAAACCATGGAAGTACCCAACTCTGTTGTCATTATTTTCATTTCCAACTGCTGTACACCATAGTTTGGATAGAATGGATTGGCCCTGCACTATGGTCGGACAAATCTGGCGTGTTTGCAAGCCGTCTGAAAGTTCATCTGGAAGATATATCCAAATTGGGAGAACCTAGCAGCTAGAATGCCCATTGCGAATCTGCCGGGAAGCACTGCTGGGAAAAAAAAAGGATGGCAACTCCTACCCTCTAACCTGTAATAGGGGCTCCCATTAGATGATCAGCCACTCATGTCCACACCAGGTACCATCATGGGGAAGCTCCGGAACTTGGGCCCCTACGTGAGGCATGGTCTGATCCGGGAAACTCCAACGCAGGATGGTGGTCCTGGCGAGCTTGGCTTTGTCAAATCAATCCCCACTTTGGATAACCACAGTTCAAGTAAGCAAACTGTTTTGCCATTGAAGATTTCGGTTTACTGGGCAGCTTACTTGCTGGATCAAACGGCTTCAGGGTAAAAGGCCCAATGACGAAGCGCAAGGCTGCTGATGTTAACCATGAGCCATGTGAAGTGCCACCGTTGCCATCCCGACTTGAATGGATCATTAGACGGCTCATTTGGTTAGGGGCACCCAAGGCACCTTGGCAGTAGCCACTGTAATCATCACAGACACAGTCCAATGAATTCAAGACATTGCGTAACCTTCAGTATGATACTGACAGATCCATCTTACTGTTTTAATCCTTAGGTCTTTGTGGTGACCATTCTACTGATTGGCTTTCTTGATGTGGTCGACATGACAAAGAACCACTTCGACATAATTGAGCTCTATGCGGGTGAACAAAGACTTGTCAAACTTGCAAGGGGGCTTGGTTTGAAGGCGGCTGCCCTGGACTACCTCTACGACTATGGGGATAACAAGTCGAAAAATAATTGCATGGACATGAACACCTCAGCAGGTTTCACGCTTCTCAGCCAACTTCCCATGAGACATTTTTCTGATCTAAAATATTATGCACAAACATCTATATTTACTCATGACTGATGTTCAAATGAGGGGATGGATGCCACTGTAGGTAGGCCCCCATTCCGACTGGCCCAGGTTGGCCTGTGTGGTCTTGCTCCAAGCTCGATGGGGCCAGTTTCTGGTCCTGCTGGGAGTGTGCTGTAGCACACTTGTATCCATTTCACGTGGATCAACGCACCGCTGTGCTTTCAATCCAGAGGGATGCCCTGTGGGCATAGCAGTATACAAGGCGAACAAAGGAGTTTGCAGGCAAGGTTAATACAATTCATGTTCGGAAACCATGGCATAGCATCATACCCTGTTTGATTTCAAGCATTTTCAGTTGTTCAAGTGCAACATACAAACCAGTCATAGCTTTAATACATGTATGATCTTCAGTTGGGTTTCCTTTCTCATTTTGTGGGTCCTGAAATAATCAAGAGGAACACATGCTTAAATGGATAGGTTATTGCTTGTGATGTAGTGGAGGGTTAGCTTAGTCCCATCCGTTGTTCGCCCCTAGATCTCAACATTGGAGGTCGATGCTCATAGTGCTCTTGGCGATTGCAGCTGGCGGGGTGCCCATTTTGGAGAACCCTGGATCCTCACTCCTGGAAGCCCAGAAACGTTTTGTACACCTGGTGTCTCTCTTGAAAGCCCGTGGCATTCGCACATTGGCAATTTTCATGGGAATGTTTATATTTTTTCAATTTATTTATATTTGATTAAGCCAAGGAATGATAAATTCCATAGCGATTTACCCTAAACAAGTCTATAGGTAGATATGTGGTTTGAAACCATGTATCCAGGATCATGTCCCATCCCATTCGCTCACTTGCTCACCGTCCTCGGTTGGTAGACTCACTTGCTCTACGGCCTCAGGCATGTACCGGCAGGCCCTGTGGATGAAACATTTTGGCCACATGTGTCTTAAGCGGACACTACTTTGGTCGACGAGTGCGGCCATCGCTTGCATGGACCTTGGCCCTGTTGTCAAAGGCCAGCACAAGTCCCTGGTAAAAACAGCACAAAAATATAAAGACAAGTCAGGACGCACAAGGTATAAAGGTACCGGTGCTGCTTTGAAAGGGACGCAGTTTCTAGATTGTATTAGCAGGCATTTTCATCACTTGCCAGTCGATGGTGATTTTAGTCACTTTTTTTCTACTGGAAATCTTTGGGGATAACATGGGCCAAGTTGTCAATTAATTCTCACAGCCTTTGCATCTAAGACTATACCCTCCTCGCTTTGTTGGACGCATTCTGGAGCGCCGGGCACAATTCCTGGAACAGGCTCCTGCCCTCCCTGAGGCAAGGGTTTAATGTTGATGGTGTTTCTAAAGTCCTCCAAGACCATGACAAGCTTTGCCTATCATCATGGTGGGTATTAATTTCATTTTACAGCTAAATTTATCTTTCCAACCCCTCCTTTCTCATTTGTGCAGGTGACAACAGGTGGGCCTACGGTCTTGGAACTTATCCTCCAAATGCCCACTGATGACGAGTGGAATGATGCAGAGGTGTGGTCGGTGTATGAGTATGTGCGAGGATCCACAAAGCTTCGCTTACCAACGGCCTATAGGGCTGTTCTCTTTTAGTGTAGCAATTGACCAAGAAATTGCAACCGGCATCAACTGCAAATTCGCATTTGTGCAAAATCTGGACACCTGCCAACTTCGATCAGTTGGAGAGATTAAAAGAGCTGATGGTGTTTTGGAAGAGCTGGAAACATAGAATTTTTGTGCACCAAAACAAAGAAATATGATAATTTTTGAGCATTTTTGGTATTTCCAACTCGGGCGAAATTTGGCGAACTCGGGCGAGAATCGGCGAACTCGGGCGAAATTTGGCGAACCAACGGCTATGATGATTTGGAAACATCCATTTTATAGACTCTATAAACTTCATCAATAGCACATTTTTGGGGACTGGATAATCCGTCAATTGATTTTTTCCGGACTTGAAAAATCACAATCTGTCACATTTTGATGGCTCATGTCAAGCACTTCTGAATCGATCCAGACCTTGGCTCCAGAGATTTGTAACTGATGAGTTTCCCTAGCAGGGCCTGGTCTTCCGAGACCTTAATCCGAGGCCTTGGCCAGGTTGCAGCGGCATCTCAGGTAGACATGGCAGACATGCCAGATCCTGACCCAGCAGCTTTGCAGGCGGAGCTAGCCCGACTGGAAGTTTCTTGACAGGACTTCTGGGACAGATTCCGGGAACAAACCACCATTGAGTTTGAATCAAAAGATGATGTCTATCAAATTTATCATCATAAATGTTTCAAAGGTGTTCACAAGTTGGCCCTGGGCTTTCAGTTTGTATCAGCACATCTTGGAGAGATTTTCATACCCATCATCACAAGGCTTTGGAAAAACAACTACTTGCTGCGCAAGCTCGACGTGGTTCAATGGAAGCAAGAGGCAACTGCTAATCTTGGAGGATCAGCTAGGGGTTGGCAAACGGGTAGCTCCAATTTATATCTCTTTGATCTTTAGGAACATACTCATTACTTTGGGATTGGTACTGAAGATACCTTCCTTATGTTAATCGCTTTGGAATGTCCAGTAAAAGAAAAACATACTTTCACCCAGCTTTCACCTGGTACTGGCACAGGTCCCTCGGCAGCACCTCCTCCAATGGCTCCTGATGTTCCTGCTCCTGCGGCATTGCCGGGCTCGATGGAGGGGTCGGGGGAGTCCATGGAAGAGACCCAGCCAGGAGAACATGATGGGGGCATGTCACAACAACCGAAATTTGGTCAAGAAGCTGGTCATGAACTAGGTGACTCCGTAGATGCACACATGGCTGGTGTGATGCCACCTCATCAGACCCAACCTGAGGTCCCATTTGAGACCCAACCTGAGGTCACACTTGAGACCCGACCTGGGGTTCCACTTGAGACCCAACCTGGCGTTCTACTTGAAACCCATTCACTTGAGACTCTTCCTGGCGTCCCACATGAGATTCAACCTGAGGTTCCACTTGGTGACACCCAACCTGAGGTTTCACTTGAGACCCAACCTGGCGTCCCACATGAGATTCAACCTGAGGTTCCACTTGGTGACACCCAACCTGAGGTTTCACTTGGTCACACCCAACCTGGCGTTCCATTTGAGGCCAAACCCAAGGAGGATCCACCGATCGTACCTGCTGAGACTTCCAGGACGAAAGTCGAACCAGTTCCGGAACCCAGGAATTCCGACAGGCAAGGAACCAAGAGGCAACGGGCAACTGAGGATGATTCAGGGGATCTTGAATACTTTTCTTCTAGTTCCGTGCCTCCTCCGGAACTTTCAGACAAAGCAATCTACTGTCGTATGAATCGGATTTTCAAACCCGGAGCTGATGGTAGCTACATCTTGGATGAGCGATGGAACAAACCTTGGAATGATGTCATTGGTGGTGGGCGAGATGAGATCAAGTCAATGTTTGAGAAAGTTGGCTACGAGCGGGACTGGCTGTATGTCAAAAGCGTAAGAATTTGTTCATCATTAGCTCTAATCATTTTTTAATTCACCAATGGGATTACTAAAACATTGTGGCATTGATACGATCTATGTTTTGGAAAAGACCTTTTGACGCCCACCTTCCATCATCTTCCTGCCCGGGTTGCCCTGGAGGATAGGTTCATCAAAAGATGCAAGGCCATCTCGGAAAGGATCAACGAGGAAGTGACGGAAATCGAGGGTGAGTGGTTGACAGTTGCCGACATGCAACGGCTTCAATTCACAGAGTGGCTCAGTTTAATCAACAATGGTGACCTCGTGCATAATGGGTTGAACATGTAAAACCAACATCTTATTGGCCTATCTGGGCCTCTGTCTTACCCCATGTGTTGACAATCATGGTATGTTCCTGTTTGGATCGATGTCCTTTCACTCGTTTCGAGGTCAAAGATCAAAGGCGTCCAGCGCTACTGTGAGACTCGACCCCATCTCAAGAGGCCAGGATTATAATTAGTGTGGTTTCAAGTGCCGACTTCCCAAGACAGTCAACCACATCTTCGTGGGTAACCCATGCAGGCTCAGCAAGTACGGTGAGGGCATGATGTTTTGGACCGAGATCAGGTCCAAAGGATCTTTGAAGTATCTTTGCTGAAAACAAATACCCACAAACATGGACGCAGAAAACAGTTTTGCTGTCCTATTAGCACTATCATTTTCCTGAATTTGTCAATTCTCAATTGGAAACCTAAGGCGGACCAAGCGACATATCACTCGAGAAGTCAAGGAATGGGAGGAGGATATGGAGGATGGGTTTGATGACAAAGCTGCTCCGGAACTGGATTGGGGGTTCATGGATGGCCCAGAGAACCAGGACAACAAACCAGTGCCAGGTCACTAGGCGATAAGGATCTATCATGGCTGAATGAATTTGGTTTGACATAAAAGCCATCACAATTTCTATTATATATAATCATGATACTGTATTAATTGATGTAATAGTATAATACCATTATAAATTCATGATATAAATTCATGATATACAATATGATGTAGTACCATCTGCTTTTCAACTGTTTTTTGGGCACAGCCTAACTCCACCGGCATCTCTCCTCAGGTTTGAAAGCTCTCGCCGACGAGGATGCACATGAGGACGATGTGGCACCTGTCCCGACAGAGTCAGAGGATGTTAAACGTGAAATGGAAAAAAAATGCTTTCCAATGGCTGCAGGTGATTGTGCACCATCGGCACTGGTTCCAAAGGCTTGTCAGGCCTTGTCAAGACAGGTCACCAAAATCCAATCCATGTTGGAACCCTGCAGTTCAGCCGAGCGCCTCACTCCCTTGCAGATTCGGAAGCTTGACAGCCTTGTTTCGGGTGTTCTGAGACCAAGTCGTCATTGTACTTGATTAAAAGGGTGGCATGCAAGTAGAAACATAAAGCCATTTGATAGGAGAGTATTGGGCCATCCATAAATCACCCAACCAAAACTTAGTAGTTTGCTGTGTCATCCACATGGCAAAGCTCCTAGTCATAGTCTCATTCCTTTTCATGATCCTAATTTACAAGCCAATGAATGGCTGAACTTCTCATAGTGCTACTCTATTCCCCGGCCTAAGGATGAAGGCCAAGCTTGAGACTGCAGTGGAGGATTTGACTCGACACGATGAAACACTCATGGATCAACATGGCGAAGGGATCTTGGAAGGGTATTCCCGGGAGTTTCTTGTCAGTCGTGCTAGTGAGATTCTTTTACGCATGGTTTTATCAACTTGATGTTGTCCCATTGGTTCGCATTGATGTTGATGAACAATCATGAAGATGTACAGGGATGAAGTCATGTTGTTATCCTAAACCATGTCCAGTGTATCCTATCAAGTATGAATGGGGTATCAACAACATGCATGAACCATCGATCACACCATTCAAAATTGAATGTCTTCTGGTAATACAATGGGATGCTGATTAACAGAAAGCTACTTATTTGTTGAATGTTTTCTGATATTGGTTGATGGTAACACTATTGAATCATTGATTAACCGGGATTTCCCAAGACCCATAGTGAGTGCCATGGCACCCACTTCCTCAAAGCTATTGCCATCACCTGCGTAGCACTTGGTCCACCTGGGCAGGACAAGGGTGACTCTGTAAGATACGGACTAAATACTTTTGGGAAATAAATCTGATATATTATAGATAAATTTATATCATGTATTATTAGAAGTTTACTGCAAATGTTCAATACGCTGTTCTTTTTGAGTTGGGATGGTATATCACAAACAAAAGGGATGTAATGGGGCTCAATTGTAAAAGTGTACCAAACAGATGGCTATGGTTTCCCTAATTTGATACTCTCGTTGGTGTGCCATATATTATAAAATTTGTCATGGCCCACTTTTGCTGTCCTATGCTAGGTTGCAAAAGAAAATCTCGAATGAGCTGGACGCTGCTAGAAAGAGGCCTGAGCCCTACACACCTACTAGATTTGTTTTCCGGGGTTATGCGTGGGTGCTACCCAGCAACGGCGCCCAGGCTCGTCGAATCTCTAGCGGTCTGCCACTTTGCCAAGTTGGAAGCTAAGAAGTCTCAATGAAAATGTGACCAACAAGATCCACCAAGTTTTGACCAAGTTTGGACATTGTGTTCAAAACAAATGGGCATGGCATCCACTAAAAGAATAAAAATAATCTTTAGAACTTCAGTCATGCCCTCCGGCCGTTCCAGGTCCAGACTGCCTGCGGCAGAGAAGAACAAGGGTGAGCGACCTGAGAGAGCCAAGGGAAAAGCAAAGGCGAAACCCAGCCCTAAGCCAAAGGTTGGAGCCGCAAAGGCAAAGGCCAAAGGCAATGGCAAAGGCAAGAATGCTGCCGAGTGATTCATCAAATACTAATGGTCTTGGGTCGCAACATGTATGTTTGAAAACCAGTATCTTGACTAATTTCAAAATAGTTTCGCACTTTTGTGAACTGATTGTTCAAAAAGCTGTGGACAAACAATGGTTCATGGACACCTTTTCTCTAAGTACCTGGACCTGGCCCGCTGAGTGGTCAACTCGAACTGCAGCCTTGCGTAGAGTTCTTTGGGCAATGGCCAGTGAGTTGGTTTGCCAACTCACATTCATGGGATGTTTGCAACGAAAGTTGCTTTTGGAACCGAACAATAGGACCAGAGGGGTAAAAAGAAATTGCATGCACCCTATTGGGTTTGATGTGAATTATAATCAACATCTATGCATCGAATTACATCAAAACCAAGCCATTGTTTGCATCAAAGTCCCAATGTAAGGATTGAAACCTTTCACTTGAAGGAGGTGTGGTCATACATCCGCATCATGCAGCATGCCAGGTCCTACGAGGGCGCCAGTTCCAGCTACGTTTTTGCACAATATCGCTGATACACTTGGTGATGGAGCCAGGTTCTCAAGACCATTGTGTTTTCAAGATTCCTTATTTGAAAAGTCATCACCTAAAAAAACTCAAAAAGAATAGAGCAGTCCCCTGGTTAATCCCAGTAGCTGCCCCTTTGGCCGGCTGCCCGCCTCCCAGGCAACTGCTGTGAGCGCGCAAAGGTCTCTGGAATCCCTGCAGGGACGTTCTGGGGAATGTAACAATGCTTCCAGAAATGTTCATAACATGATGGACCGGGAAGGATACTCATTACCAATTCCAATCCGCTCTATGAATCACATGTGTGAAACTGCTGATGGGCAACCTCTGACAACGTATTTTGTGAGACCAGAGGATTGGATTGAGTATTTAATGAACGAAGAACCAGAGTTGCTGGGTGGCTGGAATGGTAATCCCCTCCAGAACTTTGAATCATTCTGGCGTATCGACTTACCCATGTGATCCCTTTGATGATCCATGGTGACGAGGGTCGGGCAGTGAAGAGAACAAATTTCATGGTCATGTCGTTGGAATCTCCAATCGGAAGTTTGAAAGATCCGACCCTTACTTGCAAGTGCCACGATCAATTGGAGAAACGTTTGGGAATCCCTCAATATGGATCTGACATGGGTGGTGTTGAGAGCGAGTATTTGGATACCTGCAGAAAACAAATGACAAACTTCAAAGGGCACTCATATTTGTCTCACTTCTTATTATTTGGCGTGGGTGGATGGATCTACAAGCGGCATCCCAGTGTGATCAATGATTTGACACAAGAAGTTGCCGAAGGTCTACACAAACTGTTCCATGACGGGGTTCCAACTTCGCATGGTAGAATTTTTGGTGCATTAGTAGCCATCAAAGGAGATTTGGATTTTCATCGGAAAATTATGGGCTTGACAAGGAGCTATTCCAATGCAGGGACAGCTTCTGCCCTAGAACTGTGTCATCTTTGTAAAGCTGGTGGACCCAATGTACCATTTGAAGACTACTCGGACAACCCAGCTTGGTTGCCAACAGTTGCAATGGAACGACCCTGGCCAATTGATACGCCACCTATCCTCTCTCAACTTCCAAGTGAACCTTGCCCAGAACAACTACTGGAACCAGATATGTTTCATGTGCTCCGGCTTGGGGTTGGAAGGGACATTGTTGGTGGAGTGCTCATTCTTTTGGTGCGCTTACCATTTTTCGACTATGAAGGAAGCACGGTAAACATTGTTGATCGACTAGTCCGAGCTCATTCACACTTCACCCTGTGGTGTGCAGTCCAACGGAAATCACCAGGCCTGCGAAGTTTCACCAAAGCTTTCTTCAACCTCAAGACACTGACAAGTGCACCGTGGGCTTCCAGCAAAGGTTCTGATACAATTTTACTTCTCCAATGGCTACGGTACCAAGTTGGCTTGTTCCAAGGAAACCCACCAGTGCCTGGTCATGATCAACTATTAGCCAGGATGCGACAAGTCATCGATGCATGTTTATCCGTGGGGCTTGTTCATCGACATGGACTATGGCTTGAGAGAACCTGTGCAAAGAATCTGTACGTGCACCTGATGACGGTGCTCCGTGGCTATGCTGTTTTGGGTCGTGAATCTATTCGGTTGCGTGTACGGGCGTTCGTGCAAAAACCCAAACAACATGCGCTACACCACATAGCCTTCAGATTGAAACAAGAACTTGAAAAAGGAGCTTCAGTAATACTGAGTCCCCAAGCCTATGGTTGTGATTGCAACGAAGATTTCATTGGACGAATTTCTCGCCTTAGCAGGCGTGTTGGCTTTCGCCTGGTTCACCTCCGGGTGATCAACCGATACTTCATAAAAATCCGGTGCTTGCTGAACAAGAGAAAGGCCCGGAAGAACCCACAAGTTTGGTCAAGGAAGTAAGGGGTGGAGCTTAGGACATGGTCGATGTTTCCACTTCTTTAAAACAAAATTATTTGAAGAATTTTGACTAAGTGATTTCATCTTGGCTCCAACACTCCTTTGCCTTGAACTGAGTTCCAGACTCAGCTTGCGTGGATGGTGAAGAAGCGATGGAGAAACCGCTGAAAAAATGGGGTGTGTTGGATGTATTGTGCAACATGCTCATGGGAATCTATCACTTTCCATGGTACCACATCTACACTTAAGATACTGGAAGTCAAACATAAAAGGAATCCCAAGGATACCACATTATGTTGGAAAGTTGGCTGCAATCATCCATGATAACATGTGTTTATTCATGTTTATCCTGCTTTATTCCATGAGTTTGCCAAAATAGCTGCAAAAACCATTCGGGCGAAATTTTCAGCCTCAGGCGAAATCATCAGGATCGGGCAGTTTATCTGCCTGAATGGATTCAGTTTGAAATTAAGGTCACCACGATTTCCTAGGTATGATATCGTATGATGCGCTTCACATATGCCTGTTTTAACGTGACCTCTGATGCGATATACGCGTGTATATATATATATAATATATACATACTTTACGTATTCATGATTCAAAACCTCAAGCAATAACATGGCGTTCAATGACAGACCAAAAGCAGGGTGATCTCAGAGCACGTGGTTCCAGGTGCAGGACAAATATCATTGTTTAGTGCATGGAACAACAAAAACAACAAGAAATAACCATGGTTTCCTTGACTTGAAAAAATCCCTACATAACATTTCTGGCTGGAACTCGGGAAAGCATCACCTACTTGTGGTTGGAAGTGGCTTCCAATTGCGGGAAATTGCCCTACAGGAACTTCGTGAATCAGTTGTCATCATTACCCTCTGGTAAACGTTCACATAACTATGGAAAATCATCATGTTTAATATAGGAAAATCCTCTATTTGGAAGGCCATTTTCAATAGCAAACTGTTAGTTCACCAGAGGGTATACCCCAACCATGACAACCCCACGTATACCTTCTGCAATCAAACATGGCAATGGGAGATCCCCCCTACATAGAGGATTTTTCATGGGAACCCCATCTGCAAATGGGAGATTTTCCATCAAGCCATGTTACCGGAGGGTAATTGATACATGTTTTGGGATACATATGTTCGTCTTGTCAACTCAATGGAGTTCATCAATGTTTCTATTCAATGTTTTTTTGGATAAGCATTGCAAGTCTTCGCACCTTCACCCAAACCTTTACGATCCCATCATGAAAATGCTCTGCTGCTGCATCGATCAACAATACCAGCACTAGTTGTGAAATTTCGGTCAGGATTCACGATTCACAAGTGACAAGGGATGATAAGAGATGATAAGAGTATGAACTCTTGACCCATCAAATTCTTGGTGGTTCCAAACCCATTACGAAAATGAAGGATATTCTCTCTTTTGATGAATGTGAACAATTGCTTCAAATCACCCGCCAAATCCATGTGGATGATAGGCTCCACGCTTGCGGACATCATGCCTTGCGCATGTAGAAGTTCCGGATTCGAGTAATCTTAAAGCCTAGCAGGGCGTGACTCTGATGTTTTTTTTGATAGAATTGCTGGCTGAGTCTACTAAAAACATCTAAAATGGCGAATGGTTTGTAGTTGAATTATCAACACCACAGGGTATAAAGAAACCTTTGATCCTGTGGTTTTCCCTCCAATCAATAGAGTACCCTACGCATAAAGCTGTGACCCAAATGGCATTGGGCCAAAATCATGGTACAGCTACTGTGTGTAGAATATCTACAATATGTACAGTATCTGAAGCAAAACCGCCTTTTGGAGTTTAAACAGATTATCCATTCCCTAATCTGATAAAACTAGGGAATTTTGACTCATTTCATGACATCAGTTTGCTGTGTTGACCTATTCCCTATCCAAAACTATCTTGTTTCAGCCAATGAAACTTTGGAGGTGTTCGTCAAAAAACCTTCCCAGACTGTCCATCTCCCTCTACAGGGTGGTGCCCACCAGTTGGGTAAGTTTGTTGGTTTATGTTGCCCCCATAGACACTACAAACTATAAACTATAGAATTACTATAGATATATCTACCACGGATTTAACATGGAACCCCAAGTTTAGAAAATCATCCAGACCCGAATTTGAGGGTTTCATACGAGAAAAAAATAAGGCCGGATCTATCTGTTTCAACTCATTGGAGTGAACTGATTACGCGCCTGGATGCACCACTGTGGGTGTCTTTCGCTGGGTCTTCGAAAGCACCTTGCTTCCCCACCGGACGGCAGAGGTAGGAGGGTTCACTCCGGATGGGTTGGGGTTGGGTGGGTTTTCTGGGGCTGAGATATCAGTTTTTGTTGTGTTTTACTGTGAAAACTGGTGCGGGTCCTGAAAGTTGTGAGCAACCACAATTTGATCAATCCGGGGAAATACAAACCAAGCCAAGCATTGGTGGAGATTCACGAAAACAATTGAGGTGAAGCTTTGCTGGTTGTGCTTTCCAACATAACGGAAAAGTATGTAATTGGGGAAGACATTACTATGGCTCATAATGGGGGCACTAATTGATAGTTCAAGATTGTTTTGTACTGTTCTTTTCGGTGATATATTCAACTTTCCGATGGCCAAGGCACGATATCCACCAGCTGTTTTGCTGGCGGAATGGTTTGAATCTCTTTGAACTTGTACATGGTGCCAAGGGTGCCTGTGGTCACTTTGGAACGCAGGAAGTGGCCATGATAGGCTTTGGTGTGTACGTGACTGTGCTACTTTGTAACTACTTATAGAGACACATTAGTACACACTCTAAGCAAGGCTGGTGTGAAGCACATGTCGAAACAACAATTGTTAAAAGAACAACATGATTCGAACATGCGGGATGGGTTCTCTGCATTTCTATACAAGTGTTTAAAGCTGACACAACAATACTGGAATTGTTCTATACTATACTATCTGGGTTTGAAGATAAATCTAGACCAAAAAACCCAACCATGCGATTATCAAATGTTATCAAAGCACTGCTTTCTTTTAGTCCCCACGTTGTTCCTGCAGTCATCCCAGAGACACAAAAAAACGCGTCACTATCAAATCCATGGATATCGGATGCATCCTGATCACTGTTGCACAGCAAAGAGGCTACAATTCCAACATTAAACCGACTGATGCCCCACTTATCCCATTTATCTGCATGTAACATCAACCCAGCTGACAGGATGAAATGAATTTCCAAACGTGCAAAAGGCAAAAACCAAATATATAACATGATACACTGTAAAAATCCTGAAAAAAACACGTCCATGCAGACTTGCCCCACTTAGAAATCACATCCTCGATGGTGGGGAAAACGACTGCCACATGCCGCCTCCGGCACAGCAACGGGTATTTCTCGCGCGGCGGAAGGTTAGTTGCACCGGCAGAAGTTGCTGTTTCGATGCTACCGTTTGGGTTTCATGTTTTATATGTAAGTACTGATAAAGTGGAAACAGAAAAACAAGTGATGGCTAGTTCAGAATAAAACACTGCAAGTTAGAACATCTGGAAATGGGGAATGCGAAACTCGGAGCTGAGAAGCGAAGCAATTCGCCGTGTTCGAGCCAGTGAGTCCTGAAGGCAAAAGCGGAAGCGATTCTTGAGACAGTGTTGCACACATCAGGCCGGATACCATTTGTTTCTGATAGACCCTCTGAGGATCTGTAAGTGAGGGTTTTTTGCTCAAAAAAAAACTTGAGATGGTTATAAACTCTAATGTTTTGATATAATGCGTTGGTTCTATCTGTCCAATTTGATCAACTTTTCTGGCAAATCCCTACAATGTGAGGCCCCCTAGTTATAAGTTGGTTTATAAACCCCATTAAGTATAGTTATTTGCGTATCATAAACCATAGTGAAATTGGAGTTATTTGCCCATCTTTTTACCACCCAATGACTTGAACATGGCTCCACCGTGCCTGGTGCAATGTATTGGACCTATTGCGGGTCCCATATGGGGAGTATGTTGTCCTCCCCGTTTCAATCCTTTTAACAGCCCCATTCTATGGTTCCAAAAATATCTGTGCCTCCACTTTCTCCCCATCAAGATTATTGTCAATATCCAACCATCATACTTGATAGTTGATTTGTTAGTGTAGTTCAGAATATCCAACTGGAGCTGTCAGTGTTTTTAATACCCCCTGGCAAACTAACATGACTATGGAAAATCACCATTTTTAATGGGAAAATCCGCTATAAATGCCCATTTTCAATAGTTAAATTAGTTCACCAGAGGGTACATAGTGCCAACTCCAAAATCACCGTCCTGCAGGGCTGCACCCAGGACACACGGACACCATGGTGATCCCTAGGGAGTTACCCTTTGGTAGGCGAACATAGCAACGAAAAGTCCACCATCTATGTCACAATATTTCAACGTGATGGTTGCATGACCATGTCAGATTTTCAGGTTTTTATTCCCAGAGAGGGTCTAGGATTCAAGGACTGCAAGTGTGCTGATTTCTTTGGGCTCCCACTCTCTGTGTCCCCTTTCGAGGTGCCCACTTGGAGATGGGTCAATTCACCCTGATACCCATCAGTTCACAAGTTGACATCGCTGGAAACAAGTGGGGGTTTCCTAAGCCATGGAGGTACCCAAAAATGGATGGTTTTTGTTCTGGAAAATCCCAAACAAAAATGGATGAGAACTGGGGATACCCCTATGGATTGGAAACCTCCATATGTATGGATGTTCATCTCCCATCTCCACTTCAGCTCGTCGTTTTTTTCCCTCAGCTCGTGTGGGGTTTTTTCTGTGCGGCAAGCGCTTCAGTGGGCATCCAGCCACCATGATCATCGTCCTTGGGACCATCCAAAGGATACCCAAAGACCTCGGCGGTTCGCGCAGCAACGTCTGACATCGTCTTACGATCTGCGTGCCAGTTCATATCATGAGATATTTCCTCTGGGAATCCAGATTGACTGGAAAATCGCCTAGTTAGTTCCATGATGTTCCAATTTCAGTGGCCATTTAGTTCGGGAATTTTCAAGTTCTTTTGCTATCCATGGAATAGAGAACATATCCTCCTCTGGGAATCAAACATGGCTAATTGGAAAATCGCCCAGTTGCTACAGGAGCTACAAAAAGGCATGGCTTTCCAACATGGTAAAATGACTTTGGATGTGAATCAACATGTTGCTCAATGGACAACTACACATGTTATATATGAGCTGAGCGGCATTCTGATCTGATGGTGTCTGAAGGTAGCAGTTGATTGATGAAACATGTTGTATTACTTCTAGACGCAGATAAAGAACCAACATGAATTCGGGAAAAAATCCTTATGTGGGGTAAAATGATCATCAGCACAGTTCTAGCCAGTGCTAAGAACAGTAGAACAACTCAGCACGTTTTTAGTTTCCACCCCGCAATTACATTTTTTCAAAAAAACATGATCTTTTCTCTGCTGTAGAAGGTACAAATTCGAACTGCTCAACATCCCACGCAACACACACCAAGACGCATAGGTGCAGCTCCATTCTCAGCACAGCGGGAGGTTGGCAGTGGTGGGTTGTATAAGCATCCTCACCATCCCAGCCAATAGGGGATACAACGAAGCAAATCAGGAACTGCCAAAAACTTAGCATTGTCTAAGTTTGATATTCATATATGTATATCACATTGGTTGTAACTTTTAAAATACATAGTGATAGTATGTAATAGTCTTAGTAATAAAAAAGCGTTGTAAGCCTGGAACCTTGATAGACATGAGAATGCTTGGTGCGGCAATAGCTTTGAAGAATTGAGGGGAAGCACTTGGGCAGGATAATCTTTCTACAATAAGACCTGACCAAGAGCTGATAGTATCTGAAGACACACTGCCCAACTGCCCCCTACTCTTATGAACTGGCTTAAGCTGCTTCATTGCGGATAAAATAACACCAATCATAGTTGAAACAAAATATGTGCCTTTATGGGTCAAAATATCACCCCAGGGAACCAAGAAATGTAGCAACATGTTGACGCAGTTTCAACGCTCGCCATCCAATTGTTGAGGTACACACTTTTGGTCCATCCCCCTAATATGTTGCTAAGACGCAAACAGTGTTGTACGCATGTCTACTCAGAAAAAAGTCTGCATCAAACATGTCAAAATTCTTATCTCCTTGTGATCATCCCAAATATGAATGAATTGACAGTTGACTCCTCCAAAAAAAAGAAGTGTCTTTTTTCCTGTTTTGAATATTTGCGGAGATTTGGGTAATCTTATGGGTGCAGGTTGCTAAACATTCCAGGAGCTCACTGCTCAAAATGATTGATACATTCAGTTTGGATCCATCTCGGAAAGGTAATGCCCTCCAATACTCATTGGATACCTTAAAAGGTTCATCCAATACCAACCCATGTTTTGGATCTCCCCTGATTCCTTGCCATGTTTTCGACAAGCTTTCTGCCAAGAAACTCGTCGAGGGATCAATGGGGGCTTCAGTGTCCTCAAAGACTTGTCGCATGTCGATACAAACGGTGCGCAGCACCATCACCAGCTCCCCATAGTCGAGCAAGGAACGTTAACATCTGACATCTGGTTGCATGTCTGGCTGAATTGCTACATACTTCACCAACCTGAACTGGAAAGTGCGGCAGTTTTGTGATACTTACTCCAATCCTCAACATAATCTATGTGAGGTTGCAACGGGAGGTCGGTTTATTGTATCCAGAACATGTACATCCGACACATCAGGTGTTGTATGCTCCATGGTGCTGGAATATCAACCTGCATTGGGGTCATTTTCTGGGATTCATGGTGATCTGGCGCTAGCAATTCCACATATGTGGCATATGGGACGTATATATAGACCCAAATGTCAAACATTGGGCTTGATTGGCTGTACCCATGAACAAAACATGCACAGCAGCCCCCTGGCCACCCACAGTCAGCTGAGCGTAGCTGGGATGATCTGGAGTTGGAATGAGATATCTGGAGATATGTTACAAGCCATTTACCAAACCTGTTCACCAGCCCGACACTTACATAGTTGCTTTCAAAACAGTCGCTATATCGTGAATCGTAGTGGGTTTTAGTGCTTGCTTCATATATTCAGTTCGAATCGCCATATATATATATATAAATATATCAATGTTCCACCAACAACGCCATTCAATATACAACATGTTTATACATATTGGTCACATACCCATGATTTACTCACGTATGATTTGCACTCGACAAACTGAAACAAAGGCCACATGGAAGAGTAAATTTATTGCCAACAGCTAGGTACATCGAGGGTGTAGTTCAGTGAAGCAAAGCACTGGTCAGAGTATCTAGATGTATCTAGCCCCTCGTGAAAGATCCTGTGAACCCAGTTCAGCTTGCGATTGAGATTATGTTTTGTACGTTTTAAGGGATCCTGTTTTGTCAGAAATCAACTCAACAAAGAACAACTCACGATGTGTCCCTACCAGATTTCTCTTCGGCAAATAATCAGCTACTTGGCATTGGCTGCGAAGAAATGCCTGGGCTTTTCCCTCTCTTTTGACTGGGAAACTCACCCCTGCTGATCACTCTCATCCATTTGCTCGCTTCCAGTTTGTATCCCGTTTGGTTGCTCGTGTCCTTTAGCCTTACATCTCCATTATGATTCAAATGATGGAAGGGTTAACACGTGCTAAAACCATTCAAAACTGATATGTGGTCAATGCTGAACTGATTTCGGGCAGGGGTTTGAAGCCCGGTTTGGAAGATATTGCTACTGTACCAAGACGTTTCCCGTTTCATAACCATCGATCCAAAAGGGGCTACCTGCTGGCAATCAACCATGGTACAGGAAAACCCACAATATCCGATCTTAGAAAATTGTTTGTTCCACATGTTTCCACGTTGGATTCCCAGAACATGACCATAACAAGACCATGATGACCAAGTCGCTGGGCTGATTCGAACCACTTGGCCTTGCTTTAACGGTAAATAGCCTTGCATTTCTTCCTGGGCATCCTTGGAGGCATCGACTGGAATCATCCGATTGCATGGTTCAATGGATTGGTTGAAGGGAAAAATTACTGGACAACAACCAAACAACTTTGTGTGAATGGTTGAAACACCCAACGTATGCGGATCCAAACTGAACACTTTTCCAACAATATACATGAGATCATGATCCATTCCCAAACCAAAAATTCTGGGTCTAGGACCAATTCCTTCGTTTGATTCGCTTTGTCGTAGCATTCCCCTTCGTTTGATGTTTCACGACACATCAAGTCACATCATGCGAATTTGCGTCTCATCGTCCAATGATTCTTCCAATTTCTCTTGTGTCACCGGACCACTCATCAGTACATAAATAGGTTTTTGTTTGGTAATCTATTCTTGCACGACAGTGTAGTGCCAAAAGCAATGGATGGATTTCATAAATTGCCTTGGGAATTCATTCAACAAACACATTTAACCAGATCTAGCCTCAATCAATGAGGACATATATACATTGACCAGTATCTTACCAGACATCTGACCCATACTGTTTGGGTTCAGGGGTAGGAACCCACCAAGTGACACCGGCAACAGGCGACTGGAGTGGTAGGAATTCAAATTCATGATTTGTTTGCACTCAGCAACTGGTTTAGTTGCAAGTGTGAGTCCAAATGCAAGGCACACAAAGTAAGTTTTAATTATCCAGCTGGGTGTCATCCAGAAAAAAAAATTCATCTTCCACTTACAGTACTGTGTGAGATAGGTTTTCCAACCCAAAAAATCATGAAGTAAAATCATACTGGTCACCTATCGGTACTGGCAACTGGAAGGCTAAGGAAACATCCTGTTTTGTCTCCAGGTTCATCCGTCCCGCTCCAGTGATCAGCCTCCCCACGGCCCCACCGATAAAAGTGGTACTTGGTGGCCAGGATTCACCATGCGGGTGGTGGTGGTCGTTACCAAAAATTAGAACCACACCATCCATGTATTGTTCCTATTCATGTCATGTTTTAGTCCTCAACATGTGTCCCCCGAATGGGCCAAAATGCACGCAGCAAAAAAACGATGTGCGATACAGTATGGGGATTGTCTACTGTCTTTGAAAACACAACTACCGGATATTCATCCGACTCAATATATAACTACTGTAATTCCCATATCCTAGTGGGAAGTGGGCCGCTGCCCTTTATGCGACTTGCAACCAGGATTAACAACCATTCACCTAGACCCTCCAAGTGCCCATGCATGAAATCTGGTAAAACAAGTCCTGAGATGATGGGTATATGATGGGTATCTAAATATAGATAGTTAAAAATAAATAAATAAGTAAATAAGTAATAAATAAATAAAGAATAAATAGATAAAGAAATAAACAAATATCTGAACAGAAAAATTGCCGAACAATGTTGTTTTTCTACGGTTTCAGAAGAAACGTTAGAAACTTTTTTGGCGCGGTTTTGGAATTAGGTCGTCCTTCAGAGGCATGGTGTTTTTTTTCCATCCGGCAAGTGATTTTTTCGACCTTGCAGCAGCAGCAGGATTTTTTTGGGCTTAGTTTTAGCACCAGCGGCAGCCACCAGCAGCAGGCAACAGAATTTGTCGAAAAATGTGGTGTCTTTGTAAAAATTTCAGAAGATGCGTGAGGATCCTTTTCTTTAGGGGCGTGGTGTTTTCCTTCCGGCGGACGTTCTTCAGAAGGTATGTTTGCGCAGCAGCAGCAGCAGCAGCAGCAGCAGCAGGCAACACAATGTACCGAGAAATGATGTTTTTCTATGGTTTCAAAAGAGACGTTAGGGACTTTTTGGCGCGGGTTTGGAATTAGGTCGTCCTTCAGAGGCATGGTGTTTTCCCCCGGGTGGTGATTTTTTCGAGCTTGTCTTCCTGCCAGCAGCAGGAGCAGCATAGCAGCAGCAGCAGCAGCAGCAGCAAGCAGCAGGACTACCAAAGCAGCATCTTTCCAATGAAAAAAAATCCAACAAGTCTGTGCCAAAAGTTCTCCATTACCTCTTGCTTGCCTGCATGCCTCTTCTTCATTTGTTTTTCACATCAGCAAACCTCGGTCAACGGTTCCACTTGAATCAGTCCCACTCGGAGCATGCCTTCTGCCAGCTTGACTCCTAAGCTTTCGACCTACAAGGCACTAGCGTTAGTCATGAGAATTTGTCCGCATTGAGGGCAAAAGCGATATGTCTCTGGCCATGTTTCGGCACAGCACTGCCTCCCACCGAAGCACCGCAATACAAAATCCATTGTTGTTGCAATTCTGGATTGGTTGATTTTTGAAATGAAAAGCGGGCACTCACGTCTAACTATCAACCTGGCACATCTAAAGAATCACGCCCCAGCACACAAGGAATAAAGCACTTCCCTTGAAAATGAGTAACCACACAAAACCCAACAAAAAACAGCAATGCGGATTGATTCTCGAAAGAATCAGGCAGTCCATGTTAGCCACGTGTATGTCACCCCCCCGAAATTGGCTGTCATAGCTCTGTATTTATAAAGTCTAAATTTTGAAAAATAGTTCAACTAAGGTTTCAAACTGCGCTCTCCCAAAAATAGTGATTCAGCTTCCCCCTCCCAAAAAACGGGAACATCCAGGTTGGCCACGTGCAAACAAAACCCTATTGTTTACAAGAAAGCGTTTCTTGAAGGAATCGTACAGGGGATCAAAACCCACTGTTTCCAAAACTTCTAACCTTGATCTCTAGCCTTGCGCTTCCAGTTTTGCGCAATTGTTTGACCAGAGCACCTCAGTCACGACACGCGGCAAAAATACACCTCATACATTTTCAATCCTCACGGATTTGAATCCTAGCTGTTTCCTTTGAGAACTTATATTTGCTGCAAATACAATTGCTTCCCAGGCACCATCGCCAGCAGCTGCGTAAACTTGCAAATGACCGTTGGATCGCCGGCGCTTGGCAAGGCACTGCAGCTGTCGACTGTGCTGCTGTCTCCAATCGCACAGCGCATGTCTCACTGCCTGCAGATTGCAAACGATGAACACATCTGAACCTATTTCAAGCCCATACACTTCACACTTGCACGCGTTGTTTCTGTCCACATCTGCAGGCCTGCGCATGCCAACCCGGCACTATGACAGCCGCAGAGCCCATTGCCTTCTGCGCGCGCGCTACCTTGCTGCATCACATTTGGATGGTGTCCCAGCACGGCTATAAACGCTCTATTTTTGACAGTCGCTCAGTTTAGAACTCTGTTTCTTCTCCGCACCTATGCAACTTCATCTTGTTAATCTCGCTCCCTCCTATGCCGAATAATCAACCTAGCGGCAACCACGCCTTGGCCTCGGAACACCTTTCTGGTGCCAAAAGCACCACTGAAATCCTTGAGGCACTTTCTGGCGTTTGATCCCATGGCAGCCAGTGATGTCGGACCAGCTTCATCAAACCAAGGCAACCG
Source organism: Symbiodinium sp. clade C Y103 (assembly GCA_003297045.1). Classification (NCBI taxonomy): domain Eukaryota; class Dinophyceae; order Suessiales; family Symbiodiniaceae; genus Cladocopium; species Cladocopium sp. clade C. Next base: position 519,257 of record BGPT01000016.1, read on the forward strand.
AACTCTCCTGGAAATGTCCCGCAGAACAACATTTCTGAACCTGCACAATGGCCAGATGTAAGCACAGATCTGATCAGATGCGGAAGTGCACACAGGTTGATGCACGATTCTATGCCAATTAAAAAATGTTTTTTCCAATCCCTCCCTCCTCCCTTTGAGACATACCATGCAATCACCCACTATCGAAGCACATACTGAAAACCAAACTGCCAATACCCATTTCACAACCTGTTCTCTTGCAATGACATTTCCAGCCCACTGCGGCAAAGCAGCAGGCCACTGCCCAAGTAAGGCTCCAGCCACCGCAGGCCACTGTTACGATCTTCGGTAAGCTGCTCGGCGAGTGGCGTCAACCACGCCAACCCTCTCTGAATCCGACTTGATTCCTCACTCACTGCCAGGAAACCATGCAAAGCTGCACATCATGGATCAAAAACAAAGACCTCTCATGTCCTCAAGAAACTTTTCGCTTCAAACACCTACTTACAAAGAAATCTCTCACTCGAAGTGCCACCACAGAATCTTCTGTTCACCCTTCCTCCTTTTCAGCTGCTTAACCCCCAGCATCAGCATTAAGACTGTGAGTGAAATTTGCTGAGCATATGAAACCGCTCTAGACCTATCCCTAGCCCTGACTTCACATCAGGAAGCATCGTCTTCACGTACTCCTTTGTTGAAAGGAAGGAGACAGCAACCATACCCAGACCAATGCTTACCAGCATGCCACACTTGCTGCAGCAAACTTCCTTTTCATACGCAAAAAACAATATAAAGCGAAAACAGAAAATCATCATAATACTAAATAAAGCATGCTCACAATTAAGACAACAAAAAATGATTGCAATAAGTATAATGATGAAAATGGTGATGATAATCATAATGATGATGATGGTGATGATCATGATGATAATGATAATGATGATGGTGATGATAATGGCAATGGTGATGATGATGATCATGATAATTGTATTGACAATGGTAATGATGATAATAAGGATGAAAATAATGATGGTGATGATACTGATGATAATGATAATGCTGATGATGATGATGATGATGATGATGATGACACCATGCGACACGACGTGACACAATCCAAATTTCTCAACGCCGAAAACTGCAGCATCAGCTGTTATTTTTAGTCAAATCCCTTGACATAACTCTCGAATGAATTCACACAGAAAATATCACTATCAACTTGTACAATCTGCTTTGCAACTCGCACACAGTCACTCTCACTGCAGTCCAGACTATAAAATAACCCATACAAATCTCGAAATTTTCAGCCAAGCTACTACAGTATCGCAGGTACTTGCACTTGGAGGGTCTAGGTACTGTCTGTTATACCAACATAGATTGCACTTGGAGGGTATAGGTACTGTCTGTTATACCAACATCGATATGGACTATCCACCAATGTAGATCATTTCGGTGGATTTTACCCACATCGTTTTGTAACGGTGGAAACCTCCAGGCACACTTCCTACGGCATGCTACAGCACCAACCACCAACCGAGCTTCGTAGTCCACTACGACCCATCTGTATTCGGTAAAAGGAGGATCTTCCTGGTTGAGACGTTGTTTTTCCGGGCAACGGTCGGGTCACTATGGCACCCATAAAAGACATGGTTTGTATAACTGGAATGTACATAATATGTACAGAACATTAAAACATGTCTGCACATCTACACACATCTGTACGTACACATGTATATATATATATATATACATTTCACATGTTGTATAATATATATATATATATATATATAAATACATGTATACACACATATGTTTGCGTTTATTCAAATCACTTCTTAAAATAAAGGAATGCTGCTTATCTATTCCCATATTACACATATATATATATTATATTTATATTTATAGTAAGTAACACCCACTCAGGAAAAAAGAGACATTGCCACTCTTTTAGTAGTATGTGTGTCTGTCTATTGTTGATAATCTTGCAGGGGGTCGCTTTACACATCGAATTTTCTCGATACATGTCCTGGTGCCCAGTCCTTCACGATGTTGACCTGGGATTCGGTGAAATGCCGCGGGGGGAAAAAAATAAAAACATCACCAGGCGATCTTCAAGATAATGTGCCAAAAATCCAGTGCTATTCATTTGGTAGACCTTGGTTGCATCTTGGTTGCATAGGACAAGTGGATATAAGTGGGGTAATCATCATTGCGATTTGGCAATGGCATTAATTATTCAGTTTGGGATGAGAAACCACTGGATGCGTCCTTACCAGTATAGGGAGTCACAGAAATGGGTTGTATGTCGTCACCAAAGATTTGGTCATTGTTTCTGTGAAACTATCAACGTTTGGGGTGCACTTCATTTTGAGCCATCGCCATATCTAATTGATCCCTTCTCATCCTTCTCAGGGTATTGGATAGCCCCATACGTGGAAATACGTGGGACCCTACAATGAATAGCTCCAATCGAAACTAAGGCTTCTAGATGTTTCTTCGGGGATATGTCACATTCGCGAGAAGGGAGGAGCAACCAAATTGACACATTTCGTGTCCATTGATCAGCTCGTTTTCGAGGTTGTGGAATGCAATGTTGCCATTGATTGAGGTCATGTTTAATGAAAGGGTTTCCAGTCACTAATCAAAATGTTGGGCAGGTGGCACCTGCCTCTATAATTGACTAAATCAGAATTCAAGAGATCAAACTGGGATGTCGCTTGAAATCATTTGTGTTGTTTTCCTTTGGCATGAGCAAGACACAGCTTGCGCTAGTGTGCAATCCCAAACCCATGGATATATGTATATATATATATATCATATCCAGAATCTCAGAATGTTCAGTAATACTTCCTCAATCTCACTTATAGAATATGTTTAGGAAAATGTCAGACCTTGCAATTTCGGTGTGGTAGCAACACATGAGGCGACAATATATGTACCCGTTTCCAAGAAATGTCGAGCTAGAAGCAAAAGGCTTGGAAAATAAAGTCCAAGTGTTTGGTCAACGTATCAACTGTTGCCGTTTTACCTATATTTAAACATGTGCATATGTGCATATATATATATATATATACGTATTTGTATATGTATACAGGTAAATGTTTATATGTATATGTACATGTATATGTATATATGTATGTGTATATATATATATACATATCAATATCTGTAGCCATGGATATATACATTCATGAACATATTTTCATGCAGTATGTAGCAGAAAGAACATGTTTCCTGGAATATAGAATGTAGCGGCTATAACCTATGTTCATAGCCATATAGCCACACATGTCTTTCTTTCACATGCAGATTCTTATGTTTTCCCTCTGGTAAACTAGCTGAGCTATGTAAAATCACCGATTTACAGATGATAGAAAAGGGATGATTTACAATGATTTACATTGATTTACCCTCTGGTTATTTAACATAGCCATGGAAAATCGGCGAACTAAATGGAGGTTTCTATAGCTGGGAAAATCATCCAAAATTCGCCAGCTATTCCATGGCTATGTTAAATAACCAGAGGGTAAACCCAACATGGCGTATCAATCCCTATTGATCCCCATTGTACCATCAGGTTGGTATGTAAAATCATCATATTAAATAACCAGAGGGTACCTAAAAAAACATGATTTACCCATAAAACCCCCCTGGCGATTTCGCCCAAATCAGATGCTCACCTTGGCCAAGTCCTTGATCCCTTGCGCTTGCAGCTGTTGCTGTGGATCCACCAAGGTCACACCGTTGAAGGTGAAAAAGTACGCCGATCTGCGCCGGAAATCACCGAAGATAGGGGGGATTTGAATGGGTTGTTTCCATATGTTTTCCCATTCAGATGGTGGTTTTATAATATACCCTCTGGTTATTTAACATAGCCATGGAAAATGGCTAATTTTGGATGATTTTCCCATCAAACCCTCCATTTATAGGGGATTTTCCATGGCTATGTTAAATAACCAGAGGGTAGTTGTATTACTAAATTCTAAACATGAAGTTTTAAACTGCTGGATTTGTTGTTTCAGTGGGACAATCTCGATGCATCAATCTCGTATCAATGGAAGCTTCCAATGGAAAAACATCGAACCAATGTGGGATTGTTCATTGGCATGTTTGATTACCGGAGGGTAAAGAGGGCATCTAGTGAATGGTGGTGCATGATAGTGAACGATTGGGGTAAAATGGGAGTTCTAGTTTACACCATTTTGGTATAAATGATATGATAGGATTGCAAGCACTGCATTGCAGTGATTGGTTGTGATTGCACTTCACATACAAAAAACATATGAAATCCATATTGCCCAAAAAAATGGCCACATCTGACACATCTGACTTAAGATTCTATAGGATGTTCGGGACCACACTCACCAAGGGGAGGTCAAATTTCAACATCCTCTAGGGGGGGCTGGTGCCTACAGATTGAAAATATCACTGAACCTCGGTCCCAAGAGTACCTGTGAAAAATTGCGAAGGTACCAACATTGCGGGTAGAAGGCCTTCTTTTTAGACAAAAATGATACTAGTTCTACTGAAATACCTCGTTGTTTTCTTGAGAAACTTTAAGATGTAAGCGTATGTAATATCTTCAATTATGTCAACAAATTCCAGTCACCATTTGACCACAACCCATCTAAGTATAATGACATGTGATGTAGGCTCCTATGAAAGGTGAAGGGATATCAAGTCAGCAATATATTGCCTTAATTTTCAGATCCATACCACTCAATCAAACATGTGTTCAAGTCAAAACGACCAAAGAGACCGCAAATGACCACACCTCACCTTGAGTAAATATAAAGGGGCTGCAATTTTTTTTGGGAATTTTTTCCCGTTCAGTTTTGGGATTTTTTTCCCGTTTTCTGGGTGAGGTGGTTTTACCTGTTATTTGCAACGTTTTGGAGCTGGAAGCTGCCATTTCCACGGTATTTGCAACAGTTTTGAGTTNTTGCTATTTGCAGCATTTTGGAGCTGGAAGCTGCATTTCCACGGTATGTGCAACATTTTAAAGCTGCCATCCCCAAAGTAATTGCAGTATTTTGGAGCTTGAGGTTGACATTCCAACAGTTGTTTGTTGAAGTTGGTGGTTTGGTTTTTGGTTGTCGGTCATTGGTTCTTGACGGTTAGTTGTTGCTGTTGTTGTTGTTGTTGATGTTGATGTTGTTGTTGTTGTTGTTGTTGTTGTTGTTGTTGTTGTTGTTGTCGTTGTCGTTGTCGTTGTTGTTTTTGTTCTTGTTTTTGATCTTGTTGTTCTTGATCTTGATGTTCTTCTTCTTGTTTTTTTTTTTTTGTTGTTGTTGTTGTTGCTGTTGTTGTTGTTGTTGTCGTTGTCGTTGTCGTTGTCCTTGTTGTTGTTGTTGTTGTTGTTGTTGTAGTAGTTGTAGTTGTAGTTGTAGTAGTTGTTGTTGTTGTTGCTGTTGTTGTTGTTGCTGTTGTTGTCGCAGTTGTAGTTGGTATGTTTGTTAATGCTATGTTTGTTATTGCTATGTTTGTTGTTGTTATGTTTGTTGTTATAAGGGCTACGATGTGTGCAAATGAATATCTAGAAATATGTATATATGCAAATGAGTACATTTGTGTAAATATAGCATATATATATATATATATACATTGAGTGCACATGTATGNAATGAATATCTAGAAATATGTATATATGCAAATGAGTACATTTGTGTAAATATAGCATATATATATATATATATACATTGAGTGCACATGTATGTAGAGGAGTGTATTTACAAGTGTGCAAGCTTGGACTTAAATAAAAAAGCGGGAGAGGGGGATTGGGGGAGGGCGCAGAGTTTCGACCTTTTCTTCGCCTGGTATTNAGCATTTTGGAGTTTGGATCTTTCATTTGCCTGGTCTTTGCCGAGTTTTAGCACTTCCTCGACGGCAAAGTTTTTGCGGGAAGGTTATACGCAATAAAAATAGAAATTTAAATCAATACTATTGTATAGCTATAAGCTGTATTTGTAGCTCTTCAACATTCATTTTTGGAGGAATGTCTCGAAACAAATGCATCCAAATGCTGGTGTTCTTTTAGCACTTCCTCGACGGCAAAGTTTTTGCGGGAAGGTTATACGCAATAAAAATAGAAATTTAAATCAATACTATTGTATAGCTATAAACTGTATTTGTAGCTCTTCAACATTCATNGCAAAGTTTTTGCGGGAAGGTTATACGCAATAAAAATAGAAATTTAAATCAATACTATTGTATAGCTATAAACTGTATTTGTAGCTCTTCAACATTCATATTTGGAGGAATGTCTCGAAACAAATGCATCCAAATGCTGGTGTTCAACGTCTTGGACTTCCATTCTTGGGGGAATGCATGACACGAATATCAGCTTATT
>BGPT01000016.1:526239-561239 GCA_003297045.1 Symbiodinium sp. clade C Y103
CGTTGCAAAATATGCTGGTGGAGAAAATAAAGAGACAGAGGGACAAATAGGTCGATAGATGGATAGATGGTATATTTGTTTTGTCTATATATATATATAGCAGGCAACAGAATGAGAACGACATGGTTTTGGCTCTTGCTGTTGTTGTTGTTGTCCTTATCCTGATCCTGATCCTTATCCTTATCCTTATCTTTGTCATACTTGAAAACAGAACGAGAACAACNTTCCTTCCTTCCTTCCTTCCTCCCTTCCTTCCTTCCTTCCTTCCTTCCTTCCTTCCTTCCTTCCTTTACTGAAACCTTGGAAAACGGGAAAAAAATCCCAAAACAGAACGGGAAAAAATTCCCAAAAAAATTAGCCCTCCTATTTCTGATAGTCTGAGCAGTCCATGCCACGACTCATTTTCTTCTTGGAAATATCTTGCCAATTCTTGTCACCATTCTGTCGTCACATCTTTTGAACGTTTTCACGCCGCTAGTCAGGATGGTATGGGTCAAAAATGAAGACAGATGCATGTTCAAACAACCATTCGCAAATTGCGGCCAATTGCAACAACACAACTATCCTGCCATACTTTGCGTCTGTGCAAGCAGTTGACATCCACGCTGTTGGAAATCCCAATCTGCGTCTCCACTTTCTCACCTCATAAACCCATCCCCTGTCATGGTAGTTGTTTATAGTTCTGGCAGGGTTTCCCACACCCCCTCCATGTTCCAAGGCGGAGGCCCACCTAAAATCTGCTGAAAGAGTTTCAAGGCTTGGAGCCAGCGCTGTTCACAGGCCATCAGCCCTGCATTCTGCCCTGAGATGGTGGTCGCAAGGCGGCTCCGTCGTGCCTGGCAGTGGCCTGGGGATAATCATCCCACTTGAGACCACCAAGAAAAGAACGGCTACTGGAATTATTGCCTATAAATATCTATAAATAATTATAAATCTCTACAAATATCTATGAATATCTATCTATATCTTACCTGGTTGTTGAAAGAACCCGCGGATGTTCTGCACCATCATATTCCCGAGAGGCACCTGGGCCAGAAAGAAGACAGCCATGCTCCACTGGAGCGAATGTTGGCACATTCCCAAGACCGTGGCGAAGCCAATGGGATCTTCCACAGCCGCTGAAGCTTGCTGCTCCGTGGAAAGTTCTCGCAGCCGCAACGCGATCCTCCATTCTTGGCCTTGGAAAATGCGCGGCGTTGAAGATCGAGATGGGATGAGATGTGGATTACAGTGCACATCCGAATCACATATATATATATATATATATATATACAGTAACTCAAGCAATCATGACAATCTTGCCAACTCGTGTCATCTCTAGGACTCTAGGTTCTATGGAGTGAGGCTACCACTATATAGTAGATGCCTAAACTTATGCTTATATACCCCCAGCTTCAGCTCGTGTCCAGCGCAGCTATGGCCAAGCAAAGGTCTCAAATGTCTTAGTGCCAGTCTGAAGTATGAGACATGCCATAATTAAAAAAGTCGGGTTGCAACCAGTGCTAACCCAAGTAATTACTTGGGGTCAAAGACCCCACTCCTGATAAGTATATACATACAGTACATGATTGTTTTGGTGTTTCTCTCATTCTGAATCGTGAACTGGAAGGGTAAGTCCCCTGCTGGTGCCAGCCGCACTCATCATGGAATTGAAGCTGATTGAAGTTGGCTGGGTGGTGCTCAAGAGCCGTGCCAGCATCACAGCAGCTAGATTCCATTGGCTGCTGGTTTCCGCGGCTGCTATCGAACCTGAAAAGCACTGGTGATCGGTGATTACGATCTCTTACAACCCCAGGCACATCCAGCCCATATTGTACACTATAGGCCCTATAGGCCAAACTGTGAAACCCAAACAAGTCACCAAATATGAAATGTGTTACACTCGAACATCCAGATTGTGAGCTATCAAGTGTGAGAAAGTCTCGCGCAGTCGGGGCACTGTTGAAGCTCACCACATCCGGAGACAGTTGGCATCTCCCCATTTGCTCCAGCTTCAGCGATGCCATCTGCCACTGAGAATGGAGTCCCATGCTGTGGATCATGGTGTTCTGCCCCAGCAAATTCAGGTCCAGAGCATGATCCCGGAAAGCACAACCTCAGCTCAAATGAATTGCTATCCATGGATTGTGTTACGGGAAAGCCTATAGGAAACCATGGATTTGGGGCATTGAAGATATAATATAGATTTGTCTGCAAAGATGTTAACAAAAAAATCACCGTTGCTTGCTGTACCCATCATTTTCCTCATTAAAATGGCTATAACATGGGGATAGATAGCCCCTATTTCAAGGACAAACCCACAGGCTATGAGTCGAAGTCAACCCCAAAAAAAGGACGGTTCAAGAGCAAAAATTGCAAGCACCCCGACAATGGAATCAATCCCATTTAAGTTCCCATTTATTGCCAAGTAGATCGCAGTTGCTTCTCAAAGCTCTTTTTTATCCTCATTGATTTTTGAAGGTTGATTCATCCCGAAAATGGATGCTTCACTATGGTTGATCATATTCTAACCGATTCTAACCCCGAAAATCCTCAATTTTAACCCATCCCCAAACAATCCCAAACATATCACGCCGCCACCCCCACTGTTCCACCCGGGCGCCCAAGTCCATGGCTTTCCTCCACCGCATCGCAGCCACTGCCGCATTGGCCGCTGCTTCATCGCCTCGAAGGCGAAGCAGGTGGAGCTGCGCCAAGGCCGCCACAGCCAGCAGCCAGCCATCCTCAGACCAACGATGCATCCTGGCCATGGAGAATCCAACCATTTCTGACGATCTCCGATGATTTTTTCTGGAAAAACATGATGACTAGAATCGGGGCCCTCGGGATTCTTCTATGTCCTTGCTCGCATTTTATGCGCCAAAATTCAGGCAGGAAACGCTTTGATCCAGAGCAACCCAGGCAAACCCTGCTGTTTTGCTGCAGGTAAGGGACTGCTTGAGCGGTCATTGTTGCAGTGAAACTCACCTTGGAATCGAGTATGCATGCATTGCGATTCAGCACATGCATAGCATCTTGCATGTGGAATGATATCAGCAAGGCTGTATCATGATTCACGATGTATCATACTGGGTGAGAAGGAATGACGAAACGTAAAAGTGACATGCCAGCACAGAATGTCCTAGCTGCTTTCCATGCCCAAATTTTGGATCACAGCCTCTGGGAAACTGCACCATGGCTACAACCATCCCTCCAACATAGGGGGGCCAGTAGGACAACCTTCCGCTTGGGATAGGAGGTTTTTAGGGTCTATGTAGTCTATGCTAGATCGGGAGATGGTAAAGTCTCAAAGGATGCAAGGGATTTTACTTTCTCTTCACCATAAAATGGGAGTGATTTAACTCTACTGACAACCAATTTCGGGTAGATTCATTGGGTCTAACACCTCCAATTGGGATACATGATATAGAATTATTGATGAAGATTGTACCATTCTTTCATCCATTTCCATTGGAAATATTCGATCCATCCATCCTAAAAACATCCACACCCAGCCCAGTGGATCCAGTGGCCACGGTCGGCTCCACGCCCCCTTGCCGCATGACCTGCGCTGCATGCAGGGCAGGTAGCTATGGAAAATGACCATTTTTAATAGGTAAATCACCACAAACCATCTACAAATGGGCCTTTTTCCATAGCTATGCTAAATAACCAGAGGGTAATATCAAATATATATATATATATAGCAAACATGATCTTGGGGGCGGTTCAAACAAGTGTTGCCATTGAATATAATGAAGTTCTACATAATCCTTCTATGTCCTTCTATTGTTGCCATGACCATACCTAATCTGATTTAAAAAAAAATGCATAATTGATCAAAATGGAAGAAACATATAATCACCTCCAACCAAACGCCTTCCATCTCAAAAATGTGAGGATCGAAATGGATCTTTCGCAGGGGATTGACTACAAGCATGCCCCAACACTGTGGAGGACTCGCCAGTCACTCTCTCAGGTTGAAGCAAAATTGAACACATCTAGTGGCTTATCCCCTGGTAAACTAACATAACTATGGGAAATCACCATTTTTAATGGGAAAATCCGCTATAAATTACCAGTGGCTTATCATCGTCCCATTGAAATATGAAAATCCCCCTACCGTCGGCTTTACGCCTCCACCATCTCAGAACTCTGTTGCCAAATGGAGGACGAACTGCTGGCAGATGTTACTGCATTGTAGGCCTGGAACCAAACAATAGCTCTTCATGCGGATATCGGATGATATCGGTGAAAACTGATTGACAAAATCGGACAAAAATGGAGGTTTGATACTAAAAGTGACCAAGTTTGTGGTTCCATGACCCATCTCCTGTTGGCCTGCGCTCGGGTGAAGGAAAAATCGGCGGAAAACCACCATGCTTAATGATTGATACAGGGGGTCCTGCAGTATTTCCATTCATCCAAGCCTGGGAGACCCCATGTTATATCATTGGAGCATGGACTTGCATGGACGACCGGGCTACCAGGACATGCTCCGAAACCTTCATGGTGAACGGGAAACATTAGGAAACACATGGAAACACATATGTAGTTTCCTCCTAAGAAATGATTTGGCCCTTTGAATTCGATATCCATCAATTAGATCGTCCTCAGAACAAGGTGCGGTATCCTCAAACAATTTGACATATTTGACCTGACAACGGAAAGTCGATGAAAACAGCCATCTCCTCTACCATTTCGCGGCAGCTCATCTCCAAAATAGCGGCAGATGTTCACGGATTTTCCATTGTCATCCTTTTTTGCTAAAGGTTTTGTGCCATGGCTATTACTTCCCCAACTATTCCCCAGCGGTGTCTGGGTGCAGCAACCTCCACCACCCGCCGCGGCCCAAGGCACTAGGACTTCGACTGCTGGCGCCGCCCAGGCCGCGGTCAGATCGGTCAGTGCTGATCTCCACGAGGAGCCTTTCTCATAGGCACTGCACGCCTCAGGACCGCGCCGGTGACGACATAGACACATGTGAAACGATGTGAGAATCAGCCATGACCAAAATCGAAAATGGATGAACATGGATGAAACTGAGAAACATGTGTTTTAACCATGTTTAACCTCTAAACCAAGATCATTGTTGTCGAAAATATTCGACAATAATGTCTACTTGCATGATTGTTTCCATGCATAAAGGAATAACAACACTACATGGTAGCCAATTCACCCAAGGAAATGTCGGGCCAAATTCCTTCCCAAGGGCCCTGAAATACCAAAAACGCAATCTAGACCTCGAGTTGGTGGTTGGTGATGGGCAAATGGCCAAAAAAACATTACGATTGCTCTGACAATCTGACCATACCTGTGACTGGCAAACAACCCCAATAGAGTCTTGGCATGTCTTGGCTATGGACATGCAAACAGCTGGGCTGACCCAGCGCAGCTCATTTTTATCATCTCGATATTATGCATTCGGCATTGCTACTGCATGGCCGCACTCATGACTTCTTTGGTAGCAGTGCTTCAAATATTCAAACATACTGGAGCCCAAGGGCAAGATCTAAACTCCGAACTCCTATGTGTGAAACATCTTGCGATGCACATCACGACCTCAAATCGGATTCTAGTGGCGGTTTGCAAGATCAGCACCGTGATCAGCTAGCACCCTATACACAGTGATGTAGCAACCTGAGGGCCAACTCATTCGTCGAGTTTCTGAATCTCGCGAACCAATCTGCTGGAGAATCTCCCAGATAAGCGATGCACCAACGCTGCTGTACATGGCACGCCCGCAAGTACCAAGAAACTCGTCACAGTTCTGCCCATGTCAGTCTTTGGGCTCATGTCCCCATAGCCAACCGTCGTAAGAACCACCGTTGTAAAATACATACTGTCCATGAGGCTCCAAGACTCTGTGGACATGAGCACAACAGCAGAGAGCACGTGCAAGGCGATGAGCAACGCCGCTGGACGCACCCTGCGGCTCCGCGATGCGCCCAGTTTTGGAGTGGCGTCGTCGCCCAGAAGTTCGGATTCGGCCTCGGCACTGATGAAGCCAAAGAGCACTGCCAGGAGGATAATGGAGAGCCAAATGAAGAGAATGGCAGACAGCTTTTGCCAAGCGGTTGTCACTGGCGCATAGTCACCCAAACCAACCTGGTGGGCTCAAAGTGCTTCAACCATATTCAACTCATCACAAAAATATTGAGCGAATGGAACCTATCATCATCCCACGCCACAAATATGTCTCTATGCCTCTATGCATGTCTATGTAGTCTATATAGTCTATATGTCTATGCCTCTATGCATGATGGTGCTACTGTAAAAAACATGAAATGCCTTGAACAGCAAGCAACTGTCGCCATGGTGACAATGGCAAAGTAGATGGCCTCATTAGTGCTCCAGTCCTCCTGCCCCACATATTTCAAGATCAAACCGCCCAGCGTGGCAAAGACGAAGAGCACAAAAACGCTCATGGCCGCGCGGCTGGCTTTGCTGTACTGTTTCAACTGCCGTTTCAATCGCTTCTCAGTCTGCTGAGCCAGGTAGCCTGCAATGCTACCCACAGAGACCACGCTGACAAAGAGCATTGGGCACATGGGCAGCCTGGCACTTTGACTTGGGGCCAGCGCACCGTAGCCCACAGTGCTCAGAGTCACGGTCGAGAAGTAGAAACCATCCAACAACGACTTGGACTCCTGCTGGCTGAAACCAAGCGCCAACACTAGGACGAAACACAACAGAGCAGCAAAGTGCACCGTCATCTGCGATCTGCGAAAAAGCCTGCCAATACGAGCCACCTCTCGCTCGGCACGCACACCAATGACACCCAGCACAGCACTGACTACTAAAACATTGGTCCATATAAAGATCATGGCCAAGGCGCGGCAAATTCGGGATGTGCACACACACAGGTCTCCATACCCTACAGTCGTCAGGGTTACCATACAAAAATAAAATCCATCCAGTAGTGACCAATCATCCGACAAAAAAGAGAAAACACCAGCCCACAATGTCAAGTAGAATGCGATAAAGGCTGCCACGGCCATCTCTGCTTCGAAAGGCACGTGCCTGTGTGAGCTCTGGCGGTTCGAAATGATGGAGACAGGCAGTGCCTGGGGAAGTGCCACACGCTCCATGGCAATCGGATCCCAAAAGTTTCAGCTTGGCTTTGGCCTTGAGTATTTGACGCCTTCCAATGCCAGCGTCCAAAAAAATTCAAAAAAAGTAAAAGGGGCCGGCAAACGCATGATGTCAACTTGAAACCGGAAGTGCAAACTACTTTGTCAATATGATTTTCTGTTGCGGAATTGCTTTGATTGCCCAGGTGGGCTCTACGAGGCCTTGAGAATCCGTGTTTTTATTCTTGGTGGGCATGTCCAGGAGTAACCCAAAACCAGCAGAACCTGCTTGTCAGTATCTTGTTGTCCTGCCACTACTAACGCTCAAGAGCTTGGAAACTGGGGCGAAGCAACACTGCCCTAAACCGTCGACTGGCCACAAATTCACCTGTTTGGCCGTCACATCTGCACGTTTGCTGCTCAAATCCCACGTGTTCGTTGTAAAGATACGGACACCATCAGATTTGTGTGTCTACCAGCTCTGAGAAACTTCCGATTTTCCCGTTCACCCTAAACGCACTAAACCCCAGCTTCCTCAGTTGATCCCCCCATGGTGTCCTCCCCCGGTGTCCCCATCCCCTCCGCTGAGGCGCCAGGTTCACCGAGGAGATGTCCAGCTTCACCCCGTCGCTTCGCCCGTGGCGCAGCAGCTGCAGTGCTGAAGACCAGGAAGCGGCACGGCTGCAGGCGCCCGCGCAGGCGTTGAGGCAGAAGATGTCAGGACGAAGGGTACCTGGAGAGAAAATGGGGAAGATCTGAGGGATGATCTGTATCTATCTCGTGCATTTGTATCCACATGTGTGTATATAAATATCTATCTATCTATCTATCTATCTATCGATCGATCGATCTATCTATCTATCTATCTATCTATCTATCTATCTATCTATCTATCTATCTATCTATCTATCTATCTATCTATTGTGTGTGTAACATTTATGTAATGACATATGAAGATATACAATATGATGTACTGTATATATGTTTTTCTGGTTTTGCGGTTGACATCATATTCATATACATAGGAGCTCTTGCTGTGGGCGCGCCTTTGAAGCCATAGCGGTTTGTTTCCTTTCAGCTCTTCTGCTAGCCACTGCAGCTTCGCATCTTATTCTGCAGTAATGATCGAAAAGCGCCAAGTGGTTAAAAGTTACAATTTATTACAGTATTAATGTCGAGCTAGGATTGTAAAATGAATCCGCCTATTTGTCTTTTCTCTTGGGCAATACGAAAGTCAATTGGGTGGCTTTGTGCCCCCGAGCGGTGTTGCGCCGCCCCAATTAGATAGGGCAAGACCTATTCCAAACAGTGGAAACCCCTGAAATGTGGCATGAAAGCTTGCAAACTTGGAGCTTGCACGCGGACTTCATGATTTCTTGTTTAGATCCCTGGATCTCTCATTGTTTTGGCACTTGGGAGTGCCATTCGAGTCCCCAGGTCCACCCCCTGCCTGACCCCCAGAAGGATCGCAACAGTGTGATGGCTTCCAGCCACAGCTGCTGATGTCCCAGGACGCCCAATGCCACCACCAAGTCCTTGAGCGACAAAATCGGCCTTCCCCCTGATCGGTTTTTAGTAGATCTAAGATGATCTAAGTAGTTCCGTTGGGCCCACGTTTTTTTCCCGAAACTTTCAAGGCTTGGCTCGCTTGACATATCAGGTTGTAGAAAAGATTGCGCACATCATGCGATTTCCTGTGAAGGGTTCTGCGCAAGCGCAAACCTTCGTTCAGCTCTTATCATATTTACTTGTCTGTCACTTTATCAGCACTTTTTCTAGCGACATGGTCATCCAGTTCCCAACTTGCTGACCTCACCAAAATCAAGCCCGGATTTTCATTGCGCTAAATGGGTATGGCCCAAAGTTAGGGCATCTGTTCTTAATCTAATGTTGTTTCCTTTCCAGAAATCCAAAGTCAGGAGCGAACATCTTGTCTAAATAATTTTCTCTATCACGCTATCCAACTTTGGATAACAAATCGTTTGTGAGCCACATTCCATTCTCAAATCATGCATGCATCGCATACTTTCCGTATCAATTCATAGGTTTACTTTAAGATTTGGCATCATTGAGGCCAAAAAAAGGAAATCAAAACATGGCTGGCTGGACAATCCCTCATTTAGATTTTCCCAGCTATAAACCCTTCATTTATAGTTGCTTTCCCGTAATTTTCCCATATCTTCCTATGTTTTCCCATGGTTTTCTTGGGTTTTCCCATTAAGCCCTCCATTTTAGTTCGACAATTTCCCAGCTCCCCGCCTTGTTCGGTGCCTGTGGCAGCTGCAGGAGTTTCTGGGCCGTTTCCAAAACCCGGCGTCCGAGGCGTAAATCTTGGAGTAGCTCCTAGGCATGGTGGGATTTTCATGGTGATCCTCCGGTGACTTTCATGGTGAATTAATGGAGATTTACTGGGATTTTCTTTGGACTTTCCTTGGGTTTGCTGGGATTTCATGATATTTAGTGGTGATTTAATGGTATTCAACGAACCCCCAGTAGGATCTTCATGCGGATATTAATGGGAGATTCATGTAGGGATGGGATACTGGATGGGATATTAATTACTTGAACACGGCAGTGACAAGCCCCCTTTTTGCGTGGAAAATTTATCTATATAATTATATAATATCTATACTATATAGGTTCAGTGATGTTGCGTGAGGCTGTCACAATCCATCCAGGTAGATGAAGAAAAGATTAGGGTTTGACTATTGTCAGGTTGGGATACCAAAGAGTAGGTTGCGCCACCATCCAAGACTATGAGAGTCAATTGCTTTGTCATATCTTATCAGCATTTCAGTGACAGCAATAAAATAGTTGTTCGGATCAACACCAGCCAGCATGGATCAAGAAACGCCCATGAAGACCCACACAGTCCCAAACGACAAGGGAGGTGCGCCAGCAATATCTTTGATGCAAACAGAATGTTGCAATGATAATGGCATGGTCTACTGTTGCTGCTCTGGCAAACACAGAAATTATACAACAAGTCCCTCTCCCTCTCACCCTGTAATTTTACGATTTAGTGGCCTGTAAGAAGGATGCACCAGTATGCACCAGTAAGCTTATTGTTTGGTGACTGAAGTACTCTATCCCGCCAATGCTACATGCATCCCCCTGTGGGCCCTCAAACCCCAAAAATGAACAAATCAACCAGGGCTTCGTTTTGGGAGGTTCTAATACTGGGGGGAAAGGACCTAGGATTATACATGATCACTAGTTAGTTTGATTACTTCATCAAAATCATTACTATCGTTACTACGATCATCATCATTCATCATTCATCCATCATCCACTATCATCATCATCATCATCATCATCATCATCATCATCATCATCATCATCATCATCATCATCATCATCATCATCATCATCATCATCCTTGTCGTCGTCATCACCATCACCATCACTGTGAATATCATGTCTCATTATGTTCTGCTCTGTTTTGTTCTATTCTGTTCTGTGCAGCGACGCATATACTGAATATTACAAACATATGAATTGGTATTTCTAGATCCGGCTTTTCTGGGTTTTCCTGCTGCCTATTCAGCGGCACCTTGCGACTTCCATGGGAAGCATTCTGTGGCCGCATGGCGCAAACGCCATGATGCTGCCACCGCCATTGCGCTGAACATCTCTCTCTATGGTTTTTCCATGAACAAATATGCCGCTGTCCGGCTGTCCTGTGAAAAAATACACGTTCGAACACTTTCACCAATCCAATGCATCAAAGTTCGCACCCAGACTCACGAACTGCTTCTCATCAAAACTGAAGGACTGGGATGACAACAAACACAAAAGCATCTGCTCAGCTGTATGTTTCAAGGTTTGCACCGGTTAGCATTCTTTGCCATTGAACTCGAAGTCGTCACTGTCTGCGGACCCACATCAAAATTGCAAAGGTATCTGATACAGTCGTAGATCCTCTCGCTTCATTCTCGCCACCAGAAAATGTGGCTCTGAAATGGACTAAGTTCATGATAGTTTCCGATCCTGCCAGTCTAAGACTGGAACTGTTCGTTCCTTCACCTTTTGGTCATAGACTTTGGCCTATACTGTAATACGCTTTGGGATACTTTGGGTCATTGTGAGTCATTGTGTCATTTTGTCCACGGCTCCAAGATCTCGGGAGACCGCGCCAACGTGAAGTCTCCCACATCATCCCTGTGACACGGAAGCTCCAACTGACACCCCCAGTGAACCCCAGGCATAGTCGTGGAATGTGTTGGAATGTGTTGGATTTGCTGCTGCAGTTTCTGGTCATTCCTTGAAGACTTTTCCTAGCAGCCAGCCCACCAGCACCATGGCCCCCACAGCCTGTCGTCTTCTCCTCGAGCCAAGATGGAAAATGGCACCTTCTCCAAGGTGGGTTGCGCTTCATGGAAGACTCTGCTAAAATCACAGGACTGACAGAAACATCTTCAACGCATCAAGTCTTTGTTGGGAGTTCCGAGTCGGCTAGAGTTTGGAGGTCTGAATTCAGAAACAAATCTAACTTCTCTACATACTTATCAAACAATACTTAAAAGTAGTGGCAACTAAAAGCCTTGCAGAGTTCCCCTTGACCCACACGGATCTCCTCTGGACACGTTCCTCCGCAAAAGACGAAGATATTCCTCCTGGCCGTTGTGCTGTCGTGACTCTTCGTTCGACAAAAAATGAGAAGCACTTTTCTAAATCCATATACACTACTGTATGAAAAAAGTTTGCCCTCCGTTTGAAAGGCTGTGTTTTAATTGCCAGATTGGTTTCCAGCCAATATCCAATATTTGGTTTTATGATGTTTTATGCATTTATAATCTAGAATATATACTAGCGCAGACCCCCTCCGGTAATCAAATATGCCAATGATGCAGTTGGGAATCCCTTGAAAATGGGCATCTAAAGATAAGAAAAACGTCGAACTAAATGGTGGACTTTCGATTGTTGTGTTTCATTACCGGAGGGCATACACAGTCCTGGTTGCAAAGCCCGCTGCTGTACAGCACCTCAATCTGCTGATGGCAGTTGTGGCGGGAACCTCAAATGAATCCATGATTCCAGACCGGTGGGATCTTTCAGAAACTGTGAGCACTGGAGCTGGCATCCCTGCCCAGTCTTGGCAGCTTCAGCTTGAAGTAGATATAATATATATATACACACATATACACACTGTGTGTGTATGTGTATATTATATATATATATATATATATATGGATCAAAAACGGAACACCAATGGGCTCAGAAATTTGGCAGTCGTTTACTCTTAAACCATCCATTTTGATCATTTTGGGGTGCCCGAGAATCAATTTTGACCTTGCCACATCCTCGAGCACCGTGGTCAATGCCAAGCAACCCGTAGAGCCGGTGGCGGCCGCAGCTGCCACTGCACCTGCTCAGGTTGAGGCCAGCTCTGCACCCAGACATTCATCAACCAGTGATGATAATATGTTTTGGGCCCCCTCTCTTGGGACAAACCCACGTGGATCAGAAATCCCCTGTCCCCACAGAACCTTGTCAGCCTGGGTCGCCACCAAGTGCCCTGCATCTAGGATGGCCAGGTCCCAGTCTTTGGCTTCCGCCCTCGAAAGCTCATGGGACATACCATCCCGCAGGCCTCCCAAGGCAGATGAAACAAGGAAACAGCAATGACATATAATAAGGGTGATAAGGAAGGAAACCCCTAAAACTTCCAGGAAAATCCATGAAAACCGGTGATGATGTTGACATGTTCCGTCATGTGTTCTCTTTTCACATGCTGGGTTGCTGCCAAGAAGCGAACACGCTTAAATTGAATGCGAAACTCCTCCGACCAACCTCGGTATATAATAGAGTAGGATTGGGACCATAAAAGGCCCAGCCAAAATCCAAATCTGTCATCCATTTTAAGTGGCAAATTGCCAGCCTCCCCCCGGAAAAAAGTGGCTCTTCTGCATCCTGTTGGCACATCTTCCTCAGCTGGGTGTCCAGCTGTCCTGGTATTCTTGCCAAGTGGGAAGCTGGCTGAGGTGCCTCACAGGCCCAAAAATCATCGAGAAAATGATGGGGAAAATGATGGTCAATAGCAGGGGAATAGCTGACCTGCAACCGTGGCATGCGGTTGGTATTTTACCCCAAGCCTCAACAGAACATTTGAACGAGGTTGTCGCCTCTGCACACTCGTTCGTTTCAAGGCTAGCTGCATCTCTAGGTGTGCCGAAGTATCTATCTGTCTCTCTCTCTCTCTCTCTCTCTCTCCATCGTTGCATGTACTGAGGCCCCTCTTGCAAAATATGCTGGTTCATAGCCTGATACTTGCACAAGGTTGCACATGCCAGTGCGACTCATGCTGCTGGATCTGCTGGTGAACTTGCTTTTCTTGGCTGACCCGGTAAAGCAACATCAAAATGGCAATCATTACATTTCTCAGGAAGACAATATCTTGAAATGGTTGGCTTCAACTTCCAAGTTGGTTGCCCTCAGGTGTGTTTACTGTAAATTTCAGGATTGGATCAATTTAGATGGCCCGTGGCCCTAAAAAGAATTCGGATGCTTCTTTTTTCGATGAATCATACTCCAAAAATTGTCTCTTTTAACGTTTAACAGTGGCTCCCATGGCCTTATCAGCTTTTGATCCCTGCCCATTTGGGTACCTCAGCAACTGCAGGATAGCCTTTAAGCGATGGAAAATGATGATTGCCTCAGGATTTGGGGGTACAGTCCACTAACATTTCTTCAGATGGGTTTGTCTGAAAAATAGGGTACCAGAATCACATTATGGTTTATCATGATTGCCCCTATTGAATGAACATTTTCAGACACACCCAGGTACCATAGTGTTGGTTATATATCCCATTAATGCCTGCCATCAAATCCAATGCTTTAATTAAACCCAATTTTTCTTGGTCAACTACTTGGTCTCCCACGCACCCACATCAGCACGGAGATCATATTGTTAGTTATATATATATATATATCCCTACTTTTATTGGTTAAACGCGATTCAACCCCAGTAAACCCCATTAAACCAGTTTTGATTGGTTTTGATTGGTTCAACCATTACACCTTTGATCCCCTCCTATAATCAGACGGGCTGGCTGGAAAATCCCCGAACTGAATGGAGGTTTATAGCTGGGAAAATCATGGATGGATTCTTTACCGGAGAGTAATCCATTCAGAAGATCATACCATTCTATGCCATCAAATCAACCAAAAGCCATCAAATGGATCGGGTATCAGTGTTGGTTTTATAGCCCATGAATGTATTATAATCATATATACATGCATATAATATCATATAATCATGTATATATATATATATGAGAGAGAGATATACATATATATTATTAAATCCATAATATATGACAATATAATATAACATAAGATAATAATATATATATATACCATGTACATAGTGTGCTAATAAGATCCATTAAATCATTAAATCAACATCCGCGCCTGCGCGTTGCAGCTCTGGGACCTCGAGCAGCTCTCCGTACATCGCGCAGGCCCAGTGGACAAGCTGCAGGGCAGAGGCAAAAGGATCAGCCGGAACCAAGACATGATGGGACGTATGGATACTTCTGGGACTTTATTTTGATTTGATATGATTTTACAAATCGGATTCTATGGAGCTTTTTTGGGGGTGTTGTGGGATCTGACTGGTGGTTCTAGTGCATTTTATGGGATACGATGGGATTTTCATCTAGTCATTTGCATCACCACTTGCCATTGTTTTTCAGTGTTAGTCATTTGATTTTAAAAGTAACCCCGAAAGTCAAATGACTACTTTTACCTGCCACAGGATTGTGATAATTAATCCACAATTCCCACAGGGGTAAAATGAGCCATGGGATTTTTTTGGGCAAGATGGACCCCAAAAAAAAAGATTGCGTAAAATTGGAACCCAAATTGTAAATTCTTCTTTCGAACATGCTGGAACCAAGGCAATTACCCTCTCAAGATTCATGAAACATGGAAGGCCAAAAATTGCCATTTCCAAGTCAGGAATTCATTCGTCGAAGTCGAAAGCATCCAAACTCCTTTGTGCAGGTCTGAGAAGGTAGCAAACAAATTGGCCAGCACATGGCAATTGCGAGCATTCAAACTGGCGATTGGCTATCAATAAATCGGACAATTGGCAAACGCAACACCAACTAGTGAGAAGCGTGAAGCTGGGGCCTGACAAGAAGCCCATGGCAGGCCATAAGGCAAATCTCATGGCCACCATGAACAGCAATGCTCATGTTCCTAGTGGGATTAATGTCAAGGTGGGATTAATAAACCCCCTAGTACTGGTTAATGTCAACCACTATTTGGGGAATCCTCCATGATTAATACACCATGGTTTATTAATCCCACCTTGACATTATCCCTCAACTGACAAGCAAATCTCATTTGGGTTGGTGGGATCATGGGATGTTCACTGGATGTTAGAGGCGACCTTGGAGGCCTGACGACTTGGAGCTGCGGCGTGCAAACAACAAGTGTAGAACTGATTGACTCTAAATGTTAACATGTATATATATATATAGATATGATAATTATATATAATTATGTCATATAATCATATATGTTATTATGTAATGTAACGTATACTGAATGCATATGATATGTGTGCGCACGTAAGAAAGGACAGTAAAGTTTGATGGATATCAACTATTACTATATCTTCTATACACTCCCAGAAACTCATGGCCAGTTTCGCGCACCGCGCAACATACTGTCCAGCATTTCATTGGACCAGGAGCTCCTTTCGCATCCGTTGAAGACATGAGTCGTTTGCTCAACAGATCTCAACAGCTCCAAACCCATCTTGCCCTGCTTATCTTTATTTTTCATCCAGAAGATCATCCACACATGGTCACCTGGTGGATGTTGATATACTTTGGACCAAGTGATACATTTGACCCTTTACCATGGGCCCCCGCGACTCCGTCGTTTCGTGAACTTTTTGCGTCGAAGAGTCCGTCTGATCGCTGTAGATCAGGTGGATCAGAGCCCATGCCCAGCACCCCGCTTTCAGCGGCGCGGTGGAGCCGCATCTTAGCCATGACTAGCCATGTGCATTGGGAGCTTCAGTCAGCACTCACACCAGCCCAACGAGTTGAACATCTAGCGGATTCTAGCGGTTCTTGGGTACAGGCGGTACAGGTGTTGTATCTCAATGGAATGCTTCACTTGAAAAGTGCAAAAGCAGCTCCTGCACAATCTGCCGTTCCTCAACCCTGCTGTTCAGTGAAAACAATGCCTGCACGACACGTGGTGGCACGCATTGGGCAGGCAGCTCTAGGGGTAATCGGGGGATTAGCAAACCTTTTCAGCAAGGTGGGAGGGCTTGGAATATTTGCGGAGGGGGCCTTGCAGTTTCCAGCAAAAACAATTGGTTTGTATAAGTTGTTGGCTACAAATCCTTTATTCATGGACCTGTCTGATTTTCATTGATTTTCCTCATATCTTGCCGTGAAAGCTTCAACATCTTCTGGGCATGGGGTCATTAGTTCTTCATTTCCAAGTGGCCAGACATGGTTCTTCGAACACCACCCAGAACGCGCGGCCCTTTTCTACCCCTTTGCAATCGCCTCTCGGTTTTTGGCACCCGACCGCTTTTAGATGCCACGCCTTGTGGTTGGGCATGTTGTTTCATGATGGTTCTACATGTTTCAACTCATCATGGCCACCAGATACACCGCGAGATGTTCGTACTGTCCATCTGCATCCAGGATTGGAGGTCCGTCAGGGCACCGGAAACACCCGGGAGCTGCTGAGATCACTTGGCAGCGCCCGCGGATCATCCACGGTCACCAAGACGCTGCACCAGTTGCTGAAGTCGCACCTGTGCTGGGCGAGACATGGAGAGACGTGGAGTGTCTGGGATTTGGGGACCCAAGAACCTAATGCAAGTGAAAATAAGTCAATAATTCAATAATCATATTTTACTGTGATTCTTCTGAGACTTTTCGCGGAACTCCTTTGTAAATCCCCACTATTTTCGGATCTTGCTCCCGGCTTGAAAAAGTGTTCGGGACAGTCACAGGCCAAGTCAAAAGCATTCAAAAACTACGCCTCATCCGGGCTCAGCCGCGTAGCGATAGAAGCCTCGCGGAGCCAGGAGAAACCACGACCACACTGACATGGATCTCAAGTGTGCTTTTTGTGGGACACAGGCCGCAAGGTGCCTGTCTAATTGCGTTTATGGACACAAATGCCGGCTCTCTTGAGGCGGCACGTCTAAGTCTCAAAGTTTTTTCCATAGAAATACCCAACTTATCAACTGACTGAGGTATGTCGTGAGATCTTGGGATGTTGGTCCGAAGGAGATGTTTCCCCGACTGCTTTGCAGGGGTTCCCCCGTCCACGGCACCCCCGCCTCAGGGGCATTGAGAGTTGGCCTTATCTGGCCCGTCCCAACAACCTCTGAGTTGGGGTACCCTATACATCCCATTACATCCCTACACTATTGAAGTAAGCAAACTCTTAGCTTTTCAAACAAATTCCAAACAAATTGGTAGAAGATGCATGAGATTACTAGCAACTGCCTTCTGGGTGATAGGACTGCTTCCCCTTACCACAAAGAACACCAGAGCTCGCAAGCGAGGTGCTTGTGGAAAGCTGCCGCCCTCAGGGCATCAGCCCACGGAGAGCTCTTAACCCTAAGTGTGCACAGGGAATCAGGTCCCAACAGGATTCGGAATTAATAATAATGGGATGCCAATAGTGATTAGTGGTGATTATTAGTGATTAAGAATGATCAATAAGCGTTCAAATGATTCAAGATATATCAAGTGTTTCTCAATACCTGTGCCCCACAACTGCCCCGAATTGGAATATGTTCTGCATGAGCCAAGGCGGTGGACAGTCACACTTCCAGAAAGGCCGAACTGAAACCCCACAGGCTGAGGCGACTCGAGCTATCCGAAACCTTTGTCCATTAATTCAACCCAAGCTTCGCAGCGAATGCTTTGCTCAGCCACATCTTTGCTAAGTCAACTTTGTCTGCAACCAGGAACGCCTCACTCCAGAGGCAGCATCGCATGAAACAATACTTCATCTTTCGAAATGGGGGCCTGATCGAATTTTTGCAGCACAAAAAGTGGCAGAAGTCCACCAATTCCAGCTTGGTGGTGTAGACTTCAGGTTCCCTTACTATTATTTTTGGACAGTACACTCGAAACCTGCTGAGCGTCACAGCTCGCGGGGCCAAGGTTCGGATTCCTGTGTGTATTCATCATCTATCATTGTCCATCATCATCATGAAAATTCCTTGACGCTTAAATATAAACAAGAAAAAACAAATATTGCGATCCTTGCGAGTATCAATGAGACAATGAGGCATCGAAAAATGAAGAACCACATAGGAACAATGCAACAACCAAACATTTCTTTTACTGTACACATTTTCATCAGCGCCTCGGTCACCGCCGCATAGCTCTGAAGCCCCAGCTCCACGCGCGCGGCGAAGCGCTGCAGTGTCGCCTCTGCGGCCTTCGCAGATCCCGTTGAGTTCTGGTCCGAGGAAAAAACAGGTTTCTTTACCAACCAAAAAAAGGAGATTACTCGAGATTAGTGGAGGTCAAAAAAAAAAATACACAAAAATCTGGACTCACTATGACTGATTGGGGTTTGTTCAACAAGAAGGGTGATGCATTGAGTGTTCGTCGATAAAGATGGGGAATGTATAATGGGATTTATAACAGAGATTTATTCTATTGGTGGCCATATATGACGGGGTGTAATATAATGGTACGTACTTCAACCAGTTGATTCATTCATTATGGATAAATATGGCTCAATGAATAAGAAAGATGTAATCACATTATGGAAAGTATGTTTTTTTGGATGCAGTAAATGGACATTTGATGACCTAAGCCCACCATCTGGATGGAAGTCACCGATAATGTCAACCCTCGATGTCAAAAGCCAGGACCCTGGCTGATGAATTGAAGGGATTCCCAAAGAATAGTGATACTTTTACAACAAATGCCTCGGTTTGTTCAGATCCAGGTTGACATTATATAAATCAATTGAGATTTGGATGATGATTCACTGATACTAGACGTGGGAATCTCATACGGTTTTAGATGGCGCGACAGGCAAATCGCAATGGATTGGTAGGTGTCCCCAAAGAGTCTTTTGAGTTTTCAGCTTTCGCGGGGCCTCTTCAGTAAATAGCACTGAGATATAAGAGATACAAACCTAAACCTAAACGCTGTCTTATTTGCATGTCATAGTGCGGCGTACTTGCAGCAACACTGTATGATTTGAGCTCGTTATTGCTAAACCAGCTCGGAGAGCAAAAAAAAAGCAATTTAATTGTACAATTATAACCCACAACCAGGTCAGTCTAACTGGAGAAAAACCCTGACAAACAAACAAACAAGTACTGTAAATATATATATATAATTACCCTCCAGTAATTAAACATGGCAATGGAAATCCCCGATTTGCAGATGATTTCCCACTCAAGCCATCTACAACCTCCATTTCTAGAGGATTTGCCATTGCCAGCCATGTTTGACTACCGGATGGCAAATAGACCGTGTGTTCATGCTCTGGAGGTGCGTGGGCTCGAAAAGCCACCAGCCTTTTCGGAGCCGAAAACAACTCGAAGCAACCGCAGGCCGAGCCACAAATGGGCGGAGTGACTTCGCATAGCTGTGGACTACTTCAACAACCTCAGCTGAAAACGGAGCTGCGACGAATCAGACCAGTGGTGAGATTGGGGACTGGATTCTGGTGGATTCCTGAATTCGGATTTCTAGAATTGGTCTATGTCTGTGTTAAATGTGAGCGCAATGTGAAAGCACAAGAGCCTCTCCAGTGTTTGGCCCAGCTGCAGTGTTCTCCTCCGGCGCCAGGCGTGAAAGATACATCCTGATCCAATAGCAATCCGAGTGTTTTCCAATCCGGCTAGACTCCTGGCATACTTCGGTGCAATAATCGCTAGAAAATGAAGGGCATGCCACGCAATTGCGAAAAAAGTACACCATGTTCCACTGTGGACTCTGGTGGTTGCTTACTCGGCACACCACATGGCCAAGCAGGGCCAAGTATCCTGGAAAGCCATCCCTCTGCTTCGGAGGGGCATTGCAGGCGTGCGAAAGCTTCTACCAGCAGGTGATGCTCAGAAGGCCTCCGTGAAAGCTGGAAGCTGGAAGCTCGATCGCACCGTAGGAAAGGTCTCTGAGGAACTCTGAGGAACTGGGGCCCAAGACCAACTCAGAGGAAATATGTTTCATCCGGTGATAGCTTTTGTGCCGACCCGGGCTGCATGATCCATTGGAATATATTGGAATCATTGGAATGATGAAATGTGAAAACATATGAAAACAATTGGAAAGAAATGAACATGAAAAATCCAATTCGCCTGGCTTCCGACATTTGCACTGCCCAAATCTCAGCAGAACTCAAGCTTCCCCGAGATGCCTCGGCGCATCTCTTCAGCTCAACAAGTCGCAATAAAGTGGCAGGCAGCTGAACATTGCTGAACTGCAGGCATGCATTAGCAACCTCATGGTGCCTCAAATGAGGTGCTCCAAATTCTCATCAAATCTACCAACGAGTCACATGAGCGGAGATGAGCGAAAGGAATGCCATCCGCGGCGGCCTGAAGGTTCTTCACATACAGTATTACAGTATAAAAAAGGACATCTGCCACGCCAGTCTCCCAGCATCCCAGTGATGTTGTTTGGATCGCCTCATTCTTTCAGGAGGTTCCCAATGGTTCCCACATCAAACCAGCATCAAGGCCAAAATCCAGCATCATCTAGTACCATCTCAACATCTTCATCTACTGCCATATCGTTTCTCGCGTGCTTTTATCTCTTTTTGTCTCTCCTTTTTACTGGTTGTTTCATGTTTAATTGAGTCTTTTCTTTCTATGTTTAATCGGTCGTACTCTATAGACTTAAAACATATTTGTCAAACCATGCAAAATTCCATCGATTTATATGTATAGTATATAGATAGAGAGAGAGAGAGAGATGCTACTGTCTTTCCCCATGCAAACTTCCCCCAGCTTTCCCCATCTGCCCATGCAACTGCCACCGCATTGCACCTGAGTCTGGCAGCCATCATGGCCCACATCATCCCTTCAGCCTCCTCCACCTGATCCACCTGCAGTTGTGCCACTGCTTGTAGCGGCTGGGGCTGGGGGCAGGTGGAAATATGGCTCTTCTATACTTGAAACAATAAGGGGAACGCGGTTGAAATCTGGCTGAAATATGGCTATGGATGTATGGATGGCGTTGAATGGCCCAGTTTCATCTGCAATTTCAACATAGTTCAACACTTTTGGACCAGGTTCACTGATGTTTTTGATCTACGCTAGCCTCGGAGAGGAATTGCTCCAACCGGGAGATGCTCTTCATGTCAAAGTGAGACTCCGACCTGGGCGTCTTGAGGATGGGGGGCGGACAGTCACGGCTGCCAATACTTCCTTAGGGTCCAAGCAACGGCGATTTAGTATATTTAATGCGATTTAATGTATATTTAATTGGGCAAAAATTGAAACCTGTAAACTTGTTGGTCTCAACTAACCAATAGTCGAAATGGGCACGATCAAACATAGAGGATAAGGCTCCAAGCTCTGCAATTCAAATTGCTACCGATCGAGAAGATGTTGAGATCGCAACCACCATTGCTTCCTTGGCTCCCCCAATATCTGAGAACTACTTTTGGCTCCCCCAAGCACAGAAGACGCGGGGGAGTACATCAGAATTCGTTCCTCACGCCCTACCACCTTCTCCCTGAGTTCGTGATCAAGAGGCAGCTTCCTGGACGCATTCAGCCACTTAAGTGCCTCATCCCAAGCTCTTGTGCAGCAGCATCTGACAAGAATGTCAGGAAGAAAATCTGATGGTCATCCTACTCGAAACCAGGATTGGTTTAGAACAGAGAGGTCAAGCCCATTGAATTGTTGGCCCTCACGAATGAGCGGAAGGCAATGATGGCCATTCTGTGCGGAAAACAATCGCGCTCCCATCCCATGAAATCAGCTTCAAATCAGCATCGGAAAACCAGATGCTTTACCACGCGTCCAGTCGGTCAGTAAGTTGGGATTATGAGTCGTGTGGTCCCCCCATCCTCGCAGTCACCAAGTGGCCTGTTTGGACTTGAGAGCTTTTTGAATGCAGTGCTCCAGTGCTGGCTGGTTGTGGCAGCCAGCCCGCTCCAGCCACCTTTTTGCCTGCGCTAGGAACCACACAGGATTTCACCCGTGGCTGCTGGGCAACATGCCCATCATCAAGTGCAGGAATTTCTGGCATCTTTGATCAGGGAGGGGTTTAACGGTTTACCCCAAAAACTAGCTTGCATATCTCAACAAACATGATCAAATGTGAGGTCTGGGGGTGGTTCCTCAAGGGTATCAGTCCTCTTCAACCCCCTTTTTTCCTTCGAAAATCTGCGCCTTCTGCAAGTTCTGCTCTGAAAGGTCGCTTCGCATCCAGGCCTTTGCAAGAAGCACCGCAGTCTTCACCCAGAAGGGGCTGCTGTCTTGGCTGCATTCTGCTGCTTTGGACCTTAGTCTTGTGCAAGCAATACCTCACGAAGTGACATGTTCACTAAATTGATTGGCTTTATAGCTTGGAACTTTGAAATTAAACTAGACCTGGAAGACACGTTGTTTCACTTCCTTCACTTGGGGTGTGGCGCACAAGGAAGGTGGCTCGGTTTAAGGAGATGGTTTTTGTTTAAAGGTACCCTTGGTTATGCCTTTGCAAGAATTGGGAACCCGCAAAACGGCGTTCTCTTGCTTAACTTGCTACACTTACTAAACTTACTAAACTTACTAAACAACATGTGGCAAAAACAAGAATCAACCTACCATTTGGGGATGTTTTTTTGAAAATTCATTTATGATGGCAATATATGGCAATATTGGGGGTAGTTCATTATTGGGTTTGCCACATGATGTCTTGTTTTCAGCTAGCCGAGACTTGGCGGTCGCCACAAGCCATCGTTGAGGACACCATTCCAGGGTGAAGGGTGAATGTCCGACTCGATTTGATATCATATGCATGTATATATAGATATATACATATAATCATATGCATCATATATAATAGCACGCATATATATATATATATGTGTATATATATATATATATATGTATATACATATACATATATTTTTTTTTATCTATCTATCAACACCATCTGATCAGTCTGAGTGGCATCCATTCTTGGCCCAGAGCATCTGCCCATTCCAGCTCACCTGCGCGAGTGTAGTCCTCGCAGTCGCGCAAGGAAATGAACATGGATAAACCATCTCGAAGTCAAGCAAGCCCTGTTCAAACGCAAGAGAACGGGGCGAGTTTATTTCCTCTTGATTTTCCGCAAGAAATCATAGTGTGCACCATGTTTTTGATTTCAGATGGAAAAACTATGGAACTTCATTGGTTTGAGGATGTCATCCTGGCCTTGATAATTCGAGCCATGAGCCAATCGTCGCCCAATTTCTGCACCACTGAAACCGCCTGGCGCGATGCTTCCTTGGTGGCTGCACATGTCTCTGCCGTTGGCTCCTGGCAACTGATGCTTTCGGAATCAGAAGACCTGGGCAAAAAATGGTTGAGGATGTAATGATGCCTTTTGATTACATCAAACTAATTAGAATCACTAGTTTCATGCTGTGTAACTTATATGTAATTTGTAATTGAAATGTATGTAATTCAACTCGTGCAAAAGTAATAGCTACATGTCTACACATTTATAATCTCATACATATTTACATATCACAAAAAACAGGCTGAACCGGGGTTCAATTCTTTTGACTCCATCATAGCTGACTTCAAGCCATGGATCGGTTCATGTTGTCTTAAGAAACAACACACAACGCAGGCTGAATCAAATCCAATCCACCAAAGGCTCATGGGGGGCAAAGTGACGGGCAGGGTTGGAGCCATTTTCATGTGTATCTTTAGCTTGAATTAACCCTGGTATGCAGATTATAGAAATGTGCAGTCGATTTACCGATAACCCTGACCGATAGCCTGAAATTGAGGTGTCGAGGGGATCTGAAATGTGTCAGAAAGAAACATCATTCCTTCATGGAGGCCGGCCACAACTTGCCAGCAAAAACACTGGTTTAAGTCAAAACCAGATGCAAGGCAAAACCCTGCAAAAATTGAACCTTGGGCTCAACAAAGTATCCAAAAATTACAACTGTCAAACCAACAGCCAGGTGTTCAATGAAACCTCAATAGATCCCATTTCCAATCAATATAGCTATCCTCTTGTCACACTGCATGGCGCATGCCGTTCGGCGTTTCGTCATGTCTTGTCCTGCCGTTTGTGGCTCGCATGGCCATGCAACCGCGGCCAGCGTGACAGCTGACGTGCCAGCACCACCATCGCCACCATGGTCAGTCTGGGACGTCCCAAAAAACCAGCGAGCCGGGGCTGCGCCAGCCACACGCGTCCCTGGATGTGCGGGCTGGGTGTGCCTCAGGGGTCGCGGTTGCCCAGTCATTGCTGGCCAACTGTGGGTCCAATTGGGTCCAACTGGGCTAAGCTATCATAAACTAAGTGGAGATGTTAAAACTCAATTATTGCACTTGACATGTGGTGATGATGGATTAAAGGTATTGAAACCATTTTAGAAAATTTTAAACATATCCAGGCAATTGGTGTCGCATCCCCCTTCCCTCATCCCGGCGCCTCCTAGAGGGCGCCATTCGAAGGAAGCGAACATGGCGGCGAATCGCCATGGCGGCTCCCGAAAACATAGGAGAAATGGATGGGTCGCTTAGTTTGGCGCCATCATGCGCCATCTTACTATCCTGGAAAATGATGATATCATATGATATCAACGACATTCAACGACAATGATGTACATGTACCAGGATAATTCTGATTGGATAGAATTGATAGAATGGGACAGTGTGGGTATTAATGGTTTGTTGGCATTATCACTACTATCATTGTTCTGGCTCGAAGAAAAAAACTGGGAGAACCCAGATATGATACTATCTGCTTTGGTGTAGATTATGAGATTCATGGTCCCATTTATATCAACTCCACATGATGATTTACCGCATTGGCTCCTTCCATAAGGGGCTACCCTTGTGTTGTCTCCAATGGCGTGTTTTTCTTGTGACTGGGTCTCCTGAATATGCTTGGGATGGATGGGGGAAAGCTTCGGGGCATGATTGCAATCCCAAAAAAAAATCGGAAAGTGAAAATGCTGGATTTAATGAAGATTATGAAGTAAATTATGATCTACCTCCTGGGAACCCTTTTCTATCCTTTTGGGGTTCCTATAATTCACAGCGGAGGTCGCAATGGCCGGATGTCTGATGAGAAAGTTGTTGGAGTGTGGGTAGAAAAAGGTGCCAAAATGTACCAACAAATAGGGTTTACCCTGATGGTGCATGGTGTTCCAATCGGCAAAAGATCTGCACAGAGCTGGATCAAACATCTTGACCCACAGGGACCCACAACCACACTCTGGCGCCACAAATTGCCTATGGCTCACATGTCCAGCAACCATGGTAACAAGTGCAGAATTATGAAATGAATCACAAGTCGATGATGTCCCTCTTGTAATCCAACATGGCTTGCTGGAAAATCCTCCATATATCGATGAATTTCCCCTTAAAACCATCATGTTACATAGATTTTTTCCATTAAGACTGCCATTTCTAGTGAATGTTCATGAATTTTCCATGATTTTCCCAGCCATGACCCTCCATTTACAGCTGGTTTTCCCATCAAACGACAGCTGCTTTCCCGCGCCTTCGCGACGCAAGGCCTCCACCACGGCTTTGGGAAACTGCTCGGGCTTCAGCTCGTTTTTGGGCACCAACCTGAAGTGCGCGTGGAGGAAAACTTGGGAAAACTTGAGCACAAACACATGGGATTATATTCATGTTGTATTTTTTATAATTAAGATATTACATCATTACTGTTACTATATTACTAATGCTATTACTTTTCCCACTACTATTACTATTACCATTATTGTCATTTAATCATGTATACTTATATTATGTATATATATATATATATAAATACAATATACAATGTGTGTGTGTGCGCATGTGTATCTATAAAGATTGGTGCCACTTCAAGCAAGTGGGAGCCAGGTGACTCATCCAGTCAGCTCCAGAGTTTTGGGGTAATCGATCAAAACTTGGATTTGCCTAAAAATAGGGGAAACCACAAATAGCCATTTTAAGAGGGAAAATGATCATAGTCCATTGAATCTGGGGGTACCCTATTTTCAGACAAAGCAAATTTGAATCTCCCCCAAACCCCCCAAAAAAAAAGAAATACCCCTCCCCCAAAAAAAAAATGAATCCCAGCCCCAAAAAAATGGCAATCCTGCCATCCCCCAAAAGAGGTAATCCTCCTCCCAAAAAAAAAAGTAAAAAAAATGTAATCGTCTCCCAAGAAAATGGTGATTTTAACCCTCCTGTGGCTGGGAATGTTCTACGGGCCATGTCTCGAGACATCGTGCCCTCTGGTCATCCTCCACATCTTTGAGGGCAGCACTTGAAGCTCTTGTTGTCGGGCGTCTGGATCTAACAAGCTCGGTTCATGTGGTAAGCCCAATGATAAATCTGCCATTGGGAATGATTCAAACCCCCCGTTTACGGTGATACTGGGATGGGTTATCATTGGGTTTAGGATGGTTTACCACGTGAATATCATGAATTTGTTTTCAAGAAAACTTCATTGAGAAAAGGTGGTCTGCCAACTAAGCCGTTGGAAGAGTTTCAAAATCGTGGC
This sequence comes from Symbiodinium sp. clade C Y103, assembly GCA_003297045.1. NCBI lineage: Eukaryota > Dinophyceae > Suessiales > Symbiodiniaceae > Cladocopium > Cladocopium sp. clade C. Next base: position 552,980 of record BGPT01000016.1, read on the forward strand.
GATTCTCGGGGACTCGGTCTCAGATTAGTCTGGTGCTTTCAAGCCATCCAAAACCATCCGCCAATTGAGGCGAAAACTCTTATCCCACTTAGACTTGGGGATGCAAAAGGTTGGAAACCACGAGCACAACATAAGCGCTTAAAATATGACTCCAAAAGAAACACTTAGACTCAAATCATCTCTGTTCTACCATTGATATAGCGATATTTGATCCAATCTTATGTGAGAAGTGGATTCAGGATTCATCGAATGCACCCAATATGGCGTCGTCATGCATCATCTCTAAGTAGGGCGCCGGGATGTAGCAACCATCCTCTTCATCGATGACCATTTTCCTCAGCGGAGCTGAACTGTCCACGGTTCCGACCACCACAGTTGTGCCAAACAAATTACATCTCAACAAGAAACAGTTGTGATTGGCTCTTTAAAACTACTTCACTATCTTATCTATATATCTATATGTAAGTGGAATCAGGTTCCAATCCTACAACGGCTAATCTATGCTAATCTCATCTAATATCTCCGTTGTAGGCTGCCGTTTTTTTGCCCCCCCCCCCCCTCCTCACCACCGCCCTGCCTCATTTGGAGCGCAGATTTCTCGGCTCGTTCGGCCTGGCTCTAGGAACCCAGCTGGGATTAATGGATGTTCATCCGTTCATCCCCCCAAAAGATGTGGATTCAATATGGTATAAATTTCCCGAAAAAACTGTGGTAAATATGGGTAAATATTGATAAATATGTTGTTTTTAATGAGTTTTGATGCATACGCATATTCAAGGATCGGGAGGTGTGGTTCAAACTGGTTCAAACATGGGCGGAACTCATGTCAATGTAGCCAAAAGGCTTTTCCCGGGATTCATAATTTGCATGCCCCCTGCATGGAAATGAACCCAGTCTTGGTGGGGAGTCTGGTCATGTCATTGTTCCAGATTTTTGGTACTGAATATGCTGCAAGACTAGCAGTTTTCCCATCAATCGCCTCCTTGTGCCATGGATTGGGCAACATCCGTGTCATCGCTCCGGTTGCGCCCGCCCCGGCCCAAGGGGGGTGCAAAGCTGGCACAAGCAGCTGCGGGACAAAAAAATCCTGTAAATGGGATGATTCTGGAGTAGATCCCCTTAACTCACCACTTGGCCAACTTCAGACCAAATCCAAGTAGATCTGGTCTTGAGGCCCTTTTGAACATTGCAAGGGTCATTTTGGAAGCAGAAAAACATGGAAAAACTGTGTATACACAGACCAATCTGACAGAATCTGACACCAACCAGGGGAGTGCCATGCCCTGAAGCGACACCCAACCCACTACACCTGGGGCCGGCCAGTGACAAGACCTGGGATGCGGATTCCCTCTTCCTGTCTGCTACATATAACTAATATGGGATACCTTTAACTTTAACACTCAACATCCAACTTGATCATCCAATCTCACTGACAAAAAATCAGAAAGGACAAGAATATAATATAATATATATATATATATATATTATCTATGTATATAAAAGCCCTCGTATATCAACGGAAACGATGGTCAAACTGCAATCTCTCAACATTTTCAGCTCGAATCTCGCGCGAATCTCGCGCGCTCATGGCTCATTACCTCGGCCGTTTCGATCGTCCTAACAGTTGGAATTATGACTCCGTGGCCCTATGGCACCACCAAGGCATGCGCTGTGGAAAACCTCTCATCCTTAACGAAGTCGGGCCCGAGGCCTTGGTTACGAGTTGCTTTCACTGAAATTTCGACCGGATATCCATGGATCTCCAAGATTTGACAGCTTGGCACCTTCAATCCCGTGGTGGTAGAATAATGGTCAGGAGAAAATATTCAACCACCAAGCAGTGATCTGAAAATGAACCAGATCTTTGCGGGCGGAAAGACCTTCAAAGAATCTCTCTGTGTCAGTCACACTATCTCTAAAAAAACATGAGCTGATTCATGGATGATCCTCAGTTGGAGGTTTCCTAAAATAGGGGTACCCCCAAATCATCCATTTTAATACGATTTTCCATTATAAACCATCCATTTTTGGGTACCCCCATTTTAGGAAACCCCCAGTTATTGATGTTTAGATCTCCAAATCTGTCTTGAGTGATTCAGACCTGCTATGACCTGCTTGACCAGCTATAAGTCTAACCTGCTGCATAGCGGCGGGCGCCACATGCCTGCAGCTTTTCCGTGGCGACCTGGGGATTGCCCGACCCTGAGGGCGGAATGGGGTGAAATGGTATGAATCAAAGAAAACAACCACCCCAGAAAAACGATCGAGCCAACAGTAAACCAACGTCTTTGCCCTATGACCTGTTCATATAACAACTTGAGACATGTTAAACACCACTGACTGTTGGAGCTCTTGTACTTTGCATTGACTCCAAGCCCCAGGCATACGCACCGTTTGCCATCGCAAAGGCTAGTGGTTGTCCATTCAGCAATGAATCTAGAAAGCCTGTCAGGGAGCAGAGCTGACCTGTAGAATAACCAGGGACCTTCATGGAACATGAGAAAACATGATATCTGACTATGTCATCAAAAAGAAAGAAAACCAGCAGCTCGAGCACGCCCCAGGCCCTCATTTTTCCCGGCCAAATCGCACCGGTGCCACCGTTCCATGCACTAGACGCAAGTCCTACAATGCAGCACTGCGTGCAGAAGCAGCATGTGGTTTATTTTGCCATGTCTGCACTATGGCTATTAGATGCCAGTAGCTATGAGGCCCGGAGAATTCCATAGGCATCCGAACACATCGTCCTACCTGTCAATGGATTGTAGGCAGTGATGTGCCACTCAATGTCCTTTTTTGGGCTGCTTCCACTTGATAAGTCACCAACGTCACCAGCGAGTTTAGACCCCAAGTTTAGTACGGAACCTAGAAAAATGATGAAAAATGTACTGATTTGACAAAGTGAAATCCTTTTTGAACCGAGTTTTGGGGTTCCATTGGTTCCATGCCTAACTGTGGGGTTTAGAAATAACCATCGTTTTTCGGGCCAACTGACTTTGCAGTGTCACTGCGCCCCGACTTCGGACGCAACAAACAAATCAAAAAACCTTGTGCTTTCCCTACTTGCCCTGAGGCTCTGAACAATTGAGCGGGCTTTCAACATGATCTGCATCCTACATCAACAAGCCATCTCTAGCCGTAAGCCAATCCAATCTCCGTCTTTTAGTTTCCATTTCGCCATATTTCGCCCAAGGGAGCTCAGCGACATCTTTCGGCGTGCTTTGTGGCAGGCGTGCGGTGGTGGTCAATCACCAGGCGCAAACATTTCCTTGGCCAATTTGCTCGACAGCCGCAGCCACGGACTCTCCAGGCTCCCGTCCATCTGGTTTTGGTCACATCAAATGATATCAAAAGGTCCTCCAAAGTTCCGTTCAGAGCTTTTTCTGACTTGAACCCTGGAGCGAAGAATCCTAAGACCAATGGATTCCATCCAAGCCTTTGTCTTTTTTTGGGCGTTTGGATGGTGGCTGGCTGCGTGTCTCCTTAAGTCTGCCATCGTCCAGCATTATCGAAATCCCGAAAGCGATGCGCCAAAGAACGCGATCCGAGGATCACAGTATGGCGCGGATTTTGGGGGGGTGCTGCGAAGCATAAGGGGCAGGTAGGCCTGGCGAAGCCGAAGACTTTCGCACATCTTCCAGGGGCCCTCAGGGTCCATAGTGAGTGGGTCATATTATCTGTTGATGCAATAATACGAGTACTGTTCTGAGTCCTGGATTTTCCATGATATCCCACAATATGGTTAGCCATCATGGCCACCTGCCCAGCATGCAATTTTAGTGCGCCCTGTTGGCTGCAGAATCGCAGCGGGGCCGCAGCTGTCATGTGAGCTACTGCCAGGGCTGAATTGGGAGTGCAGGTCCGCAGGGCTGCACGGGAGTAGGCAAGCTGTGACATTCCAATCATTCCAGCGATAGAGCTGTTCACGACCCACGTGTAATAACTCAGGTTTATCCCACCGTAGCTGATTAAGCTATGACTCGTTACGTTTTGACACCTTGTAAAACCATGGTTCTCAACCAGCCATTTAGTGGGATGCACATCCTAGAACGAAGTTTCAGGTTTTCGGGAGGCCTGGAGTCGCTTGGTGAAGTGAGATGGCGCAAGATTAATCGCACCCCCGATATTGAATACCCCCAACTGTGAGCCCCCAAAAAAAAATCCAATACTTGAACTTAAACTGTTGGTTTTCTTGGTGGTATTTCATATTGCCGTGATTTGATTAACTGATGGTTTACTATCAAAAAGTGTGAAAATGTTTTGTGGGCCCATTGGCACCTCGTTCTTCATAGCCAAGTTGCATCCTTGAACATAGAGAGATGCTAAAATAGGAGTTGCTCGCTGGGACCATTGAAAAGCCCAAAAACCTGTCCGAAAAAAAGGTCTGGTGCCTGATGTATTTGGGCATATACCCCCACGATGCAAGGATTAATTCCCGAAGGGACATAGCTGCGACCAACTCCCCTGCTGTCCCAGAACGGGAAGCGAGATACGTTTGGGGCATCCTGGGTCAAAGGGCCTCAGAAATGCTGCATTTAACCTGTACAATGCAGACGGGAACTGTTGAGACATCCTCAGGAACTTCCTGTCCGTTCAGCATGAGCTTAATGGCCATCACAGGCCGATACATCAAATGATCCCCTGACTAGGTTCTACACACATGGCACTGTGCTCTGGGTTTCATTCATCTAGAAACTATTGATAAACCCAACGAATCGATCTCATCGATCTCCAATATGTTCAGCCCTATTGGCCTTTTCCTGAGGCGGTCCGACTGATACTGCATATAAAAAGTAGACACATCGAAACGTCCGCTGGCTGTTGTATGTCCGATTCGTGCCCTGGATCTCAAGTTTGTACGTGTGCTCCCTTTACCCCCGACCATTTCAAACAGGGGAAAAACCCTCAACGGTAAATCGATGTTCATCTTTTCTCATCCTACTCTAAGCCAGAGCCATACCATATACTCTCACCTCAGAGCATATCGGTGGTCAGATCACGGGCCTTCAATCTGCCTTTTGGGAGGGATTGAAATCAAAACTTGTAGAAACCTCAAAAATCGTACTTCAACAGGGGCTCCAGGGAAGCACACGCCCTTTCTGACAGCCTCTACAGGCACTATTCAAATCGCTCCACGCACTGCTTCAGCCAACGTCTCTCTGTGCGATGATGATTGCCTGGCCAAAATGATGATTGAGCCACCCATCGGCCCACACTGGCGTTGTGCCTATGCACAAAATGGGATTCAATCCAGCAAAACAAGAAAAAAAAGGTTGAATCCAGCAAATGGACCAAATATGATCAAACTATATCCAAATGGAACCAAATGGCAATCTGCGGGGAGCCCAATGGGCAGTCATAATTTGCAGATATTTTCGGTGCATTCGTGTCTCTGTTGCCTGATGTTATGCTGCCGAGGTGTGCAAATGCAAATGCAGAGTTTCTCTATGGCTGGCTTACTATACCCCAACAGTGGCCCATCAGCGCCAATTCCTCAAGGCTGCAGGCACCACCCAAACCGCCCAGCCGTGCGAAACCCCGCTCCTGTGGTCAGCCTGTCACACCTCGGCCGCTTGGGCAAGGCTGGTTGAAGCTGACTTGGCCCCAAGTGTTTGTAGTGGTGTCATTTTACCCTCGTACCTTTGAGGACATGACAAAAAGCTATGATAGATTTTTCAAGGTGGGATGTATGGATTTGAAGAACTACAGTAACTATCCATGTATTTTGTTGCTTTGAGTGCTAGCCCACGGCCGCGACTGCCAGTTTCCCAATTCAGTGCGACAGTCGTCCAGCCAGTGAACGGCCCACTAGTTGAGCCCTCAAACTTTCCCACTGAAATTTGTGGATCTCACTGGATCTCAATGGATATGGGATATGGGTAACGATGATCTGAGGTGTGATCCGCTGAAGTTTGAAGATCTGAGGCCGGCTGCTGCGTTGTATTGACGGATCGATTTTCCTGTTTCCGACTTTGACATCTCCGGCCCCATGGTGTCCTCACCACAGCCGCCAAACCCATCCTTTGTTTGGTCACCAAAGTAAGCCATCAGATGGCCAGAGGGCAGGTTCTAAAGTCTAAGGTGGGAAAGTTTCCAGATATCATTGGACAAATTCGCATTAAGCCCACAAAAGCGCAAGGTCTGGTTTCTGCTGTGTCCCCTTGGAAGTTCCATGAAGTTCATGTTCAACTAGCGGGAACTGATATTTGTTTGATGTATTTTATGTGTATGTATGACATGATCATGTTACAGATTCCTCCCTTTACAGCTGAAACAACCAACCATTCACCTAGCTGTACCCAGCACTTCGCTCCTCAGTGCTGTCCGCCGTCTCCACCGCAGCTGATGTGGTGCTTGTTACATCATCAACGCCAGAGCCTTGGAAGAAGATGGCGGCGGGTCCAAAAGGCAGGGGGAAACCAGCCGAAATTGTGATGATAAATCTGATAATATGGAAAAGCACGAAGAAGACCACAAGAAATATCGATGGCGAATCATACATGTTTTCCCAGTGAAATGATAATTTCGATTGTTCTATATCCCATGCTATCCCCACAAGCCACGCCCATATGACCAGTGAAGATGAGATCACCATCAGATGGCAAATTGAGAGCTTAAATGAGCCACCTCACTGCAATGAAACGGCCCTAAAGTTGTATAAGTTCTACCATGTCCTGACGCCAATGTCGATGTTTCCAGAGGGTCAGAATGATGAGAATCAGCAATGAGCGGGCAAAGTGTTGCTAGCCCATTTGGATACTTTTAAGCGTTATAGGACTGCCCCATCTATTTAGTAGGACAATCGCATTTGCGAATTGTTCATTTCCATGTCTCCCTACTTCAAGGGCACCAATAAATTTCAGGCAACCTTGGGAATGCTATGTCTTGCCGCTACTTCTTTGCAGTTGCTAGTTAAATGAGCCAGAGACAACATGTTCCATTCCAGCCAAAGAGCATGGTCTTTTTAAACAAAATCCCTCACCAGTAGAATTTGTAATTATTTCTCATTGAGGATTCATTATTCATTGTCATTGTCATCATTGTTCTCCGCCTTGCGCCATGGATGGCCATCTGCCACAACGACACAACCTCAAAGTGGCTCAAAACTGAGCCCTGCCAAGAGACTTGCATCCTGCGTTTCATCATCCTGGCGACAAATTGAGCTCCCCTCTGGATTCCTCTTATGGGACGAGATTGGACCATTTGATCCATCATGATCCATCAAAAATGATGAAAATATAATGGTTCAAAAACAATCAGGAACTGTGATGGTGACCTACCTCAACCATCCTTTACCATTACAGTAAACTGACGGGGCAACTGGCTACGTCACAGCCCTGACGCCTCTTTGATGGAGCTGTCCTTGCGCACGCTCCATGCCTCAGTCAACGCTGTCATGCCCGGTGTGAAAATCTGTGGGAATTTGACACTTCTCTGCAGCAATGCCGTGGCGACTTCACATACAAAAGGATAGAAAAATGTCGACAAGTGATTCACCAATACTTTAGTAGGAAGTTACTATCCTATCTTTTTAGGGGTTGATATTCTAAAAAATCTTTTTCAGCCTCTTCCACAACCTCCTGGTCTGCAGCAGCCGAGGGTGAAGCCGCAGCATTGCTTTCAACGCCGGTGCTTTCAGCGCATTCGTTGAGAGAATCCTTCCCGAACCTCATCAGCGCGGCCCAGAAATGCCAAGAACCAATCAGCTGGCAAACGTTTACATTTTGGAACTTGGGGCAGTGGGAACTAGGTTATCTTGAGATGTGGGTTTCTCCAGAAATTCTTCCGTATACCCCAACGGATGGCCACTGACTCATAAATAGTTTTTTTTTCATGGGAAATGTTGCTGCTGGGAGTCGGATTTCGAATCCTGGGTTGATGCCGGCGCTCATTGCGTGGATGATGATCCTACTTAATGACATAGCAACTGGCCAGTCCCTGGTTTTGAGTTCGGTCTATTCAATTTAGGGGGACATATGGGGGGAATTCAATATTTGGGGGATGGGATTATATCATATAGATTATATTCCTTAATATCTGGTATGTAAAGTTTAGAGGTTCAACATAAATAACTACATATACATATATATTTTATATATATAGCGTATATATATATATATACACATACAATTACATACATACTGTTAATATGTACTGCAGGTTGCAAGCCAATTATCATATGGATAATCGCAATTGCCCATTTACTTGGATGATTTACCTGATTTACCATGATTTATCTCTTTAGAAATGGTGATGCTCT